>OY284486.1:87963461-88563461 GCA_958336395.1 Ctenicera cuprea | reverse complement strand
GGTGTTTAGTTATGTCTGTAGAGCACAACACTTGGTAGTTTAAATGGAACACCTTGTATATTGTTGCATTTTTATATCGTAGCGCCCGCCATTTTGGAGCTAGTACGTTCGGAAAAAAACGTGTTGGACTTGTTCGAGTATTCCATTTTCAGATTTAGGAAATTCAATTTCTGAAAAAAATGCTACCAAAAAACCTGTCTAACTTTAGTTTCGGGATTTTTTTAAAGCTTATTTAATCCCCCCCATTCCAAAGGAATTGGACCATTGCATCCATTTGGGAGTTATGGGGCGCACGCAACCAACCACCCAGACAGATGTTTTTTGAAAACACCCACCCGTTTTGGGTTCCTCGAGGTCCAAAGTATTTTCTTCAAAATCTCCAATTAGAAATTTTTTTATGAAATCAATACTTCAAGTAGTAATCTGTAGTTTCATTTACAGGGAGTTCATCTAGAGACCACTGCTGTCTTCATTATTATTAGATCTAGGTCCCTTTCGTTCATTTTTAGGTGTTTAAAATAATACAGTTTTACAAAACACACTTGTTTTTAAACAAAATACCCCCTATCAGGGCTCGACAAATATTCTGTGGGGGCTAGACAAGGTTGAATAGGTACACTAACACTTTGTCAAATTACTGGCTCTCTCTGTCTTTCTTTTTTAAAAAACTCATCCCAAGAACACCACATCTTAAATATGGAGCCGCATCATCGATGCATGAACTGCCGACGTTTCGTCCTCGGTTGCACGGGACATCTACAGTTGTGTTCCAGATTCCAAAGTGACCACAGCCCTGAAGATGTCCCGTGCAACCGAGGACGAAACGTCGCCAGTTCATGCACCGATGACGCGGCTCCAACCCGGAAGCCTAGATGTTACATACTTTAAAGACACATAAATTTTTAATTTTAGAGATATGGCTGATATAACTTCTTTGTTCTTTCAGTGTTATGTTTCGAGATATGCTAACAGGGACAGAGGTCTCTAGAGTGAGGCAGGTGGGGCAGTTGTCCCAGGCGGCACTTTCAAGGGGCGCAAATTAATGCATTATTGATGCTAGTTTTTAATTCCTAGCTAGATTCTTACAAAACAAATGTTGTGATAAGGTGGTCATAAATTAGGTATCATAAGTGAATTATGTGTCAAAATATTTATTTTACTTTAGAGTTTCTGGATTGCATTTCTTAAGATTCTTGGAGAAACAATGCAAAGAGTGGTTAGTTGGTTATCCCTGCATGCATATTACAGTCTATACTTGGCTGTCTGCAGTAAACAAAACTATTAAATATTTTAGTTTAAAATAAGTAAGAGATTACTTAAAATCTCCTAAAATTGTTTCTATTTGCATTAAGGTATAGATGTTGACATGCACTGTATACAGTGTGTTTAATTGAGCAGGCTCCAGCTAATATTTCAGTTATTTTTGCAGATAAAAATAAACTTAAACAAGGTTGAACAAAATTTCCTCCTGGACTTAACTAATAAACCAGAACATTAATTGCAGACCAAATAGAAAAGTTACAGCCATAACATGTATTTTTTTTAATGTAACACAATATCTTTTGTGGTAAATATTGAAATTTTCTTTACAATAATGCCACATAAGTGCAGTTTTATTAGCAAAGATACTTTTAAATTGCAAAGACAAATACTAAAAATATAAACGGTGTGACATTTAAAAAAATACAAGTTATGGCCGTAACTTTTGCTATTTTCTGGTTTATTGATTAGACCGCGGGGAAATTTTGTACAACCTTATTTTTCAGGCTTGTTTTTATCTGCAAAAATAACTGAAACAATAGCTGGGGCCTGCTCAGTCAAACACCCTATATACTTTATTTATTATAATTATGCATAGAAGACATACAAAATAATCTGCCTATATCTAAAAACTTGTAATTACTAGTAAAAGCCAAAATGAAGGAAATCCGTCACTTATAATTTAGGTACTCTCATATTGCATAAAAGCAACCAAAGCAAGTATTGATCAGTCTTTCAGTCTCTGTTTAAATGACTTTTTTAACAGTCATTATAGTTTTATTATATTTAACTGCCACAAACAAAAAAGATTTATTTAGCTTCCTATTTTGGATTACCCCTAATTTTAATGTTTACAAAATATTAGTAGTTTGGAAGAACTTTAGGATGCCCATTATAAATTTTAGCGGGCTCGTGAAGAATCACAAATTTTGAGGGGCACTGGGAGACCGACTTTCACAAAAGGGTACCTAGTTCCCTAAAGAAGACTGTTTGTCAGGTCTGTATTTAGAAAAAAAATTAAAGTGATACATCCCCAATTAATAGCGAATATTTCGAGGATAATTTAAGCACCGCAAAATATTTATTAACAATTGTCACATACAGTACATATGATTACCAGACAATAATTTAGCAACTATCAAACTAGCAGAAAAAAAAATTGTAAAGCAAACATAACAAATATTAAATTAAACATTTCTTAGTCTAAAGAGCAAACAACTTCTTGTACAATATTTTAAAAAAACTGAAGAAGCTACCGAACTACAAACCTGCATACAATTTTGCTTGACTGTTTCAACGGCCATGCTAGTGCTGGTTTCACTTGATCGCTTGAGGTGCTTGCTTTTAGGGCGCCACCAACAGCGTGCGTGTTCTGTGTCGCAACCCCCTACATCTACGTTATTGGAACCTTCCTGATTTTGTGTGCGAGCAGACTAACATGCAAAATAATATAATATGCATAAAAGAATTGTGCAAACACATACAATAAAAGGAAATTGCTATAAGAAGTATATAGTCGACTAGAAGGATATGTTAACATTATAACGCCCTAGAGAATAAGCAGTAAATAAAGGATACAAAGAAAACACTGTTTTCTAATTACAAATGAACTGCCATGGAGAACTCCTATATGGAGTAAATAAAACGAAAATGAAAATAATAAATAAAGTAAATATATAGAAAAACTTAAGATTATTTAGACAACTAAGAGTCCCCCCCCCCCCGAGCTAAAAAAGATTTATTAGCCCCATAAAACTACTTAGGAAAAAACGGAAACCGAAAGTTGGAGCAAATAAAATGATTTTAAAAAAACTTTAAAAATGAGCGTCTTCCTCAACAAATGCAATTCAAAACTAAATTTCTTTCAGCATCATTTTAATCTAGCCCAATTAAAAACTACTGAATAACAGAGTAGCAGAGCAATGATAGAATAGGAAGTTAGGAGCAACAATCCAAAACAAATGAAAGGAATGGTGTGTAAACAAAATTCGTCCAGGGTCGCCATAATAACTATAACCATTAACCATGATTTTTTTCAATGAATTTCAATTGTTTTGAATTGTCCGATTCATTTGTTCTTGATTGTATAACTCCCTGGTATTTAGTGAGGTTATAAATAGCCATTTATTTATTTTGTTAAAGTTATTAATAAAAGTTAACAACTCTCAGGAATGATCGTGCAAGTATTTGGTTAATTGCTAATTTTTGCAAACGGCTTTCAAAATTGGTAGGTAGTTCGGGTCGACGCTCTTTCTAATAAGTACAAGTTCAACGTTCTAAAACTAATGCCGATTACCTACCACCAAGTAGTTTGTTTATTGTGGGTCTTTGCAAAAGTGACAGCGCACGCAGAGCTGGTTTTTTGGGAACAAATTCGATTGTCGTTTGTTTCAAAATATATGCATGCTTTTGTTATCGCTATGAACGTGTACGTACTTGATACGTATTTATCCATGAACAACACGCAACTTAAACAATGCAAATAAATTCAAAATTGAGACGCAACGTCATTATTTTGCAGATTTATTTACTGCGAGGTCAACGTGTTCTATTAGAGTAGTATAGTAGTGCACACGAACAAAGAAATTAAAAATAAATTTTGTTTCACGTACATTTTCCACAGGAATTTAATAACATAAATCGCAAATCATGCATAACTATTACAAAATAATCAGGAAATTGATTGTCCTTTGACGTTTACCAAATCAGCTGATTTCTATCAAAACTTCGACATGCACAAAGCACTCGTTTCATGCCCAACAATTAACAATTTACATGCTCTGTCCTAATATCATACCTCGAATTTATTTCTGCTCGCATAACTCATATTACAACTACGTTAAATAACCTGTCAAATGCACCCAAACACCTTTGCTGAACCGTGCACCACAAGCGTACACCGAATTTTGTACAAAGGGTAGTACGGTTATGGCCTTGGCTGCGAACGTTCCGCTGACCAATCAGCGCGCGCCGTTTTGTTTACGGCCAACGCGATTGGTCGAAATGAGATCAAAACAAAAACACCCCCGCCACACAGTCTAACACACAGAACATAAACCTTTGTCTAACATACGAAAGGTCGATGTACAGAAAATACGTGCAGCCAGCAAAAACAATATCGAAAACTTTGTCTCGACGGTGTCTGGTGAATCTCATACTGTGTGTTCGGTTCGATTCTGCAAAATTTGACTTCCGTTAACCCCATCCAGAGTCCAGACGGACCGTCGCATATGCAATCACGAGAACCAGACCAAAAACGAATAAGAGTCCTTTAACCACCATCCAGCTTATTTAAATTTAACTGGGTTTTCATTTTTATCACATAACAAATGAATCAACATTCAGCAAAACCATGGCAATAATAACAAACAAAAATTGTTGCTCATTGTTTGGCAAACCATGTTTCTGATAATGGATAATTTATTTATTTGCACTATCTATTCTATTCAGGATTCAGCTACACATTCTTTCTTGATATTAATAATTTTTCTTTTTTCATTGCACTATCGGCGTTATTATTAAACATTTAATAATTTAATTAAGTTGCAATTTAACATATTGTGAATAAAACAATAATTATTATTAACTACAACAGGTTTTTATTTTAGCCTTTTATGAATTAATTTAAAACTTTAACTAATAGGAAATCGTTGCAATATACAGTGTTACATGTTCTCATCTCATTCATTATTTATTACCTAGAATTGTTTTATTGCTGCCTTAATCTGTGTTACAACCTTGAATTTGAATTTTTACATAATAATATAATAGTATGTACTACATAATAAAATAAATCAATTTCTAATTAAAATTCCTGTAATAGTTTCAATAAACCACAAGAACCTGTTACTTATCTTGTTCCAAGATACTTAACTCCAAAACAAATTAATTAAGTTCTAGATTCTACTCGATAACACCAAAATGCTTAGTTTCGCCAGGAACTAAGAAAATCTTCAAATGCTATTTATTACAACATGAAAAATAAAAATGAATTTTTTACCTCTAATTCATTATCCATTTCGCAAGAAAATTCTGTTTTAAACAAAAATCTTTTTTGATGCATAACTTTTAAGAACACAATTAAAATGATTTAGTTTCTTTAGAAATGAATCTACCTAAGCACCAAAATACAAAGACCCTTACAAACAACCAATGAGTAGGAAAAAAATTTAGGGTTTATTATACTCATTCAGGCACAATAAAAAAACCAATTATGCCAAAAATAATTATGTGTAAAATATGTGATATGAATTAATATACAAAATTACAGTTTTTTGTAAAAATGACAAAAATTTAAAACATAGAACATAATTTTTGTCTAATATATTATAAATAAAATAATTAATAGCTTCTTCAACAGGTATTTATTTTTTGTTCCCTAAATATAAAAGTCAGTGGCACTACACTCCATTGAGAAATTTAGCCTGCAATGCGTGGGTCAGGGCCACCGATTATCGGTTCCGATGACCAGCCATCTTGCACTCTTTATCAAGTAAGGGGTGGTGTGATAAGCACCACGCTCTAGACGGCTGCTTTACTTCCGCGTTGCGGCCAAGTGCACTAACCACTCGACCACTCTAGTAAGGCTTAAATATAAAATCAATTTGTAAAAATGTTCAAAAATTTATTGCATTTATTATACACAAATAATTACTGCGACCAATCACAGAATTTGGTATAGCATGGCTTATGTGGGACATGCTCTTTTGGTAGTCCATAGTCCACAACACAATTAACAGGCCAACCAGTACCGATATGACAATATTCAGTACAATACATTCCAGGAGGTACCAAATCTTGCCATGCACTTGCTTTTGATAATGATTCTGGAAATTCCACTCCATTTTGGAATAAATATGGAAACATATTGGAAAATGATTGCTTGACATAATTTCCCTTGTATTCTGATTTTTTACCACTAAAAATGTTATTTCTAATATAAATAGAAAATTTAAAATTAATGCAATTTTAGGTACCACTTACAAATTAGGAACCGGTTTCGTGATGTTACGCACACGTCTATCTGTTGGGTGGAATTTAAATGGAACTTGATCTGTCATGGGTATTTTTCTCCTCTTCACCAAAGGTTCCGTAGCAGGTCCATTCCTTGGACCAAAACCTTGCACCTAATAAATTTCCTCATTTGCTTAATAATTTTATAAATTGGATATCTGCTTTACCTTTGGTAAATTAGCTGCATCATAAAATGTAACAATGTCCTTTCTCGCAACACCATTTTGCTGATCTTCTGTGAACGGAATATGAACACCCCTACTTGCTGTTAAATACGGATCCATCCATTTCCAATGCCCTTTTTCTTCTGGTCGAATTGCCGGTTGTTCATCTCTGCCTAATGCTTTAACCTGTAAAAAGAAAAGTCTACAAACTCAAAATTATTTTAGAACAAAACTTACTTCACACTTTGCATACGGTTCAGGCGGAAGCACTTCGTTACGATCAAATGTAATATATCTTCTGTAATATTTGTCTTTCATTTCTGAAATTGTTAGTGTTTTGGGAGGAGGTGGATTTTTGAAAACCTACATAATAAGACCGGATTTTAATTGAAATAAGTATGACTAAGTTTATACGCACCCTTTCCTGAACACTTCTGACGTATTCAACTTTATCAGTCTGTAACGAATTAGGTATGGAATCCAAAGTGCCCTTTCGTGGAAATTTCCATACGTAATTGTAACCGTAAGAAGAATTGATGGTATCATTTCTGATTGTAACGTCTGAAGTTAATAGTTCTGGTTTTATTCTAGCTTTCACTCTCTGCAAATACACATTTGAACAAAAATGATATATGTAATGGGGTTGTTTACTACTATTTTTTATTAATTTAAATTTATGTTGTAAGATGAAAAATATTACTCTCGTGTATTTTTAAATTTTTTAAATGCACTTTTTATTAACCGCAAAATTAATCATTGAAATTGGTATTTTAGAAGACCTTTAAACCAATACCAAAATATGGCGTCATTTAGCGGTAAATACTGTGGTGATGTTTTGGACGTTTAATTTATTATAATATCAAAAAGACGACTTTTTTCCTTTTATTTCCATATTCCCACTTGACTAAGTCTAAAGTAAGTATTAATTAACTTTATGGACTATATTGTAACAGGTTATGTTTCAATATTTATAAGTATTCATCAGTTGTACCACTTTACTACCTAACAACGTCATGTCGCCTCCAAAAATCCAGTTTCAAATTAGTATGAAGCATTGCACAAGTGCCTCCTTGCAATTTCCTTGGATTTATGATGCCATAACTTGTGTGACATATGCATCGAGATTCCAATCGTTTGTACATTGCATAATTGCCATGCCAGCTAAAAGATCGCGGCCTGGCGGGTACAACCATTCCATTAAACACATACCAGGGAGCATAATCACTAAATTGCACTATGTAGGTAGGTACACAATTAAAACAAAATTAAACTTGATAATTGCAAACAGTTCACATTTGACCATTGTTCTGTATTATTTTTTAACATAGAATAGGATAGCTCTGCCTAGTCAAAGTGAAGACAGTCATGTGAGTCTCCGCAATGCCTAACTCACCAAGCATTCCGAGACGAGAAATGTCTGAAATATGTTGTTCTCGGGCACTTAAATACGAGTGGGCCGGAGCCCACTCAAAAAAAGTTTGGGCCGGCTAGAAACTAAAATATTAAATTATTTTTCTCATAATCAATTTCCTTCAAAAAATTAAATTTTTATTTATTTATTTACCATTTATTAATTGCTCATCAGCAAAATATTCAGTCAGTAAAATACTTCTAAAATACAACAAACTAATAAAGCATTACTTGTTCGTAGTTACACAGATATGTATAAGTGTATAGCTGAATTATATAGTACATATGATGGAATGAATATTAGAGTGACGCAGTGACCCTCTGAATTGTATCCAAAATCAGACGATTTAAGCACACTGCTACAACTATCGTGTTGTGTATACAATGTTATAAGGAAAACTGGTAACAAATTGGTAATTTTTGTAATTATGCTTTGTTGCAAAAGCTAATTGACACACATAATTTTTAAGTATTTTATACAGGGGGTTAAAAAATGAGCTCCGCTAAAAAATAAAAAAAGTGGTTTAGTCGAAACAAAAAGCATGCAAGTGCAGTATGTTGAAGCCAAAATGGGTCACGTGATCAGTAACTATCAGCAGTTTCGTAGCAGCAGCGAGTGAGCAGTAGGACGGTTCTGGTGACTTTGTTGTTTGCATTTTGCACGTAGAAGGAGGAAGGGCCTACAAAAAGAGTTGCGGAGGGGCGCATCCATTTATCACTATGTCATTGTTAAATACTATACAATGTATTAATCGTCTGGGAAAAATAGCGATGAATGAACATTTGGATATCGGCGATAGCCACCCGCAATAGATGACGCTGCTTAATTTAAAATGGTTGAATTTAAGAAGGAAAACAAACCGTTTGCGATAAGTTCGTATAGTGTGTAAATTTGTTATTTATAATTTAAAGAATCAAAATTGGTAATTGCTCAGAGAAAGTGTCCCTGATGGATATTTCTAAACATTTAGATAAATGAAGGCAACCCATTGAAGAAAGAGAGGAACTTTTTCTGCCAATCCTTTTTATATGTGATTGTAAAAATTGAAGCGGGAAAAGGAAATATATTAATCAAACATTGAACTACCATCCATGCACAGGAGTTTTTGCACCTTTACTGAATGTCAGTACTGGTAGAAAACAGTTTTGCATAAATTTTAGTGTGACTATTCTTATTGAAAAATAAATTGAAAACATTGATTAAAATTTTCGACTTATGTTTACAAACGTAAAACACCTTATTCATCTTCCCATAGAAATAATATCATTTTAAGTTATATAACAGCCACCAAGTAGGAGTGTTAACACTTTAAAGTGTATCTCCAAAGCCGGAAATTCTGGTCGCTGCAATCGCCCATGCCTTGTACAACTCTGGGTTTTATGCAAAAATAAGTGTAATAAAATTTCTTTACTGCAATAGACGTTGCAGTAAGATGCCGAACAAAGTCTTTTTGAGGTAGGAGTCATTTAAAATGTATTTATTTTTAAATTTTCACTTAAAACAAGTGTGTTGCACTAATGGCTAAATACGTTGCCTTCCTTCTTATTGTAGTTCAAATTTCACTGCCAGATGTCAGCCACTTTGTTGGCGATCGCAAATGTAACATATTAATTTGGTAATATGTTAACATTTTAATAATTTGAAAATCAATAACTTTAGGATCATAGTACCTTTACGCTTTTATATCTAGAATTAAATGTAGAATCTAAAAATGCAATAATATACACGGCTTTCTATTTAAAATATCAAATGTGCTGTGAAGGCATAACCAAACATCCAGTATAATTGGCAATAATTTTTGGTTATGCAGCGGTTAATTAACAAGAACTTTTATCAAGAAAAAAATTTGATATTCTCAATACTTAGTAAATAATAGTGGGGCGACACTAAATGACATCCCGTATATTGCATCCAAATTAAATTAAATTAAATCAACTAAACAACAGTTCTTAGCTCACACATAATAATAATTAAACACAATATTAAGCAAATTTTTTTACTTAATAAAAAATAAAAGTTTTATATAAGAAAATGAACTCACACAGTCGAATTCTTGAGCTACATTTGGAATATGTCTGTGAAACAGCCCTGTACTTGTTCTATAATCTGTGCTTTTACTGGCAATTATAGGAATACCATAATCAATATTTCCCAAAGTGTTGTTAGTACATATGAAGGGCGCAGGCATTGTGTTAAATGTACTTAAGAATTAATCTAAAACAAAAAAACTAAAGTTGGCTATCGACATATAGCAGATATGCATTGAAATACATACCCAAGCAAATCTGTATCCAATCTTTGATTAATAATTAAAAAGAAAGCCTATTTACAATCAATTTTCACTATAAAATGTTGTAGGTAACTTATCTCTTTAACGAGGCTGTTAATATTGACAAAACTTTGATAACCATGGGCGCACTATAACCGCTCGTCAACAGTTCTATAATTTTAATTCCAGCATTATGCTATTTTTTTAATGCAGCTTGCAATAATAGCAAAAGTAGCAATTTATTAAAAATAAATCAAAAACTGTATTTCACCGATAATAAATTTCCGGAACAATATAAAATGTGCTTGACTTTTCACCCTGTCTTCATTGCCTATTGACAAAGCTTTAGTAACCATGGATACAGTGTAAGTCCTTAATGTCGGTTTACAATTTTATTAATCATATTTGACTTATAAATTTTATATACTGCCACAAAAATGTCTGCAGAAGAAACTGAAGCTGGAGGTGCTACACCTGAAACTGGAAGCACAACTGAACGTGCATCCAGTTCACTAAACGGTTTTTACGGTACTAGGTACTGAAGTTATACGAAGCTTCATCAACATATTTGTATAATTTCCAGAATTATGTGATGCCGAACTCATAAGTACTGTAGAAGACTTACAAACTGAAGTTACACATTTAGAACTAGAAAACCAAGTATTCGAGAACTTTTTACTCAAAAATGATCCTCTATTATTGTCAGGTTTGTAAAGCATCCAACAATATGAAAATTTATATTATATAATAAAAATATACAAATTAGCATTTCACTATTTTTCTTTAGGCATCGCACAAATATTGGAATTAGCCAATAAATTGCAAAGCCAGACTCAGTCAACCCTAACTCCACCACCTCAATCAGAAAGAAGAAACACAGATGAATCTTTACAGTCTTTACGTGTTTCCAGTAGAAGAACGGAATCGAGTGCAAGATTTGTTGCAACCTCAATAGCAGAAAAAGGGCCACGGTTAGTAATTACAACAAATAAAACAAAACCACAAACATTTATCAACTTATATTGAAATGTGTACAAGCAGAATCATTATCAACATACTCCAACGACAAATCTTGCCCATCTATCATAATTTGTTCGGATAAAAGTGACTGTATTCTGCTACTCAAATTTGTAGATAAAATTTCACCAGATGTATGGAAAAGTCTGAGTTTAGGAGCACTACTTTGATTGTTTCGATTTACAACCTTGCACTCTTCAGCCACAGCATCTATGGCCCTCCCTAAAAAATGCATACAGTTGTTGCATCAGCATAAAACTTTATTTAATTTTATTTATTACCTAAAGTCCAAGTTTTTGAAACAAATACAGGTGATACCTTACTTTCCGCACTTTTAGGATGATGGATGTTAAAGTAAACCCTATCAGCAGTTAGAATTGTTTTCAAACCCGTTGCCTTGTTCTTGATACGCATCAGCTGCACCTTGTTTGCCATTTGTTGTGTTTTAGCTTTCTTCCGGGCTTTATTAATGCTTGCATCTAACTAAATTATTACTTTTATGATTTAAAATTTAAAAAATAGCATATTACTTACCTGTTTGTCAATTTCCTTTTTAGCATCCCTGAACTCCTTCGTAGGTGCAGTAAATTTCTCCAATTCTGCAGCAATTACCTCTGGGTCTTTTTCTTCACATTCCGTAATATGTCGATGTGCAACACAAAAATGTTTATTGCATTTCTGACACAATAACTCAATATAACTTTTAATTTTGCATGATGGATGAGAACAAACATATTCGGCTTCACCTTTTTCCAATACCGGTTCATTTACAATCTGAACAGCAGGGCAAGCTGCACTGTGCTTGAGAAAATGTTCCGAACAAAAAATCATTCCGCATTTACATTTTAAAGGTAAAAAATCTAACTGTTTGCAATTTAATTCAGAACATTGTTGGCCTACATTAGGTAGCTCCATTTTTATTGGTGCTCGCTGATTGTACCAAGCGATATATCTGTCCACTTCTGATCTTGTTCTTTGAGAGTTAGATTGACGTCACCGTTGTCTGCTTCAGGATCCGGTAGCTCATGTATGGGTACATCTATTTCATCCTGTGGTAGAGTATCTGCTCTCCATGCATCGTCAACGAGATCAACTAGAAAACCGTCTATGGCCACTTGGCTGTCCATTAAAGCAACTCGGAGAATTAAAAGCAAAAACCTAAAAAATAGTTTTAGAAAGTAAAATGTAATGAATGTTTTGATATTATGCAAAACAAAAATGAAAAGGCGTGTATATAATATACAGCACAACAAAGAATACTTATAATTTATTAACAATTACAAAAATGAGGTTATAAATCAAAATTTCAACATTTTTTTACTCTTTTACATGCATGATAATAGTAAGGTTATAATAATAGTTACAATATCTAATAAAATTAAATGATTTTTCAACTAATTATTCTTTAGGAAAACTATTAAGAAAAAGTAATCAAAATTATTTACGCTCACTCACCACTAACGTAACTTTAGATCCAATTCTTACAAAATCCAATTGCCATGATATATAAAATCATCTAATGTTATCATTTTTAATAAACTTTTTGAATTCAAATTCAAAAATGTCATTTAAATAAATTGAAGTGAAGAATTTTTTCATAATTTTTTACTGTAGCAAAGTAAACATGCATTTTATAATAGATACAGTATCGGAATTTACATATTTCCAAAATATGCTCCTTGGGCTTGCTGATGCTTTAAACAGACGTGTTGGAGTAAAAAGTACATATTTGAAGAAATTTATTCCTCTTACACATGCCCAAATCAGCATTTGGGAAGAAACGGAAGGAGTGTTATTACCTGAAAATTTAAGATTATTTTATTCATCATCAGATGGATATTTGTTTGAATGGAACTATACATTCGGTGGTGAGTAACATGAATACCTTACTTCTTGGGGTATTTACACGATTTAATGTTTTTTAAGGAAACAATCCTGAATACAAAGTGGTCGGTAAAATAGAAATAAATCCACTTGCGGATGTAAAACGAGTCTATGGTTATGAGACAACAAACGATCCAGGAATTAGCTTAAGAAATGGACGTTACATACTCCGATTAGCACCAGAAAGCAAAATATACGAATTATCTTTATTACCCGAAAGGGGCAAGGTGGTACTAGTTTATCTGTACCCTGAATTTATGCCTTCAATTTGGTTACTTGCTACAAGCATGAATTTCTACTATTTGACCGACGACGTAGCCACTTATCTCCGTATGGCTATTGCACATTTAGGAATTCCTAATTGGCAGTTGGCTTACACACCTCAAGGAGTACCTCAGTGGACAGAAAACATGTTTAGAATGATTGTACCACAATTGCTGCCACTAAACGTATCATTGGAGAAAATGAAACGATACCGACGGAAAAGAAAGGACGAGGATTATCTTCGTGTACCGCTGAACAAGTTGGATCCCAATGTTTTTCTACTTTTACCATGTCCTGATGTAGTGTTACCTGTAAAGCAACCAGTACAATTAATATCTCCTGCGGAACCTGAAACCCCAAAACAAATAAAAAAGAAGCAACTATCTTCATTGTTACCGCCCAGACATTATGAACAAACAGGTATTGCTACCGATACTAGAAATGCAAGGAAATTCAAAAGAAAACCACTTTATTATGTTAAGAAACGATGAAAAATATTTTATATTTGATTGTAGGTGGTTTACCGTGTAATTATTTAAATTCTCTGTATACAAATTAATATAATACTACATAGTAATTAAAATATAATTGGTAGGTATATTTTTTGTTTCATTGTAGTCAATAACAATAAACCTGTGAACAGACATTACCACACTTAGCCCAGTCGAAAGGCTGGGGTCTCAAACAACAAAAGTCAGACAGTTTTGAAACTCGGAGATTTTGATGTTCCTAAAAACATACTGATTTTGCAACCTCGTAACCTTAACACTCGCGCTCTCATATTGGCAAGATGGCGACCAAAAATAGTTTTTTTGTAATCTTTCTATCCTACGACACACGTAGACATAATTACAAGAAAAAGAATTAAATTTCCGACAAACTATGTCCTATAAAAACAGTGTCTTATAGTCACTTTGACTGATTTAAATCGTTTATTATAACTTAAAAATGAAACAAAATATTAAAATGCGGTTTTTGCAGAAATTTTTTATTAAATTATAAGAACTATTTAACAAAACCTCTTCTCTTTTTTATAATACTTATTTTGGTGGATGTACCGCAAACGAGATATAAAAAAAAAAATTTTGGGCCCCATCTTGCCAATCAGTATGTTTTCAGGGACACCAAAATCTACAAGTTTCAAAACTCCCTGAATTTTTTTTTATTGAAAAGTACTTGGCTACTGGGCTAACTTAACTTAAATCAGCATTTACAAATTAAACTCCTCCCACTGTAGTTCGGTTTATATTGTGTATAATAAACTACTCAAAGAAATTAAGGGGTCAAAATTTCAAATGCTTGAAGTTCTTTTAGAGCCGATGGCATTTTAATGAAACTTGGTATACGCATTGTCGAAACATTTATTTTAATGAAATGCTATAAAAATTGAATATCATCTTAACATCTACCACATCATTAAACACTATAGCTGATACCATAAGGAAGATATACCTTCTGAAAAAAGTGACCCCTTAATTCTTTTGAGTAGTGTATATTGCAGGGAGAGCTCATTCCTGTTTCTGTACCTACACTGTACAGAAAATTTAGTACCTTACAAAAAATAGACTTTATTTCAGGATTAATTTATCACAAAAAGTGGACCTCGCAATGCGTGAAATGGAAGAAATGCAAATAGCATTAGAAGAGTTTATAAAAAGATCTCACAGAGCAAAGTGCAACTTAAAAGCAGAACTGGAAGAAATTAGTATTAGAGAAGGCGAAGTAACCGAAGCTCGAGAAATTTTTGAACAAAGGATTGTTACAGAAGGTGTCGATTCATTAACGCAACGAATTCCTGCTGAAAAATTTTTAAGGTTTTTCTCTAAACAGTTATTTAAATCACCAATGTTTGTCTAATTTCTTATAGATACGTAGAGGAATGGTTGAGAAGTGCTGAATCAACTATTGAAAAGATGCGTTTGAGAACGAGCACATCAAGAAGTATGTTTCTTAAGCTTTCGGATCAATTAGTTCAAAAGGAAGAACTTGGGGAAGCTATAGATGGTGTCGATTTTGATCAGTTACGTATTGAAAATCAACATCTCGCAAAAAAAATTGATCAGAAAAATAATCATCTGCTGGAACTCAAAAGAATGAACGGTACGTTTATTGTTGATGCAATTCTACCACAAAATATTTAGCAAGAATACTTTTAAGGTACTGCAAATTTAGTTCTGAGTACAAACAAGAAATATTTACAAAAGCAAGAAAAAGAATTGCATGAAGTGAAAGACAACATTAAACATAAAGAGCAAAGGATTGTTGCACTTGATAAAGAATCTGAAAATGTAGAAAAAGAAGTTGAGCAAGCTAAAGAAAAATATGAAGACATTGTTAACTTAAGAGAAAATTATCAAGTACTTTTATCTTACATACAAGTTATTTAAACCAAAGTGTTTATTTTAATTTTCAGGTGCCCGATGTTATGGAATACATTAAAATTAAAGTACAGTTAACAGATTTGAAGAAGAATGTTAAAATATGGGAAAGAAAAAACAATATAGAACAGGTAAAACTAACAGTTTCAGATTTAACAAAAAAATAAAAAACCGTTTCAGTTTGCACTTACTACATGCATAAGACAAATGAAGACCATAACAGGTATTAAAAATCCTCATCCTTCTTGGTTTGAGTGAGTGTTTTGTAACAGCGCACAAACTTTCAAATTACAATGTTTAAATTTTTAGATTGAAAAAAAAAGAGTTATTCAAAGAAGACAGTTCCTTTTCATTATTAGTTGAAGACGATACTGCTGACAGACCAAGTATTTAAGATAAACTTTCGAAAAGCGAAATTCAAGAATTTGAGAATTTATTTAATAAATAAAAATGTATAATTATGTTTCTTATACGAGCATATTTTAATAGCAAGCAACTCAAATATGGAAGTTGTAAATAAAATAAATAAAAACAATTGAGCGTAAATAAAATCCAATTGAAGCTCGATGATTATTTTTGATTACATTTTATATTTAAAATAAAAACAAATTATAAAATAGCTACAGATTATCAATTTATTTAAAAACTAACTTTGCTATTTTTATTTGCTAGTACCCTTAGGTATAACAATGATAACAAGTGCCTTGCTGCAAGATGGCAGAATCTAGCTCGAAAATATTGTTAATAAGAAAAAAGTTGACACTTAAAAATTGACAATGGTACAGTTTATCGCAAATAATAAAATTCTTAACTGCAACAGGTTTTTTATTTTAGCCTTATACGTATTTCGACATGTTAACATGTCATTTTCAGAGGCAAGATTAAAAGTAAACAGTTGTTGTTACTATAGCAACAATAAATCTTCATAACTTAACTTATTTTAAATCCAAAATGCTATGACCGAGCCATAATCATTCTGAAGGACGACGAACACTATAACAAAAGAAAATACAAACATGAGTTTGAGTATTCTGCTAGGTACAGGCATTAATATGTGAAGAAATCACTTTTTTGTAAATGTATTTTTTTCCATGGCACACTTGAAACAAGTATTTCCTCGATTTTTTTAAGGTTCATACACATAGAAATTGGTGGCTTTAGTTTAATATCAATACGATTTTGGATTTGAGGACATTATTGGAGTTTGGTGAAAATCTGCATTTAGACACCTTAGTGTCTACAGGATAGTGTTATTTGGAAAAAATTACTTATTTACAAAAAAGGGATTTCTTCAAAAATGAATGAATGTACCTACCACGATACCTACTCGTAAAAAATCATGGTTGTATTTTTTTTATCGTATCATCCCTTAGAATGATTTCAGCCCGGTCATAGCACTTTAGATTTAAAATAAAATTAAGTCTAAACAATTTGGTAAACTTAAAAATTTTCAAAAGTAGTGCAGGTGTACTCAGAATTGTTTTAGGATTAGAAAAATTTCAAAATATACAGAATGTTCTATTTGAAATTCAAGTTGGAGTCATTTCCGGTGAAACCAGAAGTCAAGAATGTGTCAAATATATCAAAATGTTCCTTCTTTGGTACCTATTATCTATGCTAAGTTTCGTTGCCATATCTCGAAAACTCTAGAAAATACAAGCTGTCTAATGATTCTGGTGACACCCGGTATACGGTTTGCTAGGGATGAAATCAAAAATTAAGTCACTAGGGTCGTGGGCCTTTTTTAAAAACAGACTGTATCCAGATGTTACATCATTTGTGTCCAACCTGTTACTTCTTAACCACGGCCTCATGGATTAATACCGACTTTGTCAAAGTCGGTATTAATCCAAGAGGCTGTGTTCTTAACAAACGGATTATACCATTATATCGATCTTTATATAAGTGTAAATAATTTGTAATTTGTATGCTTTATTAATCAAAACACTAATCATATAAAATAATTCCTTAAGGTAGCCTAGCTATAGGTAAACCTAGTATTTAAAAACAATTTGTTAAAACACATAAATAATAATAATTATTAAGAAAAACAATTACTTATCAAATTTCCAGTCAAGAATTCGCATAAATTCAGTCTCAGTTATTTGGGTTAGCTTTGATGCCTCCAAATATGCCTAAAATAAAGTCATTTATCAAATAAAAATTGAAACAAGATTGAATTACAAGTTACGCATATTAATAATTAGCGGTATTAGTCACATTACACACCTTCTGTTTCTTAAGATTATCAACAAGTTGCAGTTGTTTTTTAAAAGCAGACAGTAATTCCACTTTATGCTTTTCTAATCGTTTCACAGCAGTTGTAAGTTCTGCTACTTCTTTTCTGTGACCATCTTTTAAATCCTATAAAATTCAGTTTTAAAGTACTTGTAATGATCAAACTAAATAAATAAAGCATACTAAAGATAAAGAAGCAATTTAAATAAAGCATTAAAGACCTTTTCTTCTTGTTTTGCAACTTTCAATGCAGTTTTCATTTTTTCGTTATCTTCTAAAGCTCTGTTTAATCTGATTTCATGTCCAGACGAATTCAAGTTGGTACCCTTTAATTCCTTCTTGAGTTGCTCAATTTCTTTTTTAAGCGATGCATTTTCATTCTCCTTTGATTGACATTTCGAATTTAGCGTTGTAATCTAAATCAACCAATTTTTTGAATGAATTCATTTTAAATTTTGAAATACACACCTGATTTTCTAATTTGCTAATGTTTGTTTTGTTTGTGTTATATGCTTGAAACCATTTATCTTTGTCATCTACTAATTTTACATTTTCTTTCTGAACTTTTTTTATTTCTGCACACTAAAAATGAATCGCAGTAATAGTTACATAGCTTTGCACTTTGTTAATTTTTAAACCTTATTTTTGTAGTCTTGCTGCAACTGGTTGTGCTCATTTTGCATTGCTTTAATTTTTGCCCTATAAAAATGAGCCATGCCTTTCATTCCCATGTGGTCGACACTATCGGGAACACAACTGAGGTGTATTTTATCATTATCCCTACAATTCTCAAAGTTTTCTTTGGTTGCCAAATTAAATTGTGCAGTTCTAGTTGGTATAAAAAAGTTGCCTTTAGTTTCATCAACTTTACAACTCGTTTCATCGGATCTTCTTTGTATTAACTTTAAGTAATCAAATTTTGTTTCGTTTTGCAATGATTCCTGTAGTAAGTTGTCTTGCTTTTTCTGTACAAGTAATGTTTCAATTTAAAGATAAGTTGTTATAATATATTGTTGTTATTTTAAAACATTTAGAATGATTTAGACCTACCATTACATTATCAAACTCTTCCATTAATTTTTTATTACGGTTTTGTAATTCTTCATTTAGCTTGCGATATTCCTCCTCTTTCTCTAGTAAATGTGAAGCCATTTTCACTTTAGTTAAAGATTTTTACAGTACAAAATTAAATTATTTGTTGTAAGTCCTAACATAAAGCATTAGCCAAGAAATGGTTTAGTTTGTTTTGTTATGGTGTTGCCATAACAACCACCTCCTAGATTTTCCCTCCCTTAACAATAAACCGTTTTTTGATGTCCCCTGCTCACATTTAGCTAAAAGTCGCTAAAAGATACACAAATTTGTCTACATATTGTACAAGGTGCGCCGCTTACAATGTTACTGGAAATAAAACTGGTAGATATCTTTAATTAAAACAAAGAGTTCCCTTCGAATCTTAACCAAAAGTGTTTTAGAAGTTAGAAAACATATAAGTAAGCAATATCGTCTTAATAGGTTGTCTTAAAAATTTAGAATTCTTATAAATATACAATGCGTCTCATAAATAAATAGAAAAGCCTATAACATCATACAGTGACCGGCAAAATGTTTGCAACATATGGGATAAATTTTTATTATTATGAATTTTCCAAATACTTATTTTTAGGATCGCTTATGCTGCACCTCAGCTAAACTGAAAATTAATTTAAACATAGGTTACGTGACATCAAGTTTGGCAAGAAATTTGAATTAAATTAAATACATTGGCAAAAATCGCTTTATTTGAGTAAATATCAAAAAAAGTTATCAGAAGAAAGTCTAAATTCTAATGCTATGTGCAAAGTTTAAAACAAAATTATTTATAAATTAAAAATTGCGTTTTTTTAAATACTTTTCTGTAAAGATTAAATCCCCATATTTTCTCTGGAATGAATTGATTCCAGTGAAGTTCATTGAAATATTTAGGTCATAATCGAACACAAATTTTATTTTTAGTACAGTTGGAAGAACTAATTCAAAATTTTGCTGCAATGCAACGGTTTGTTTCTAATAGAATATCCATTGCAGTTTTTTAATATTATGTTAATGATTCTGATGATTATTACAACAGGAGCATTGTTAGAATTATCTTTGAGATAACAAAGGTTATACATGGTGTAAACTTTATCTCTGCTCACCACTGGGATCTCGGAAACGGTAAGAGATAGAAGGTCCCTTAAATGATGAAAAAGTTGCCTATTTAGGGGACCAATTTACTGGTGCAACCAGAATTTCTTTATGGCCCACCATTTTCGAAAGGCGATGGCCAACTTTGTTTCCTTATGGCCGCTATACCAAATTTTTACATTTTTAGAAAGCATTTTTATTCTCTATTCAACGATGTATAACAATCCTGTAAAATAACCGAAACTGATGTTTAAAATAATTTTAAAACATATTTCTTAAAGTTGGGCGTGGAACATGTACCTTACTGTTTTTTCTTCCAAAAACAAAAAACGATCTGATTACATGTCTATTATTGCTGATTGCTACACACATTTCACCGTTTCCAAGATCCCAATAGTGAGCAGAGATAAAGTTTACACCCAGTATACGCAACTGACAAGTCTTTTGTAATTAGATTAGAAATTGCATTAGTACCGAACGTATGTAACTCTTTATTTCCTGCCTGAATAAATAAATGATTTAAAAAAATCTATTTCTTTTTGCGCCAGAATCAAAAATATTGAGCTTTTTAGGCATACTGGCACAGAAATAATATTAAAAACTACAATGATTATTACTCCAATCTACAAAAGTCAGACAGCATTGGCTTTGTCTCAAAAAAGGCACGTTTATGAGTGGTTACATGTCTAGAAACAAACCATTACAACAAGCAAGTACCTAACGAAAAACAATTTTTTAAATTAGTTCGTCCAAGTTGCTAAACACAAAATTTTTGTTTGATTATGACCTAAACAAATGACATAGCATTAGAATTGGATTTTGAACACAATTTTCTAATAAATTTTTTACGATATTTTCTCAAAAAAAGCCGTTCTCCGCCCAATTCGTTTAATTTTTTTTCCTACCAGACCTGAAGTGACGTGACCAATGTCTAAGTTAATTTTTAGGTTATCTGTGAGATGCAGAAGCGATCCTAAAAATAAGTTTTTGGTAAATTCTTATAATAAAATGTTCCCCATATGTTACAAACATTTTGCCGGCAACTGTATATTGAAATAATACCGTTTATCAATGTCTATAAGTTTATTTAATATGAACAAATTGTTCTATTTCTGCATTCACGTATTTTAATTTGTTTTGTTCTTCAAAAATTTTTTCATATTAAAGTTTAATAGCGTTCTCCTCCACTGGTTTAGTGGACCCCACAATCCGCTTGTGTCTGAGACCTGCAAGTACCTTAATCCGCCAGTAGGCGTAGTCTATGTTTCTTTTGTGACCTGGGTCTAGCTTAGCAACTCGTGTCCTGTATGATGCTTACATGGCATAGCATAACGAGACCGCCCTAAAAAAATTTGGAGCCCCTGAGCTAAGAATTTGTAGCGCCGTAACAGCAGTGGTAATTTTAATTTTCATACGCGAGTCTGAAGTCGGGCAATAGGTAGTGCATGACGACTCATATCCATCTTTAACAGTAGTCAACACTATCTACACAAATATTACATAAACGTGGACTCTGCACAAGCGCATTCACACTGTCTTATAAGCTGATGTATTTCGTCTACTGGCAGAGACTGATATCAATACTAGCGGTATATGCCTAGCATTTCACTAATGCCACTAGTGGGGGCACCAACATATTTAGGATCTACGAATGGATTTTTAAAAAAATTAAGAGAACAAATATATAGCTAAAAAGATATTTTTATTTAATGTAGTATCGTAAAGAATAACTGTTTTGGACTTGGCCCGGCGCTCTAAGGCTATAGCTCAATAGTTAGGATTGTACTGGTGCATAGGACAGTGGGGACCTATACCTGCTTTTGGTAGCCAACAAAACGGCAATTTAATGTAGCTGAAGTACTAAAACAGAATATATAAGTAGATAGCAAAGGAAGTCATGGAATCTACAGATCAGAACCCGATGTATTTCTTCTGGGGAACATTTATTGCACCCATTAAGGTCTATTTGAACTACTTTTTATATCGTTTAATAAATATTTAACAGTTTTTGAAGATTTCACTCCCAAAATATTGATTTTATTTCATAAGTCCCTAGCAAATTCGATGTTAATAGTATTAGAGACACTTCCATTGTCTTTGTCGCTTTGCCACAGTATAATGCATTAAAGGAACAGTAGGTCTACTCGGTGGTTTCTGAGCGACAAGATTTGTACATGCATGATCAAAGCATACAGCAGCACGCGAGAGATACTTTTAATAATTAACTCCAACCACCCTGCGTACTAGAACTAAGGAATCTTTTAAAATACCCGCAGGCATATGCTTGCGCAGTAGCTCATGTGACCACGTGGAAGTAGAAACAGCTATCAAGGGCTGTTTTAAATCTACCGCCAAAATTCAAACTTGGAAGCACGCGAAAAAACCTTTAATAGACTCCAAGTACCCTACGCACTAAAAACGTGTCAAAAGTCCCAACGCGTGAGACTACTGTTCCTGTAAAGCATTATACTGTGGCTTTGCTGTCAAAAGAAGCTGATAGGCTTGACAGATAAAGAATAGAGATAGGTTATTTGGATTTTACGGGGTCCAAAAATCAAAATCCTGTTAATAAATCTCCAACATTTAATCTTTAAATTAGCTACACTTGAAGCAACAATATTTGCCTCTGCATGATAATAATGCATATAAACTAATAGGAATTTTTCGAAATAGAAGTTCTGAAAATGCAAATTTTCAAACCAAACTGAAGTTTAAATGTACAGTTCTGTGTCAAATCAGTCACTGTCTAATATGGGATCCGAACACCCTCCAGAAATTGACATATCAAGAGATCGTTACCCATTCTGCATTGTATGGACCCCAATACCGTTCTTAACATGGTTGCTTCCTTTCATAGGTCACATGGGAATTTGTTTATCATCGGGAATAATACGAGACTTTGCTGGCCCTTACTTTGTATCCGAAGATAATATGGCCTTTGGACGACCAACAAAATATTGGCAGCTACAACCGTCTATCGCCCTTAGTGGTCCATCTGGATGGGATCGAGCAGTGACAGAGGCTTCGGATATATACAAGGGACGGATGCATAATTTATGTTGTGATAATTGCCATTCACATGTAGCTATGGCACTGAATTTAATGCATTACGACAAGTCGACTACCTGGAATATGGTGAAGTTGGCACTATTAATGTTGATCCATGGAAAGTATGTTAGTTTTCTGGCGTTTATGAAAACGTGGTTTCCCTTTTTTGTTATCGTCAGTGTTGCAACTGTGGTGGCTATTTTAGTTTAAGATCGATGTACCTAATTGTGATTTTAATTGATGTTAGTATTTATGAAAAGTTTATTTTATAAATTGTTGTTTTACATCGACGTGTATGATATATGTGATAAAAATATAAATAATAATGTGGTGTAATGATGTTGTTTATTAAGTAGATAATTGCGTTAGAAAACATTGTAACGAAAGGGCTCCCGGTTGTTCCAAAGATAGTTTAACCATTTTACTTTGTACTATGCTGCAGGTGGTTTTGTAATTATTCACTTGCATGCCGGCAAGGAACATTAGGAATTTTTTGATATCTATTGTAGTGCTAACAGTCTGTAATTCGGGTTCTTCACTTTCGTATTCCGTTTCTTCGGTGTTTGGCATAACTCCGACTAAAAAGATACAAAATAAACAGACGAGTGAAAAAGCACTGCAAATTACAAGCAGTGTGTTTCGAGTTTTCAATGCTGTCAAAATTTGTTTATCTACGACTGCTTGGATAAGGACTTATTATGTCATTGATTTGCATTAGGTAATAAAGTTCATTATCACACTAGTGAGGTAATGAATTCATTTCCTAACTCATTTTATTTACAAAAACTGAGGCTTTGTTTATAACAAAACCGGCTGGTTGCCATAGTATTGAACAAATCGAATCTATCTCGTTCCTTTGATTTTAAAACAAAAGTATTTTAAAAGTGCAAATAAATTAATGCAAAATGCCAAATATCATTTCAAGCAAAACAATTTGATTTTTAACAAATTTTAAACAGTCGTATATAAAATTTTGTATATCACACTCGTGTGATTACACGACTCAGTCTACGACCTCGTCGTGTAACTTTCACACTCGTATTATAATATTGCCTTTATGCCACTAGTAACATAAATAACTATTATTCTTTTTTATATTTCCAAAAACTACAGAAAGATATCTCAATAGAGATAGTAGAGTAAGATAGCATTACTACAATGTGAAATTATTTGCAAAACTCAAAAAAACACTTGACAAAATTTGCATTTTCAAATCATCAGCAAATAAAATGAAAAAGAGGATCAATGACAGTCTGCAGTGGATTTATTTTAGAATTCGAAATAGACACTCATAATCAGTGATATCGGTTTTCCTGAAAATTTTGTGGAAATTTGAAAAATATTATGAAATTAAAAATTATATGCTGATAAAAGAAATACATGTGATTTTTTAATAACACATATTAAATCTAATCGCCATGTGTATATTTTAGGCGTTGTCTTTTTAAAGGTAGATTATGCAAACACTACAACACAAATCTTAGAACTTTGGCAGTAATAATACTGCTTGAGAATTTTCAAACACTTCTCTGTAACAACCAATCAATATAACAGGCTACTCTAACATTTCCTTGCCTACATATTCAGGGTATTCTCTATCCTCGATTGAGAAAATTTAGTAAATTTTCCACCCCACCTTGCTTATTAGAATCAATTCTTGAAAAAATTAATTGAAACAACTGAGGCAATAATACACAATTTTATTGGCAAATAAAATGCTATCAATTTCGATTCAGAATTTAGAATTTGTGATACTAATAGGCGGAAAATAACTAATTTTCAAATTTCCTTTCAAATTACATAGGTGGCTCGTGAGGCGTAAAATAACTCATTTTTAACAAGCCTAGGAACAACAACACTCCTTCTAGTCAATAGACAACATAGATACTATAAGGTAAAATTTTTACCCATTACACATTTGTAATACCCAAGCTTACAATATTCCAGGCACATTTAATAGAGATAAAGTTTGTCCCTACATATTGCCGTCAAATATAGCACCGCACTGAGTATGTCGCCATTTGTGGCGACCTGGGAGCGAAGGGGTTAATGTTTATAAACAAACAGTTTTTGAGAGAATCATTAAAACAACAGTTATGCCTTGCATGCTAGTAATAAGTCTACATTAAGCAACTTGTTACACGATTAGAGAATAACACTAATTATTATTTATTTAAGAGCTGGCTTTTTAAATAAGATTTGATAGAAGATCTTTTAAATAGAATGGTTTTGTGTATAGAAATAGTTAATTTATTGATATATCTTACAGTAATACTATGAAAATTACAAGGAGAAGGTAAATTTTTTGTAAAGATGCTCAGATTGCAAAGTAGCAATAATCGTGTAAACAGTTAATGCAAAATGATGTAAGCAATGATTTTTTATATTTAAGTAAACAAGCTCTCCAATGTTAGTCAAGACATGTTCCTATTTTCTTCAATCAAACATAAAAATCTTACAAAAAATTGCGCACCTGTTGTTACTTTCAATGAGATGAAGATCATAAACGGCATCGCAGTTTATTCAAATTTGATAGAACTAGAAAGTCACAAGCATGATCTTTGTTCTAGAAATTTGTCTACTCTTGTGGAGAGTTTTAGCCATAACAAAGTTCTTCTGAATAAATTTGCATTCTTCGTACAACATAAAATATCAATAACTACTCCAAGACTCTTTACTTCATGACATAAGAATTTAGTAAGATATTTTGGTGACAAATCAGAAAAAATTGCTAAGATTATAAACAAAACAAATAAATATAAAGTAAGTTTTTAAAACAACTGGAAACATCTTAAACACTTTGTTTAATGCAAAATCAAAAACAGACGATTTGCTAAAATCAGGCATTTACAAATTAAATTGTTCGCATTGTAATTCGGTTTATATAGGCTAGACAAGTAGAAATTTTGATATTAGGTATAAAGAACACGTACGTTGTTACAAATACAAACACCCACATAAATCCAATTACGCTAAACACTTACTAAAACACAATCATTCAATGACATCTAATAACACCATAAAATGTTTACACTTTTGTGATAATAAACGTAAATTAGATATACTAGAAGCTTTTGAAATTCACAAACATGTAAAAACTGCACCGTTAACGAATGAGCAAATTGATCTCTTAAATTCTCCTCTACTGGACATTTTGGAATAAGAAATCAAGTCATCTGCAGATGATTGCCGAGATCAAGTCACCAAGTTCTATTGCTATAACAACACTAACTGTTTACTTTCTAATATAACCTCTGACAATGGCATGTAAACATGCCGAAATACGTACAAGGTTAAAATAAATAAATATTGTTAAACTAATCAAGTATTTTATATACAGATAATAATTATTTAGTAAGATATATTTTAAAACATTGTTTTGTTAAAGTCTCAGCTAGTTTCTTTAAGTTACTATTTACTTGCGATTCTGCTTAAGCTAGATCAGATCTATTGATGCTGTAATAAAGTTACATATCATTAGCAACTGTGACAAAATGCTAGGCTAACTTTAAGGTCAGCGGCGTATTTAAAATGCAGTACAGGTCCCAATATAGAACACTGTAGAACTCGCAATTTAATATCTATTGAAAGAGAGAACATTTACTTAAACTAACTCTTTAGGTACGAGCAAGCAAATAGTGGGAAACATTTCGCTAAAACTGTAGTATGACAATTTCAAGCACAACACATTAGGATTAATAGTTTCGAATGCTTTCAAAAAGTGCAGCGTAATGAAAGTTAATTATAAAATAAAACTTCAAGCCTTTCTTCATATATTTATTATATAGATAATGCTATATGTACATTTCGATTACGATGTAATCATCTACAGTAGCAAATGCTAACTAGCATGAAATGTACATATAGCATTGTCTATATAATAAATTTATGAAGAAAGGCTTGAAGTTTTATTTTATAATTTATAATATCTTCATATAACTCACAACATTGATTGTAATGAAAGCCTTCACACTACTCCTATATAGATTTCAAATGATGTCCTCTGCTATGTTTATTAGAAGTGCAGTAGCATAATCTGACCTCAATCCTGATTGATTAATTGGTAAAATATTAGAATATTTTTCTTTAAGTTCAAAAAGCAGTGACAGTAAGTCTGAGAGTTAATTAGAGCTCCTTTTGCATAAGGGGTGAACTGCAACTTTGGAAAAACACTTCTGCAGACAAAAATTAATTGAATAAGGGAGGTGCTTGTATATTATTTAACAAAATTTATAAAAAAATATTAAATTAAAAATACTTTTAAAAATAGAATCTTTTGCAATAAATTAGAAGTTTTTGTGTTTATTAACAACTTTTGAAACCAAATAATACAGAAAAATTTTTTAAAATTCTTTTAAGAAGCCCCAACCGGCCTGAACTACCGAGGTCTAAAATATCTTATATTATTAAAACATTCACAGACAAGTGAAAAGTGCAGCGAGTGGGATTCAAACCCACTTGCCACTAGCAGAGTAGCTTAAAGCATATAGGACTTTGACTACTACACAACCACTGGCAGTTCCTATTAGAAAATTTTACAATTATAATTTCAAATTAAAAAAAAACGGGCAGCTTCCATACTTGCACAATACTGAGTACCAGAAAATCAATAATCGGCTTATTTAACTTCACCTTTCTGCTCGTGTATTTCCACAAAAATCTACGAATCAATTTCTTTGACTTTGAGTACCTTATTTATATATTTTCTCTTAATTTAAAAATGTGTCTCCACCAATTTTTACCTACCAGCAAATGATTCCACACCTAAATCAGGAAAATGAGCAGATAATGTGACCATATTTGTTTTAATTTTCAAAGTCAATCTTCCGTATTTATTAGCAGACATGATCAAAGACCCACTCATAGTTTTCATCCTCTCGACAATATTTTTTATTGGTTTTAAGTGCGGCATCTGAATTGATACCTGGAAATATTCCTATTATGATTGTGATGGTTTTTCAACAGTTTTCAGAGCACACTTACATGAAAATCATTAAATTTAGGCTCTTCGAAGTCACCCCAATGCTGTCTGCCAATAACTTCGACTGGAATATCGTGTATTAGTTGACGATTTTCAATTCCTTCAATAGAGGCCTAAAAAGTAAAATTTAGGTGAAAATTCTGTAAGTAATAGAATATTTATTACTTACAAGTTCTATTTCTAGTGTTAAGCAAGGGGTTAGCTTATTTGTTAACTTTATTTTCAACGACTTGGCATTTTGCTTTAATGTAGCTAGAGACCTAGCAAGCATAGCTGAAAAAAATCTGTTCCTTTTTTATCGACGTTATACAGATCGAAGACACCTACCTGTTGCAAAAGCTAAATATATTTCATTGTGCTCTTCATTAACTCCTACCAAGTTATATTGTTTAAAATAGAAGCTTACAGGCAATTCGCACCACACGAAAGGTTTGCGAGGGCCTGCATCTTCGTCTGATATTATGAAATATACTTTTTTAGACGTCATTCGTATTACACATTCTTTCGCTAGCTTTGAGAGACTGTTTACCGTATCTGCAATACAATAATTAATATTTTCATTTCTAAGTCAACAATTCAAAACTTGCTCATAAAATCTCTCATAGCCGCTGTATCAACCATTACTGCACGAAACCTCATTTTTAATTATTTAATTACCTAAATTTTAATTTTCCTCTTAAAATAAATATTGTTAATATATCTGAAATCAAAACCAAAAGTGTTAAAGATTGAAATAGTTTGAAATTAGTAACCTAACCTCAACTATCAACTTTCTAGGCTGTGGTCAAGATGCATGGATAGCTAATATATATATATTGGTGTTTTCACTTTTTAATATTTACATTGTTTTGCGAGGGACCCACAAATGTATTGCCGCGAGAGGGCAGCAGTGAAGGTACATCGCTTTGACAGCGCCCGTGAATTTTAACCTTACCCTCCTGAAATGTTCTGACAGTTGACGAGACAATTCGATTCGTTCAAAAAGTAAAATAATAACGAATAAAAGCATACTTCGGTGATTTATTAATTAACACACCAATGTAATTCACAAAACTCAATTTAGTAGAAGCTTCAGCTTAGTAAAAAGACAGACTACCAGCAGAAAATTAAAGAGGAGTAAGTACTGTTTTAATTTTAATCAAATATGTATGTAGAATAACAATTAACTAGTAAAAACACAGTTAAGAAGTTGAGAAATACTTAAATTAATTATTTTCAGGCAGTTAAAAGAATTGTACTTCCGATCACTGTTGATAATAATCACAGCATATAAAAATTTCCTTTTGCTGTAATTTAAACAATCAACATCCTTTGTATTTTAGTAGGCAGCTACATGTTACAATGGAAAAAGCTGGTTTAATTTAAAATTCCACTAATGCTAAATTAACTACAATTTAGCATACTCTACAATTTCTAAATAGTTAGGTATATCTATTTAATTATGTTTCTCATAATGATTGCAATATTTTTTAGGATTCATAACAACACGAATAAAGGAAAAGTTAAAAGAGCCCCTTTACTTCATTTAAATGAAGTCTGCACAATTTTCGTTTGCCAAACATACAGTGTGATTCATAACATGTGGAACGAATTTTCAGGATAGATTCAGAATCTAAATATAATCGAAAGAATTCTCATAAACATGGGCCTGAAAACCCTTCATTATAGGGTTACAGTTTCTTGAAAATAAACCAGGCTAATCACTTTTTGTAGATAACTTTTGCAGTAATTGCACTCAAATTTTAAAATTTCATATGTGAGCATTATTCACGTAATTAGTTATTCATGTATTTGTAATAATTTTGGTTTGAATAAGAACACCAGAGGTGTCTCGTACGGGGGGGGGGGGGGTCACGTAATTATGTTCTACATATTTTAGATTTTAGCATTTTTTTGAAAAATCTTATTCTCCATACAAAATTGCCCAAAAACATGTTCTCATGTTGAAAATTTCTAAATCTAACAATTTTCGAGATAATATGCTTTTCAAAAATTAAATTGCCATGAAGGTCTAATAAGTGTTTTCTTAATACGATAGAATAGAATAGTTTACACAAAACTTTGAGAGTAAATTCTATACACAGGTGTCCATAAAAGCTGCTTATGAAATTAAATCTATGGAAGAGAATACTGTTCCCACTTCTGTAGACTGCAACTTGCCCGGTAATGAAGAGTTTTTGGGCACATATTTATAGGAACTTTTTATTATTTTCAGATTCTTAATCTGTACTGAAAGTACATCCCAACATATTATCAATCATCCTGTGTGCATCGCCACATATAACCACAAAAATATGCGTTGATTCCTCAACTGCAACTGGTATGTCACCATCCCAGTGGCAGAATTACCAGGTCGAGAACCCTGTGTTATGATTACCATGTCGACGTGCCATCATAGTAGGACAACGACAAATATAATAGTGACTACTTGTTCAGTGAAAGCTGCATTTGTATTTATTCAAAGCGTACAGACATGCAGTCATGTATGGTTTATGGTTTAATTATAATTTTTTGCAGACTTGCAAAACGCATTAATTGTTTTATAATGTAAAAGATTTTTTTAATGAATTTATGTTTATATCAAGTATATTTTATTGGAATGCTTGTCTAATGCTTAAGTTAACATGCTAAAAAAGTACTAAATTAGTTAACGTAGATTTTAATGTTTTCATGTTTTTTTACGTATTTTATGTGTTTTAATCCTGGTTTATACAAGCTACCCTTAGATATTTAAATCTTAGGTTTGAGATGAATATTATACAATGTTTATTGTGATCTGTGTAATAGGCAGGAGCCCTTCTGAAATTTTGCAAGATAATCGCTATCCGCACACAAGTAAATAATAAACTTTTGAAGTACTTAAAATACTTGTTTTTATTACTAATTATAATGTTAAAGAGATGCACTATGTCTAGAGTGACTGTCCGCATAGATTTTGTCAATACAGTACAATTTTAATGTATTATTATGTACCTACTGATTTTTGTTTCTGTTCTATTTTTAATGTTTTAAATTACATTTATCATTTTGTGCTTATGCGGTTTGTATGTTACACAATTATAATATGTGCAGGTAGATGGTACCCTCGTAGGCAACTGTTAACCGAAACGACATTATAGCACTGCATTAATTCTACGATAAAATTGCGCAGTTACTTCGTTGTCTTCTAATTCGATTACATCTTTATACTTTACTACTGCTATTGCCTACTTTCACTAAATAATTGCAATAAAAATTAGTACTCTATAGTGTTTAAGGAAATATGTAGAGTAAGCAATAAAGTATGATTCATATGGGTCAATTATCAATTTTTTTCATGTTTCTTTTTTTAATTACAATGCCTTACAGTCATTCCATTCTATAACTACATAAACTGTAGCATTCTACCGTGACCCATGCACATAATAAACATCAAATCGGGCGCATCAAATTGCTTTACAGAACCAATTTTTTCGATTTTTTTTTTCGTGTTTTTGCTTTGCAATAAGCCATTTGGAGTCTTATCGATGTCAAAACTGAGTGCATTGAAATCTGATTTTTTTCGAATTTCCCAAAAAAATCAAAACCAAGTTTTACCGCCTCCTCGCATTAACAATCGTTTTCCCGAAGTTGAATAACTACAGTGATAATCAGTGTGAAGATATAAATTTTCAGGCTGTATTAAATATTAACCTTTTCAATATTGCAATAAATATTGAATTATAGGAAAATATGATCGAGAATAGTTGTCACTATAATGTTCTTATAATTCTTGAGTTATGACAATATAATATCACAGTATGAACAAAGTCAGGTTAGAATAGCATTGCGTGCGGATTTCAAATTTGACGCGCAAACGTCTTTTTAGTACCTACTGCGCCATCTCTCCGCAAAACATTTCGTGACGCCCATATCAAACTCAAGTGACAACACCATACCTTCCAGTCATCTTGGCTGTGGTTAAAGTCCTGAGCTCCCGACATCGAGGTTTAGACACAGCCTACTAATTTAAAAAAAATAACGCGAGACATTTTTTTTATCATGCCCACTAATTTAAAAGTTCAAATGATACCTTTTTAATTACAGAAAGAAATTTCCAAATTGTTTTTATCTGCTTTGTTCGTTATCATATCAAACCGCTAATCTTTTAAGTTGCCGATAACCAATTCATTGAAAGATAAGACACAAAATGACATTCTTTATTGTAATACAAAACCTTGTTCAAACATGATTTTAAAACTAATAATGCAAAAGTGTTACGGATGTGCTTTTCTTGCACTTTTTTGTAGTGGTGAGAGTTATACAAATGTTGTTTAATTTATTTTATGTTATTTGTTACTTGCTTTACAGTTAAAAGTCAAGAGACAACTACTACTACTTTGATTGCTTCACCTCCATTAGAGGATGACAACGAACATACATGGACGTCTGTTAAATTTCCTGCTCCTTATCCAGATTACAACCAAGACCTTAGTATAAAAACTGATTATGGATTTTTTATACTGATTGCAATAGAATTTCTTGATATTGACAGCAAACACGGTGATTTTTTGGTAATTAAACCAGGTAAAAAACTACCAATAAGCATTATTTTCATAATTTTTTTATAATTAATTATATTTAGGTACCAAATTGGACGATGAAGGCAAAGGAAAAGTGTTTATCTACAATTTGAAATCCAAAAAAGAATATTTGGTGCACTCTAATAACGTTTACTTAAGCCTGCAGGTGCATGGAAAAAATGCAGAGGGTAAAAAAGGGGTTTCCCTTGTTTATAAAAGAGTTGGTAAGCTTGTTTTTTATTTTATTTTTTTATATAAATTGTACAGGGTGTCCGCGAAAATGCGAACATAAGACAAATACTTTGTTAATTTTGGCTAAAGATTAACGAGTGTATTAAATGCTTTGTGCAACCACTCAAAAAAGCACATTATTTGTGTTGCCTGTATTGTACGCATGTTGTGTAATATAGTTGCATAAATTATACAAAAGGCTCGTTGAATTCCTCCTATAATTTACATGGACTTTTCCTTATCTTTCGTATTCTAGTGAACACCCGGTATAAAATTGCATGGTCATAACTTCTTAAGACGTAATGTAAATATAAGAAAAACTGTAGTTAATGGCATGAAAACATCTAAGAAATGGTAATATCGCCATCTAGTAGTACTTTTGGTATAACTAGAGGGTAATAGGATTAATGTTCTGTGAATCTGTGGGGTAACAAATACCTAATTCAACAATTTCAATGGAGTTATTCAATTTTTCAACAATAATAGGCATTTTTCTTATTCCAGATGTAATAATAACAATAAATGTATTTATTGTGTGCGTATACAGCGACCGGTAAAATGTTTTCAACATATGGGGAACATTTTTATTCTTATAATTTTCCAAATAATTATTCTTGGAATAGCTTCTGCATAGCAGATAACCTGAAAATTAATTTAGTCGTAGGTCACGTGTCTTCAGGTTTAGAAGGAAATTTTAAAAATTGACAAAAAATCGCCTTATTAGAGAAAATATCAAAAAAAGTTATCAGAAAAAAGTGTGAAACAAAACAATAAATATTCTATTAAATAGGTCAAAACAATTTACACCATTTAGAAAATGAAAGTTGTATCTTACTTCCGGTAAAACCAGAACTGCTGCTAGATTAGGATATCACCATTTTTGTAAAATTCTTTGCGCTATTAAACTTTTATGATAAAACAATTTTTATATTTCTCTTACTTATGAGGAATAAGTTTGCTAGATTATTTGTGGAACATAAGTGTACAATTTTCTTTTATATACCTAAAGCAATTTTAAGGTGAGGAAAAATCAACAACCACAGAAAATCCCAAACCAACTACTCCTATAACATGGCCCACTCCTTCAGGATCAGACTCAATTTATTACACAGCCTTTGTATCGGGAAAAACTCAAAAAGATTTCGAAGATAATGAAACACTGTTGAATTTTAAAACTGCTCTTGCCGAAATGGCGACAGAATATTGCAACACTAGTAATTTTGACCTTAGCGAAGACATTACGTGCGTATAAATGTTATTAGACTAACCATTTTTCTAACACAAAACGTTTTAGGGAACAAAACGTACACATGTATTATTTAGTTCAGTGCCCCTACACGTGGCCCGATAACGAAAATTGTATGAAGGCGCGTTTTGCCTTACCGGTGTTTTTGAAAGAAAATTCTCCATCTTCATTCACCGGTTATCAACTTACTACTGACCATTTGGAGCGAATGTGGACTCATCTAGGTAGTACTTATTTGAGAAAATATGGCATGGATGTTTATTCGGTACCTGATAATAGTTCCAGTCTTACAAAGTGGATTGTGATTAGTGCCATCGTATTAATTCTGTTTTTAATTCTACTTTATTTTGTAAAAATGGTAGGGCGATATTTTTCACCCTTGAACCAGGGGTAAGTATTTACGAAATTTTATGTATTTTTTAATAAGTGTATACATTTTTCAGAAAAAGAAGAGTCAGTGACTCTACTGGTTTTGTAACGACCGAAAGTAAAGTTAGTAATGCTTCCCTAGCACCCCACCCTTATCAAAGCACACCAGCCTTCTTTGATAATGATTATTCGTTTGATAAATTTGACATAGATCTTGGACTTCCTAAAAACAGAACTTATACAGGTGAAAAAATTTAAACAAAATTATAATAGAAATGAATTAATGTGATTAATTTCAGATTATTCGTATCCATTAAGTGAAGACGACAGCGATGTTGATATTTTTGATAACTTCAGCAATAGTCGGCATAATGTAGAAAAGAAGGAAACCGATTCGTAGGTAGTAATTGCGTAAACATTTTAATTAAAAATTTGTGAAATATTAAGTTAAGTGCAATTTAAAATTTAATAAAGTTTGTGTATTTATTTTTAGTTATATACAGTAATTTGCTTTATTAAAATGACAAAGGTATTCACCTAAGGTAGGAAAGGAACAGTAACCCCCCCACCCCACTTAAAAATTGCTGTATCTAAGAAACAAGGTTCAAAATCTTATTTCTTTCATTATGGGAAATAGAAGCATTAATCTCCAAATTTCAAAAAATCACACAAGGTAATAAGAAAAAATTAAAAGGATAGCGTAAAAAAGTGTTACCATTTTTGAGAAATATGTTTTTCTGAAAATTCGCAAAATTATGAAAAGTTTTAATTTTGCTTGTTTTAGAATTTTAACAAATGATAAATTTGTTTTATTGTAATATTTACTTAACATTAACCTATTTCTGTTGCTAAGACGTAACACCTGAAAATTTAGTCGAACCCCTGTCTTCTGCAAAGTATGATTCTTTTAATCAGCAGTGACATTGTACATTCACGGGACTCACAGTTTTACACACAAATACATCACATGATTTTGGTGAAAAACATTGGTTGTAGTCAAAAAAACAACAAAGAGTAAAAAATGAAATACGTCCGCAAAAAATAGAGGGAAGAAACAAGAATTAGCTCGTAAATATTACTCTACTCAAAAATTAACTATAGAATTTTGTTCTACTGTTCCTTGAATAAAAAGACATTATTTTCCATGTTTCAAAGATTCATATACAGCGAGAAAGGATATTGAAGAAATAATCAATGTAAGATTTATTGGCTAACAAATCCATTATTTTAATATGACGTCGCACAAGTCAAACCAATATGGCGACGTAGAGCAAGGGTGGTCAGCTATTTCCTTGTGTTAAATAAACGTTGTTTTTTTGAGTAAAACCCCTAAAATTAAAGCATTTTGTTGTGTTGTGGTCAAACCAATACAAACAGCTGACGTTCGATACCTACTTTGCGCGTCGTACGTCGCCATGTTGGTATGTCACGTGTTTTGGAATGATGGATGGAAAGAAATATGGTGCGATAAGGTTTTAAGTTACATAGATTTTTCAGAAAATTATATGGTTTTCAAAATTCGACATTGTAAAAAGTAAATAGATTCAAAATTTGAAAATGATAAACAACGTTACTATAAAAATGGGTTTGGAAACGCTTTGTTACGGAGTTACACTCTCCTAAAGATGCAAAAGTAATCACTTTTTTGTCAATAATTTTGAACTTTCGCAGTAGTTGCGCTAAAATTTTGATATTTTATAGGGATTATTGAAGTTTTGGTTGAAAAATCTTATTATCCACACAAGAATACACAAATGAATCCAACAGATTAAGTTGCCATGGTCTAAGTGTTTTCTTAAAGATGATCAAATAGTTCCCACATACCTACTTTGAGAATAAGTTTTACACATCAAAACAATGAACAATGTTCCTATCTGTATGAGTTCAAAAAGACTTCGTTATGAGGTACAACTTACGGAAGTGGAAACATAAAGTTACCCTTTTCAGAGGCTGTAGCTACGTAGGAAGGTGGTTTCAGACCCACGTTTATAGGAACTCTTTTTATTGTTTTAATATTCAAAATTTACTGTTTAATTTTGTGTAAAATATTGATATTGCTATGATATTTAGAGGTGTTTGATTTGTCTGGAGTATTGTGATTCCTGGAGAGCAGTTTTTGAAGTGCTTGCTGCAATTCTATTTGTGATTGGAGTTTTATGAACACTGTAAGGTTTTGATACTCTAACTTTTAAACTCAGGGTTGCGTATTTTTGCTATAATTCTTGTTATAAATTCTAATAATTGTTATTTTTCATATGGTTTGAGAATTGAGATCCTCTGGAAGAAAAAAGAGGAATTACGAGTCTAAAAGCTATATAAAAGTAATTACGAGTATATAAGAAGAAAATACAACGAAGTAACAACGAATTGAAAAAAAATCCAGAAGTATTACAAGTAAAAGGTGATCGAGAAAGTTTCTTCGTTTGTGATGGTGGTAAGACCAAGTTGGAAATAATATAAAACAGAGCAGAAGAAGATTCAGTTTAAAGGCGAGTATTTGTGGTTACTTGAGAAACCAGCAGAGCGAAATAGAAGTTGGACACTCAGCGTTTTGCTCGAGCGAAGAATATCCTAATAAGGAGACGCTAAGATAAGTGTTCTATTAAAAAAAAAAGACGATAGTAATTAGTAAAACTCATTTGATTTTTCGGAAAACACATTTAGAAATTCATTTATTAAATAAAACCGTATTTTGTAAAGTTGATATCGTTGTGTGTGTTTATGTCTATTAGAAATTAATTTAAATAACTTATTTTACAAGCTAAATAACGACCCTGAGAAAGTTAGAAGAGTCTCATAGAAAGTTTAATTTAATTGCGTGAATTGCAAACAGTTTAGGGAATTGTTTTCTAGTAGTCACAAGACCACGCATATCATTGCAATATATATGATTTTACCACCACTAGAATTTAATGAAACATCGAATATATTCGCCACAAAACGGTTAAATACAGTGAATTTTAACAACAGCACCTTGTTTGTATTATATTATTGTGAGTATGGAGAATCTATATATTAAAGGCAGATCTTTGGCTGTCTCAGTTTTCGGCTGCCTGCGTGCGCGACTTTTCATAATTGCTTTCCTTCCGCAACGTTCAATCGCGCCTTAACTGCCGTGGGAGATGGAGAGCGGCACGGAACGCGCCGCTGTGCATGTCACGGCTTATTTTATACATTTACTGGTAATTTCATAAAGAAAAAAGCGTAGGGTTCACGGATTCTGCTAGTCTATATATTTAAAACGTGTAGCTACTTGTTTTCGACATTTATTCCCAGAGTTCTATTAAGCATAACGAAGCCCCAATTTAAACGAACACATATGAACTCACTCTTGCCACTTGCACCGGCATCTGTTATTTCCCGGTGTCGGTTTTCGGAACTACAGGTTACACATACCACATGTTAAACATTATCTACAAAGAATTGTTGTAAGTTGCAAATTATTTTGCAAGGGATCACACTAGTAAGATTTTATAACCGAAACTTTAAAAACTGTAAAGATCTAAAATATTTATAAGAAAAGAATATTACGTGACCCCCACCCTCCTATACGCAACACCTCTGGTGTACTCATGCCAACAAAAACTGATGGAAATACTAAGCTAAATAAGTAATGCTTAGATATAGAATTCCAAACTATTAGTGTAAGTACTGCAAAAGTTATCGACAAAAAAGTGATTAGACTGGTCCATTTTCAGAAGAGTGTAACTCCGTAACGAAGCATTTTTAGACTCATATTTACACGAACATTTTTACTTATTTCGCCGACTAGAATGCTTAATAAAGATTTTGCATAATTCTGAATCACCTTGTAAAAGCATTGTATTTTAATTTTCAAAAAAGCTTAGGAAAAAATAAACAATTGGGGAAAAAGTAAATGGTAGCTTCTCCCCACATTCATTAGTTCGCCAAATTAAAAAATGAAATATACTACATAGTATACTCATTAGCTTTCGAGAAACGAGTTTTTTAAAATTTTGTAAACCTAATTTTCTTTATGATTTGAAAAAGTCGACATCATTTCTGTTCTAAAAATCAAAAAAATTTTAAACAAGTTGAAAAGTTATTTTTCTGTTTATAAATATAGAGGCCTCAGTTTCCAAATTTTAAAAATTTATAGAGAGTGACACGAGAAATTAAAAGATTGAAGCAAAAACTAAATGACGGTTAACAAAACTTAAAAATTGTAAGGGCAGTTTTTGAGAAATATTTTTTTACATTTCGAAAAACTTTAATAAATGTTTTCAAGCATGGGAACGTCCAGACGGAACATATCGTCATTTTTTCCCCTATAATAATGAATGAGTTACACTTTCAACTGTTTCAATAACAGTACAGGCATTTTTGGCGCGTTGCTTCAAATTCTTGTTTTTTATTAATAAATTAGCTACAAACACTTTAGATATTTTAAAGGTGTATGAACTTGAAGATGCCCAAATTTGTGCATGAAATGCTGAATGTCCCGAGGGCAAACATTCTTTTAGAAAGTAGGGCATTCATAAAATCCGCTTTCATTTTGAATAAAATAGGAATGTTTGCCGCTAGAGGGCCGCTTTTATCGCATTCCATAGCAACGGCCATTTAAAAATCCCAACAACAGAGTTTAGTGACGTGTGTGTTGACATTTGTTTTAAAGTACTGTTTTGTTTTATCAAATCAATTGTTTTCGTACGATAAACTACCCTCAAAGATGCATCCAAGCAGGCGGCGCAAAAAACGCCCAAATTATGGCATAAGGACGGTGGAAGTAATACGGGGGCCAAACGGTTTTGGTTTTACAATTTCTGGCCAGCAGCCTTGTATCCTTTCTTGTATTGTTGCAAATTCGCCTGCGGATCAAGCCGGATTACGTGCAGGCGACTTTCTCATCTCTGTTAACGATATGTCTGTGTCGAAAAGCACCCACGATTCTGTTGTAAACCTAATCGGGAGCAGCATAGGCCCGATTAAGATGACAATTGCGGAAAATTACTATTCGGATAGTAGCGATGAGGATTTGGACTTAGGTCGAATGGTGAGCAATCGAAAACCTAAATACATGCACCGTCCTAGAATGCATCGTAATTATAAACATGAAGCCACTGGAAGCGCCACTGACAGGTTTGGTTTTAGCAGCCCTTTTAAAAAGGCCATGCGGATGCAAAACTTAGGTAACAAAAATGTTAATAAACAACCGCAGCATGATCGAACAAGTCAGGATAATAATTCAACAATGAATGCCTCAATATTGTTGCCAAGGGAGAACGAAGGGGGGCCCATTGAGTATAAAGCCCTTGTCGGTTATTTGGGAACTATTGAAATGCCAAAGCAACTTCTACCAAGTGCGCGATTGCAAACTGTTTGTAGCTGTATTAGGAAGTTGAGACAAGAAAAACGTACCCCTACGGCAGTGCTTATGACGGTATTGCCAACTTGCCTTACTTTGAAGAATGCGTCTAACCAAATATTGGCAATATATCCTACTAGCAGAGTTGTTTACATTAGTTCGTCGACTGATAAGGATTCAAGATATTTCGGTTTAGTTACGAGTGCCATTTGTGATAACCGTATTATGGAAAATGTACAAAAAAGGTAAGGTTTAGTTTAAAGTGTAAATTTAGTTTAGTTGATATCAGTTACGTTTGATTGGCAATGCAATCTGATGCTTCCACATTATGTTACTTGCAATTTTTTTTCATGTTCATGATTTTTTTGTTGTTTGTTGTATAAACTATTTTTTAGGGCATGCTGGATTTAAATAATTTGATTTAAATAAAGCAATTGTTTCTCAATCATGATTTAAACATCTAACTCAAGATTTGAGAATCGATAAACCAAGTGTGTTACTTCAGAAAAACACAAATATTTACACTTTGCAGAGGCCCTACCCGTGAATAAAGAGATTTATGGATAAAAACAAAGTTGGCAAACTCACAATTTAAAAAAATCGAAAAATTCATGTTTTTTTTTATTACCAATGAAAAATGACACCCTTACCTTACTTAGGACTTATTAAATGTATTCATTTCTATAATGTTCCCTTCTGAGTAACAATTTGCTATAGTATTAGTGTTAGAGCATTCCGGTCTTATATAAAATAGTGACTATTATTTTATTTCTTAGTTAAACAATAAAAGAGACAATCTAATGATGCACGTCTTTCCAGAAACTTCCAGTACCTCAACCCTAGTGCCATGTGGCCCCCAAAACCCACCGACAAGCCATGTAACAACTCTGAAGAAAAAACCGAAGTAGAAATATCTAACAGTTGTCACGTTTTTATGACTGACTCTAAAGTAATCGAACATAATCTGCATTTGGACAAAGCTGAACACTTCAAAATAACATGCACTCCTGATGTAGTAACAGGAAATTGTTTGGAATTCCCTAAAAATGCCCTCCACATCGTGAGTTTGGTGCAAAATATGTATAAGTTACAAGATTCTACCAATGATCGAAATAGAGCCAATTCAAGGCGAAATCACGAAGACAACTTGTTGCCCGTCATGGCAAACTCACCACAGCCGAGCGCTTCAAGCAATTCTGATTCAGGGATAGGGTTTCGGGACGATTGTGGAAATATAAGTGATAGGATTTTGGTGGTAGAATTTCCTGCCCAACAACACTTGCCGATTATTTCTTCCAATAATAAACGGCCTTCTGGAATTGATGCTTCAAGTATTTTATTAGAAAATTTAGATATGCCGCTTGATAATGTTAATAATAACGGATTCGCTTCTTGTGCCGATTTAAATAATATCAGATGCAAAAATTATGAATTCAAATCTTCAAAAAATGTTACAATAAATAATACAAATGTTTGTGACGATAATAAAGGAAATAAGCAAAATTTGAACAATATAAGGGCTTGTGAAGGTCTACATAAAAATGTTTTGGAAAAATCAGAAATTCAAGAAAATTACATAAAATGTTCTGAATTGCAAAACGATTTTGATCAACATAACCACATCTTCGATATTAATCATGTCCCACAACCGGCAAACCATAATCATAACGATTTTATAAATCGTCTTACAGTAAGAGCAATGCCTGATCCACGAGGTCTTAACCATAATTCGGAAGAAAGTTGTCGAACTGCCGACATAGATACTGGACAGATATTTACAGAACGTCCTGTCGATGTTCCTGAGAACAGCCCCAATAAAAAATCTTTTGAAAATATTTCAATGCATTCCACAACTGAAGATGCAAGCGACTTTAAAAGCTCCATAGATAACGTATCTGTTCATAGCTCCAAAAGTTTAGAATTGAATAATTTGAAAGGCATTTTTAAAACGCCCAGCACAAAATACTTAGAAAATAAAAAATCAACAAAGCGGTCCTTGAAAATGGTCGGGAGTTATGATAATTTGGTAGCAGAGAAATACGAAAGCTCGATGTTGAATTATAAGTTGAGTCCTAAGGTATATGGAATGTCAAAGCCAAATTATAGTTGTGAGGAGTTGAGTTCGTTAGACAATGTGGAAAAGTGCGGATATGGTAGTTTACAGGACTTGTGCAGTTTGATGGGACAGGGTGGGTCGAAGCGGGGTATTGCACAGAGCGAGCCGGATGTGAGATTGCAGAGGCGACAGCAGGAATCTGGATTTTTGGTAAGTAACATTTGGTTTCAATATGACTAACGTTATTGTAGGTACTGCTTTAATAAAGACAATTTTGTATATGGGTATTTTTTTTGTAAATATGCAGTAGTTCTGCTTTGTTTTCTTTAGGCTTGGTAGTACTATTTCTGCCTAATTATTAATATTTCAGTAAATACTAAGTTAACCTTTAAAGGTAGTTTAAGCGAATTCAGGTAAAATTTATTTTCATGCTACCGGCAGTGTAAGTAGGCCTTACATCCATAGCTACAGGGATCGTAAGTGGCTGATAACATTCGTGTACTAGTTACCCTTGACGACGGAACTTAATAGTGTCACTTACGTTCCTAGGAAAATAATGTTGATTTGAACTGTTCGTTGATATGGTAACAAACACAGACAACTTAGAATAATGGAGCTTTTAAAAAATAATTCCGATGACAGCTGTCAAAACGAACTTTTAAAAATATGATTAAATCTCTACCTGTAGGCCTACTTACATTGCCGGTAGCGTGAAAAATTTAATAAGTAACACGGAATGTATCGACTAATAACATCCTCGGCAGGCGACAAGCTTCGGCTCCGCCTTAGCTCGTATTCGCCTACCTCGGATGTTATTACGTCCTTACATTCCTTGATACTTAATAGTTATTTAAGTATCAAGGAATGTAAGGACGTAATAACATCCGAGGTAGGCGAATACAAGCTGAGGCGGAGCCGAAGCTTGTCGCCTGCCGAGGTTTTATGGTTTATGGAGGTTTATGATATGAACCCACAAAATACGTGGTGGGCTCTGTGACCAGTGGGCGTTGTGTCCGGATCTCTTGAGATTCAGCTGTTTTAGGGAGTATGTTCATCTGTTTCATTTTTTAAATGGCTCATTTTGTTTTCTGGTCCCTCCGCAAATTGTTTGATAACGTGACTACTCATTCAAGGTATTGATTCAAGGTGACAGCACAGAAAATTTTGGACTGTGGCATAAAGTAGCTCATTATGCCTTAACTTTCCTTTTTTCAGCTATTAAATATTTTAAATTGTTACATTAATTTGGCGTCTGAAAATAAATATTTTACGTTAAAAGATATTTTTTGACTTTAAATATTAATAATTGATTGTTTATGTCAAAAAATCGTTGTCAGATGTTTAAAATTAATTTTGTCGAAAATTGATTTTGTGATGACAAAAATTCATATTTTGACATCTATAAATTATTTTTTTATGCAGGAATATTCGAGTTCTAGATAGTTTCTTCATTTATTATATACCAAACACATATAGAGAGGGAACCAAAAAAAATTAATCATAAAGGCGATAAAAAAACGCTGGTCTTAGATTGACACGTAATCTACATTATCTGCCGTAAATTTCAGAATGATGACTTTTAAGGATCAACCAATGATAAAGTTTTTTTTGCTCGCACTCTCTTGTAAAAATGATTAAACTCAAAAAGAATTTCGACAATCAGTACTGTAACTGCTAAATAGTGGTTTGTCCTTTATTGTGTATTATAGGTAACTTGAAGTTAGAGTGTTAAATAAAGAGTGGTAAACTATATAAATATCCGGGTAAATTAACAGGGTAATTATAATAATAAACGGATGTACAGTAAGGTGCAGATATAATGTCGCTTGTATTTGGCAATATACTAGGACAGTGCAGCTAAAATCGACAAACATTGTTAAAAGAAGTTGCTCTCCATTCTGTTAGGTGACTAGTAAGAACTGAAAGCAATGATTATTACATTCAAGATTTTGTTGGTCCTAGCAACTTTTACTCGAGTATTCCACCTGCTGCTAGCGACATTATATTTGCACCTTACTGTACGTGCACTGTCTGTGGGCAGGTAGCTTCCTTGGCAGTCAATATAGCAGTATGGTTCTAGTTCTAGTGCACTACTACCATAAGTATCCCGCTAGGTGACAGCATTTTCCAACGTCAAGATTCGTGTATCGTCAATAAATGATTATTTAAGTCTAAAATTTTTTTTTCGAAAAATAATCGTATATTGACGTCTGAAAATAACTTATTTATAGTTTACAAATAATTTTGTCTTTTCATTATTTTATTTTAAATTGCCTGTACGGTTTCAGGTGTCTAGAAATGTTTTTTTGACTTCATAAAATGGATTTTTGATATCTATAAATGAATCTCTGACGTTATTTATGAAACTTATCAGTAAAACAAGGACAGAACTGCCCCATTTATTTGGAACCGTAACTTCATTAGACCATTAGGATGCATTTCCGGACTATCACAGAATAAGTATTTATTCTGTGTAGATGATGTTGATATGACCTTTTTTCATTGTTTGATCTATAGAACTTTTATGAGAACATTTATATATCTACTTGAAGTTAATACAATTTAAGTGAATGATTCAACAGTTATGATGAATGGTGCTTATTTAATGACAATTTGATAGTACTCAATTTTCTACAATTTGGCACTAATGAACAACGTTTTGTTTCAATTGCTTTACTATCACAACCTTAAACTTTTAATGCAGTGATTTGAAAAATTCTGTGGTACGATAGAAAATCTTTGGGACAGTGCCGGTGCTATAGTTTGCGGCTCTGGGTGCAAAATTTCTCTGCGTGGTCGATTATCCAGTGACGCACCCGGAGGGAGTCTCTCCTCCAAGACAAAATACAATATTAACAAAGCAAGACTTAATTTTTATATTGGAGGTTCTCGATTTTTTAATGTTATTTTAACATCAGTCAAATTATTTTGTTTAATCAACTCGATCAAACTGTTTACCGAATTATCCGTAGCAATTTTTGTGACAATTCGGAACAAACTATCCCGCGCGCATAATAAACAAACTCACACGGCAACGCTGTAAATCCCCCTATCTCCCAATCCCCGTGCAGCTCGTTTATTGTTAAGTTTAGACGTCATTTTTTGCATATGCCCAGCGTCTCGCTCTAACCTCCGAATGATAATAATTGTAAATGGTGTTACATCTGCGAGTATGGAGTATGTAATACAATAAAGTTAATTAAAAAAAATTATATAAACACATATACATTATACTGCAAGTTTTTAAGCAAGAATATGTTATAAATAATTATTGGTAAATTTTTTTGCCATAAATTATTTTTTGCGGGGCTGATCAAAGCGCACCCGCCTAGCACCGGGCTTGCTTCGGGCGACATGCAGTAAATTGGGTAAATTTTCAATGCGTGTTGTAATCTAATTGTGTATGTTCGTTGGCAAAAGCGTTGCCATCTGATGGTAGAATTTATGAGCTTTATCAATCTCTTTACTGTAAAATGCAGGACTAAGTCAAATTGTTACCTTTCTGAAAATCTTACAACTTCAAACTTTTACGTTTTTGCAGTTTTAAAATTTTATACACATAAAAATGAAAGAATTTCGTGGATATAGAAAGTTAAATGTAAGGGAAGATACTCGTAGTAATATGAAATTTGATTTATATTGTGAAGCCCTTCTTGCAAATTTAGACTCTAAAAATTTAAAAGTTTTAAATTGGTGAAAGTTACACACTTCAAACGAAAATTTCTAATATCCTCCCTCGCAAATTCCTTTAAGCCCACACACCGTGATAAATAGTATTGCAAAATATATAAAAATGTGCAAACGTAATGAGCAAATACTTTTAACACAGTTACTGCAAATAGAAAACGCCAACAATCGCCAATATTATCGATGTACACGAGCATCCACAAAAAGTTTACCGTTTTTCAAGATACCATCCACAAAAACCATACGGAACAGCCTTCTTGGCACGACCATCATCATATCTTACATTCCAATCGAATTTCTTGTCTAGCCATTCGTTCAGGTAAAATAAATGCGGTTATACAATTTTTTGAGGTAATAATTCATTAAGAAACGTTTCTGTTATCTTCAAGTTGCTTCTCAGTTCTCACGCATCTTAAAGTTTAGAATTTAAAAAAATGTTTCAGGTTCATTTCAAAACATTAATAATTGAGTAAAAAAGTCACGCTGAACTCGGCATGGAAGTTGTTGCAGAGCCATGAGGGGGCATCTGTTCCCCGTTGAAATTTGCAGCTTGTCCAGACAAACCTAATAAAATGAGAAATTGTTGAAAATTAAAATTTTGTGTTTCAATTAAATTTTGAAAGAAACTGCGAAGGGGAATTCCCTAGACCAGTGAAAAGAATTATCAGGGTGTGTAAAAGTCACATAAATATATTAGGAAGTAACTGACCCCCCCTCCACACACACATTTAAATCTTCAAAAATTACAGAAAAATTGCTTAATAAAAAATGGTTTAAATGTTCAGGTTGTAATTAAATTTTGAAATAAATGCGAAGGGGAAATCTCCAGACCCATGAAAAAAAATTAGGGTGTGTACAAGGCACATAAATATTGGACGTCCGCATGCAGGCGTATTAGCCCCCCGCCCCGCCCCCTTAAAATTTTGAAACTTTACAGGAAAAGCTGCTTGATGAGAAATTGTTTAAATTTTCACGTTTAATTAAATTTTGAAATAAATGCAAAGGTGGAATCCCCTAGACCTATAAAAGTTATCAGGAACACGAATAATGGTCGTCTGCATGGAGGAAGTAACTACCCCTTAATTCTTGAAACTTCCCAGTAAAAGCTGCTTAATGAGGAATTGTTAAAAATTTCATGTTTTAGTTAAATTTCGAAAGAAACTGCGAATGGGGAATTCCATAGACGATTAAAAAAATTAAATTTTGAAAAATTGCGTTTGAATTAAATTAAAAATACGTAGAGCGGAAAGCCCCAAACCTTGGAAAAAATTGTCGGGGTGTGCAAGGGCGCTAAGATGAACACTGCTTCTTCTTGAAATATACATTTGGCGGATTTAAAAAACCTTCTAAATTATGAGAAGGAATACGATAGACGCCACAGTATTAATAATTAAAAAACAATGCACCCTCATCTTAGGTGTACATAAAAGAATGCTTTAAGGAGAGAGCAACTGATTCCTCTTGAACTTTTCAAACTGATTTTAAAAATTCTTAAATATCACAAGGAATTTCAATAAGCGTTCTTAATTTAAAAAAATGCAGGCATCTGTAAAACATGGGGGGTCCTTACTATTTAAAATATCCATTTAAAAAAAATCAGAAAAATGACGAATCTTCACATTCTTTCATACCTTTACCTTGAAGAAACTATATGAATTGCCCGGGGGTACATTTTTGAATAATTTAACAAGGAAAAAAATCGTTTCTGGTAAATGTGAATGGTGTGTAATCCCTTCCTACATATTCTTCTGTTTAGATATGAATCAGCAACGCGAAGTAAGCGTATGGACGTAGTGTGCTGTGTGAGGTGAATGAGCGACGTCGTCGCAGCAAGCTTTGAGATACGGACGTGGGGTTTTTGATTTGAATCATTAAATTGTTGATTATTTTGATTGCTCAAGTGGTGCTAATAAAGGGACCGACCCCTTTTTGTGCAGTGTCTGTTGCAGTGTAAGCTTCCAGCTACTTAAATGTAGTCAGTTTTTTCCCCAAGAACAATTTTGGATATTATTTTTTTGGGGAACATCATGGAAATATGCCTGTAAGTTTCGAAATTTTATTGTAGATAATAATAATAATTAAAAATAACATGTTTTTAATATTGTGTTGCAAAAGGGAAGTGGCGTGTATACAAATCCGGTGATAGAGAAATTGTTGCGGCAAAAAATTCGCAGAGAAAGTGTGCATAAAAACTGAAACTCGTATTGTTTTACACAATTTCCCATTGTAAATTGTTTTTATAAAAGGATTGGCCTAAGTTTTTAAAGAATGTTGAGGCTGCACTGTTTTTAATTGTCCGCAATTAGTCAGCCCGCATGTTCTCACAATTTTGCTGAGTAATATCTTGTCTATTATTACTTTCTCAATTGCATGAGAAATAAAATGCCATTGTTTAATTTGACATCTTTTTTAAACGTTCTAACCGAAACGTTTCAATCTTAAATTTTTTTCCCTATGTATTCTTGTACCGAAATCGTGTCAAGTAAAATAAATATCACATCCAGGGATCCCGATTTCATTACTTGAGCGAAACATTAATAATAAAAGCTTCTCTTATTCTCTTATTATCTTAGATTGTAAAAAAATCAACAATTTTTTAATGATTTTTTTAAACAACATAAAAGTAGCAGCAACGAATTGCCTGGAGGGGGGGGGAACTAACCGCATTCTAAATGCATCGTACTTGACTTGTTTATAATTATTTTTTTATAATGCTGAAAACTGTGATTATGTTATAAAAATAATTATGTAAAATTTTTGTTTAGTGCATTCACAATTTTTTTTAAAGTAAAACAGTAAACAAACCTATTTTGTAATACAGCTAACTAGAACTAAAAACTTGCGTAATGTTAAGTAGGTATATGGCACGCCGTTACACATCATTTAAATAATTAATTGTTATGGAGTTGACCCTGTCATAAGGCTACATTTAATTTAATTTATTGAGAGTTCCATTGATATAATTGTAGATTCCATATCAATATTATGCAGTTAATGATCCGTTTCGTCATTTATTAGATATGTGATTTATTGTCATTAATGTTGACTGGTTGTAGTTTTATCTATTCTATTTTTTTCCTTTGAAATTTATACCTGTACAGAAAACGAAATAATTACTTACTCTCTGTACGAGTTTTTGAATTTTTGATTCCAAAAGCAATTGAATCTCAATTATATTTATAAGGAGAGCTGGAGACACACCCCTACTATATTTTTAAATTTCTATAATTTACAGGATCGTGTATTTTCTGTCGTTTTAACGAATTTAAAAAAAAATGAAGCTTGCTACATGGAAATTGAATTTGTATTAATAGTATATTAAAACACAAGTTGCATAAGGCATTGTCTTAACGTACGAGTCCAAGATTGAAAAACGAGGAAGCGTAGCGACCAAGTTTTTCAATGGACGAGTGCATCAAGACACCTTATGAAACGAGTTGTTTATACTATTTTTTCTATTGAGGAGAATTAATGAAAAAACGTTATAAAAAATTGCTGCGATCAAATTTGGTAAATTTAGTATGTATATGTTGGCATACATACTAAATTTACCAAATTTGATCATGAATATATCATGAATACCAATGTTTGTTGGTGAAATTTTACTAAAAACAATGCTTTAAAAGACTCTCTTAAAACACTGTTTTGTAGCTAAAACAGTGCTTTAAGAATAACCTTGAAAAACCGAAATAAAAAAAATTAATTGAAACCATGAAGAAATTAGAAGTGCGCGGTTGCCCCGCAGTCGCGGGTTGCTAATCAAATGTTTGCACAAAATCAAATAAAACACCGAAATACTTGTAAGAGATTTGGGCACTGCCGAGTCTCGTGGATTAGATTCCTATTAAAAGAGTTAAAACTGCGGTTTTAAGAGATAATTATAGCCACGTTTAAGAATTCCTAATGACATCATCCTCTTCCGATTGTGCATAGCGATTTTCGCACGTAATCTCCGTTTTACTTGTACATACTATGATGAATGAATAAGGAATAAAAACGGTCTTGATTCTTGAATATCAGGTTTTGCTTGGAATGGGAATTTTTCTGTTGGGAAATAGACAAGCATTTTGTTTATATTGCAGATATAAAATTATTTATTAACAAAAATTACGATATTGTATTTTTATTTTTATACATTAATAGGGCATTAAAGACAACAAAGCAGCAAACCGGCAAAAATGTGATAGGAAACTACCTGCAAAGCAGTTGTCAGCAATCACACCGCCGCCCGCGGCCTCTGAGCACAAAACACTGAAAAGCCTGTGTGGTAAGAAATAATAAAAGAAGAGCTTTGGTTACAACTAGGGTTAGAATATACCTCTACGACCACTGACGAGTTCAAATAAGAACGAAACATGCAGCTCTACTTAATTTTTTTTAAATTCATACATAAAAATAATTTTCAGACAATTTTCAAAATTGCTTATGTCGCTAGACAACTTTCAACATCAAAATTTGAATTTAGGCGTCAGAAATTCAATATCAGACGTCGAAATTAGATTTTTGGACGTTAACAACTAATTTTTTTTCTTCTAAAATCGTCGAATTTCGCATATAAATATTTATCTATTAAATTCTGTAAGCCAAGTTTTAACGTCCGAAATTCACATATTGACGTCAAAAATCATTTCCTGACGTCTGAAAACCATTCAGGCAATGAAAGAAAAATAATAAAAGAACATCAAAATTTTTGATGCCAAAAACATTATTTATTGACCTAATTTTTTTATTTGTTAGTCTTAATTAATAGTATATTATACACCAAGGTAGAAAAGTCTACTGTTATAGCCTGAGGGCTAAGGTTAGATCACGAGGCGCGTAGCGCCGAGGGATGTAAGGCCCGAGGGCTATAAGACTTTTCTACCGAGGCGTATATACTTTTTTTTTACTACTAGTGATATAAACCCTTATAATTGTGGAAAAATGACTATTTTAACTTAAATCCCTGTTTATTTCAAATTATAAAACAAATGACAGTTTTTTGTTTTGCTGGCATGACAGTTGTTTGAAAATTGTTAAATCATCATTGGTATTCAAAAATATTGTTTTTAAGAACTGGTTTCATCTAAAATACTGAAATTATTAACAATTTTCTCTTTTTTACTTTGTGTGGTTGTATTATAGGCGAAATTGATATTGACAGAGTTGTCATTTATTACGGCGCGAAAAACGTATATTCAAATACACCAAAGTTTTTAAAATTAAATTAATTTATTTAAACAACTATTTTATGCATAAAATACCATTAAATAGAATCTCTCCATTATATTAAATCGTGCTATAAAAACGTTCTCTTTAAAACTGTCACAGGATTATCAAAAAATATAAATTTGTTCATTATTTACCAGTGGTTAATAATGAAAAATTAGTTACCTGTCAGTGAGCAAAGGTAGAGAAATTGAATTTCACAGCATTCTATTATGTGTCAAAATGCTACGCCATATTACTAGTAGTGAAAAAATATTTTTTTTTTATTGGTGCCCCATTTTACCTATTTAAAGCACGCCTCAGCGTGTTTAAATCGAACTTTCAAAAACGCGCGTTTTTTAAAGTTACCATGGCAACATCAACAACTCGAGAAACGTGAAGTCTAAATGACAATTTTTTGATTATTGATCTGACAGGAGTACCTTGTAACGTCAAATAAAATATTACTAACAAATTTCTGAAGGTAAGGAAGCACAACTCGTTCATTTATATCTGTTACCTTTTGCTCTTCCATCCATTTGTCATATTCTTTTTTATACGCATCAATGCATCATTAGATTTTTGCGATATTAACCGCGATTCTGCTTTACTATTTAAAAAATTGATATTAGAATTCATTTTTAAGCAGTGCGGTGACAACAATTAATCTTTGATGACAAATTGCAAATTAATTTCTGTTTTTCTCATTTCCATGACAACGAAAGGTATACTGATGTCACATCACGAATTCAACCATTTTACATTATTAGTTCTTATTTCCATTTTTTGTAGTAATAATACCAGTATTTATGATTTCAAAGTGCACCAATAAAAAAAAATAGCGTAAAGTATTCGTGGATAACTGGTCTTTAAAACACTTGCTCTATTTCGAGCACTCCGGCTGCGCCGTCGTGCTCGAAAAATCGCGCGTGTTTTAAAGACCTTTTTATCCACTTATACTTTAATATACTATAATAGATACATAAAAAATAATTTTCAGACAATTCTAAAAAAAATAAGTATTTGACTTAAAAAATTTTTAGACTGAAAATAATTTTGGTTTTGCTTAAAGTTAAACCTGACTCACACTAGAACTACAACAAATGACCCGGGGGAGGGGTATCTCGTACGGTCATGGAACTGCAGATTCCATCCCTGCTAGGATGTCGAAAAGATGTTTTAACCTTTTTAAAGTTATTCCTGTTGTCATTTAACACCTTCGGAGAGGAAACACATATGAAAAGAAACAGCCTGTATAAGCTAGGAAAGTCTCGTGGCGCTTGCCCGACAGCATTTTAATTATTTTGGCGTTTATAATGCGTCATATACATTTGGGCATCGAATTTTCGGACATCCTATGTAAAAGCAGTACGTCAATAGCATACGGTAATATCTCAATATATTGAGATGTTATCTTATATTGAGATATCAAAAAAACCATTATTAATCTACCTATATTTGCTGTAAAGCAGTTTTTACCAAAGTTTGATAACCTGTGTGCTTACTTAATTTTTTTATTCGTTCTCTGTATCCCGTTGGTGTTGTAGTAGTTTGAGAATATCATTATTTTTAAATTTGGTAACTCCAATGTAACCAACGAACTTCCGTTGAGTCATCCAGCGCATAATACAACAATAACAATTATTGTTGAGGAGTCAACCGCAATTTGTTCTCTCAATAGTTGGAAATAGTGTCATATCCCTTTTGTTGCACGAGATTAATCTGGTGTTTTTTTTACGTCGTAAAACCAAATACATTTGTTTTCATTTTAACTGAAATCTACTTTCCTGTAGATAATTTAGTTATTATAAGAGGATTGTTTTTTTCAGGGAAAAGAAAGAATATTGATATAGATTTCCATTTTTTCCTAATTTATTTTCGCAGGTCATAATATTGATTTCGAAATCCTGTTTCTGCTTTGTTATTTCACAACTTTCTAGAAAATCGAACCTCGTACAATTCCTCATTTTTTAAATTTGTTTCTTTTTAAAAACCTCCATTAATTCCTACAACAGGTGCTATTTTTAGACTTTCACTAATTCATTTTCTCTTTTATTCCAAGTTCTTGTAAATTTTGATTTGCACAGCATTGACATACTTACTTATTTGCAGATAAGTAAGTTTTGCGGTTTCAGGGACTTCTAATTCCTCTTGTCATAGCAGCTCCACCCACGTTCGGTTTATACTCTGTATTTCCAATTAATGTATCTAAATATAATTACTGGTGTTCAATGACACCAGGATGCGCCAGAAAATTAGTGATAAATCTGTTCGGCTTTTAGTCAACTGGCGTCTGTCTGCGAAATTCGAATGTTTGTTTTTCCCATTTTAAATCTGTCGACGACCGCTAAGTGGAGAATATTTGGGCCATTTTATTGCATTTTAAAGTTGTAGATTGGAAAAATGTGTTTAATTTGAAAATATTTGTGATGGAGGTTTTTTATTTCTCAAGGCAATGGGCGCGTTTCCAAAAACGTCACTTGTTTGTCATTTCAGTAGTTTCGTATTTAAAATATTATTAGAAATATTTATTTATGTTCCATTAAAGTAGCTGTTGGAGTAATAAATTTAATTTTTTATTAACTAAAATATAAGGAAGTTTTTGAGATTTTGTTGGAGCTTTTCATGTCGCTAAAAAGGCATTTTTTAAATATATTGCCGACCTATTTGTACTGCTAAGGCTTATCACCGACGCTGGAAGGTGGATCACTACACCCGGTTTGATATAAAACAGAAATCTTTAACGTGCAACCTGTGTCACGCAGGACTTTAAATTAATTAATTAATTAAAATTCGTTGTAGTTATTTATTTGATACACCACCTTAAATCTTTCTAAATATTGCCTATCGCAATGTAAAAAAAATCAAAATGAAAAGACAAACAGTTGCGCTTTAATTCAACCTTGGCCGTTGATCTAATGGGGAATTTCTGGTAACCTACGAGTTTTTTCCTTCTTTGAAATGTTATTGTTATATAACAACAGCTACACCGCAAATACCAGTAAAACTCCCTCAAGCACAATTTGGGTATTTTCAAGGAGAAAAAAAACTTTTTTGTACATGGATAAAGTAATTTACCTTAATAAAAGTTCCAAAAAGGGGCGAAGTACGTCGTTGGTACTTTCCCAGTCCCAAACGTTTCACGTTTTAAATATTCTCCCGCGAATAAGAAATTTACATCTACACATGGTACTAAGAGATTTGAACGGGACTGGCTCATCTGGCACTACTCATGTAAGAGGCTAAATATTGCGCTGCCTAATCTAGACTAAATAGAACTAATTTAAAGTAATAGAATTTACTTATCAATGAAAAATAAGGCAGATTGCTGGCTTCTTCAAACGTAATAGAAAAATAGTAGAATTAGTCGTAATCAATGACAAAGAAATTAGTTTTTAAAGATGCAAATCAGCTAAATAGTCTGGTAACGCAAAAGAAAAATTAAATGTAAGCTAATTTAAAATAAAAAAAATAGTTTTGTATATCTAACCACAACAATTACAGCACATCTAAGAACTGTTTCGAATTTTAGGATATTAAAATATAAACCCCTGCTAATCCCTCATTGCTAGGACGAAAAGGTTTTTTGACGTCATTACATAAAATGTTTTGGCGTCAACAAATAAAATGCATTTTTGACGTCAAAAAGTCGATACAAGATTTAACGGGTGTACATATGTTTATCCAAAAATTCGCGTTAGACGTTGAAAAAACAATGTCTGTGGTGTGAAATTTAAATTCTTATGCAAAGACTTCAATATTATCGTTAAAAACTCAATTTCTGACGTCAGAAATTATTAAGAGGAAAATGTAATTTTGTTTTCCATAATTGAGACTAAAAAATAAAACGGCGTTCTAGTTAACAGCAATGAGTTGAAATAATAAGAAGTCTAATTCACATGTACAAGAAAGAGAGATACAAATCTGCAACTTAAATTTGAGTAGGCTTTTGTTTTTGTTTTATGTACTGGATTGAAAATGAACACCCGGTATAATAATTTTGGAACTATCGGAATGACGAAGGATACCCGGGTAGTACCCGATTATATCCTACCCGGGTAGTATAATCAAAAACCCATAACCCAATTATAACCTGTTACCCAATTATAACCCATTACCCGATTATAGCCCGTTACCCGTTGATTGTCCATCGCCCGATTATTACCCCTTTCCGATTATTACCCGTTACCCGATTATAGCCAGTTACCCGATTATAACCTGGTACCCGATTATAACCCATTACCCGATTATAACCCGTTGCCCTATGATCGCCCGTTGCCCTATGATCGCCCGTTACCCGATGATTGACCGTTGCCCGATGATTGTCCGTCGCCCGATTATTACCCGTCGCCCGATTATTACCCGTTTCCCGTTTATTACCCGTTTCCCGATTATAGCCCGTTACCCGATGATTACCTGTTATCCGATAATTGCCCGTTACCCGATGATTACCGGTACCCGATTATAGCCCGTTACCATATGATTGCCCGTTACCCAATGATTACACGTAACCTGATGATTTACGCACAATGGGCCCGACAACGTGGCCTAAGTGCTGTAAGACTTGAAATACAATACCTGATGATTTCCCGTGAACCAATTCTAACCCGTTACCCGATTATAACCCATTACTTAATAATTACCCGAAGACTATCGGTTACTTCATAAATACCCGGACCTAATAATGCTATTGAATAATTAACATGACTCCATACTCGTTATACCCGTTAAAAAAGTATTAACTGATAATTAAATTCAATTAATAAAACTATTTTTCCATTTCGGTTTTTTAAGGTTATTCTTAAAGCACTGTTTTAGCTAAAAAACTAAATTTAGTATGTATGCCAACATATACATACTAAATTTACCAAATTTGATCGCAGCAATTTTTTTATAACGTTTTTTCATTAATTCTCCTCGATAGAAAAAATAGTATAAAAAACTCGTTTCATAAGGCGTCTTGACGCACTCGTCCATTGAAAAACTCGGTCGCTACGCTCCCCCGTTTTTCAATCTTGGACTCGTACGTCAAGACAATGCCTTATGCAACTTGTGTTTTAATATACTATTATAATTGATGTAATCTGCTTTACTATGCTTTAAAGCAGAGATCGGGTACCGGGCAACGGATAATTCCCGGATATTAAAATTATCTCGGGTATTGTCATCCCTTATTGCTATATACTAATAATTAATTTTAATTTAGCTAATGAGGAAATACAAAACCTAAAACAAAAATGGTATATTCAACACGATGCCTGGATGAACAGTAAAGAATGGAAGAAAATATTGAACTCCGGAAAAAAGAATTTAGCTAATCTCTGCATACTACTTGCAGAAAGGGTACACAATTGAAATCGCAATATGTAACCGCTAACGTGCTACGCATTTTAAGTATTTTAAGAATCCTTAACCGACTCGTTATTTAGTTACAGATATCCCGAAAGCGGAAAGCCTTGAAAAAATGTTATAAATTTTAAAAATCTAGAACGAAAGGTTAAAATTAACGAATTAAAAAAAATTTTAAATAATTTTTGGTTAGAATTCATTGATGTAAATTTTCCAAGTTAAATCGGGTGAGCACGTTTAGTCCAATTATAACATTTCTCAAACTCGCATAACTCATTACTCACATATTTTGAAAAAAGTTTCAAGTTCCTGAACTATCAGACTGAGGCTAATTACCTCATCGCTATTTGATGCATCAATTCACCGTTAATTGAATGTATGTGATAATTTTACGTAATAGCATCCGCTGCCATTGCTAATAACCGTCAGTTATTCATTGAAATGTCTATTGGAAGAAACGTGGAGGAAATTGACAAGCCGAATGACGTACACACACTGACACAAATGCAAATGTGTCGGTTACGTTAGAGATAGTGTATCTGATGAATGATGGATGTACTTTTTTTTTGTATATCTACTCTTCGTGGAGGCAGTTTTTCCTTGTAGGAAATGACTCGGGAATTCTAATGTTCTGTTTATAAAAAGATACAAACTCTTGCTTTTTTTATCAGGAGGATTTTGATTTTTTTCCCAAGAGAAAATTGATTAAAAATTCTTGGAATTGTTTCAAGGCGCCGCGCCGCGCCGATGTGCTCAGTGCTCATTAATTTGTCAAGCTTGATTGCGGCTACTTAGCTGGTACAAAATTAAATTTGAAGTTAGAAGTAATAAAAGTTTCCCAGCTAATAAAAACTGAAATAAAGTATTCGATTCGATTCGAAAACAGGAAATGCCTCAGCTTCTTATTATTGTGTAAAAACGGCAACGGGCATTAATTTATATGTTCTTATGTAATATAAATTAATACGCACACTGGATAAACATGTTCTTGGCATTTTTATTGCATTTTTCTAGCGACAGGTGGAAAAGCAAGGGCAATAATAAATATCGAATAATTAAAACTTAAACCGTATATGTACAAAATAAATTATTTCGTGATCAGTCATGTGATTTATAAAAATTTTAATTAACGAAAGGTAACAAATGCTGATTTTATGACGCAAATAATCAGTTACCATAGATAGATATTGATTGGAATTATTTATTGAAAGAAAGGGCTGGGTAAATAGTTTGGAATGACATTCTTGCATTTATAATTAACCTGTCAGCTTTGTGTCTCGTTGCATCATTAAATTCACTGTATAAGCAATCTTCGTCTTAGAAAGACACAAAACTAAGAAAATGTAAATTGTTGGGGGAATGTAAAAATTGGGGATGGTTTGTGGACTTCCCCTTTTTACGCGGGTAGTAATAGAAAAAATAAGTCATATCAATATTGAAATAGACCTTGTTAGTAGCAAAGTTTTTATTTTTAGTTGTAAACAATTTGTTTTTAATTGATTCTAACTGCACGTGCTGTGCCGCACAGGTCATTTATGATCATATTTGCGTTTAATTGCCCTTTATTGATGATATTGATATTTAAAGTAAAGAGAAAATAAACGTGACTACGTATAATTTGATTTTAACTGTAAATAAAGATTGCCCATATTTGTTTACCAATTATTATTTAATTATAGCATTTGTGTTAATGTAATCAAATTTTAAATAAAATAAAATAGTTTTCGATAGACTACTGTTGAGTAGGGAGAATAGTTAGTTTATTTGTTTAGTTCGTTATTGTTCGAGTTTAAGAATAAAACTAGCTCCCGAAAAGTAAACATCAGAAAAATTTTAAAAGGAAAGATGTAATTATATCGATACTGGTCACGAAAAGAATTAAGTGCGACCCTGACATATCGAAAGTTTTGTTTTCAAAAATAGAAATCATCAGAAATAATCCCAACAAAAAGAATTAATTCATTTCTTGCAGGGAACCAACCGTTAATGGCTGGATTAATATTTACCCGAACAAAAAATGTCGAAAAAAGGATCACAAGACAAGGTTGTATTGTGAAGAAGTAATAAAATTAGTAAAAAGTAATAAAATATTAAACGAAATGTGGCAAAAAAATGCATAGACGAAATTAATTCAATCAAACATAATTCTGATCAACTTAAAACTAATGCAGGCTAAGGAAAAAGGTAAAAACGTTATTTAAAGGTCATGAACAAGCAAGACCAAAATCTGGTTGTTTTTCTGATTTAACTGTAAAAACTTCTTGATTGTAATAAGAATATAACAAACGTTATTTGTATAGCCCGAATTTCTAGTCTAGTATTTTGCCAGTGTTTAAATTATGAGGCAATCAATTTCTACGCAATTTTGGCATTATTCCTTTAAATGTCCAGTTGGCGCATACCTAAACTTTTTTAAATGAATTACTTAGATCATAGAATGGTAACACATCCCAATGTTTGACCTTAATCTAGCTTGTGCAGGTAGTTATTATTTATTTGGTCAACTGGAAATGAAGCTTATGTGATATTAAAATAAAATAAAACAGAGTTCGTAAGCGTAGAATATGAATGGTCGAAACAATTTTATGAAACTGCAAAAATATTTTTTTAAATTGAAATGTAAAATAGCAACCACGAATTAATGAAAATAGAACGTGTAAATTCATTAATACTACGAGAAGTTTCTACGAAAGAAAAGTTTGGACTATCAACATGCATAAAGGACCGAAAATCACCGTTGAATAAGAAACTTAAGAATTGCAGTACACAACAACAACTTTTTTAAATTTTCATGCGTAAAATTAGTTCTCTTGTGCAATATGTTTCACGTATAACTTGATGGATTTGATTACGCCCATGGTTTTTACTTACTTATTGAGTTTTAACGAAATTTTTTGCTCTTCTGCGATTAAAAGTCCGCTTATTTGTCTGTCAATATATAAATTACACCAATTGTCACTTCCGTTTTAACCATGAAGGTTTTTTTCGCTTATACAGTGACCGGCAAAATGTTTGCAACATATGGGGAAAATTTTTATTATTAGAATTTTCTAAAAACTTATTTTTGGGATCGCCTATGCATCTCAGATAATCTAAAGTAGATTTAAACATAGGTCAGGTTTGGCGGGAAATTCTACATAAATGAATTTGCGAAAAATCGCCTTATTTGAAAAAATATCAAAAATAGTTATTAGAAAAAAGGCCGTCCCTCCTCAATGGTTATACCTGTGGGACTTCCTCTAGTTTTTGTTGTAATGAATAGTTATTCTTCTATCCATTTTATATGACGTCTAAATTATTCAGAAATGTTTGAGAAACGAAAAATTGATCCTGCTTTCAGGGTAGTATGGGTGCAAGCTTATATCTCGATAATTTTAGGTTTTACGAAAAAAAAATACACCGTACACGTCAACAAGTAATTTACACCAACGGAGTTTTTAGTGTGCTTGAAAATAAATTTTCCCCTCCCCCTGCATCAAGGTTTTTTTAAACGACCATATATTTTTAATTTCGTTTTTGGGGTTCTTATGACATTTTCTTTATGGTAGTATCAATTTTTTTATGCTTACATAAGAAAATTTATGAGATGTCATTTTTCGTGTTCTTGTGAAAGATTTAATTTTGATTCATTCGACCAAGCAAAAGTACTACAGTATTATCCTAAATATTAATAAATTTCTTTATATTTTCATATTTTTAATATTTGCACTTTTTAGGGCAATATTAAAATTTTTAAAAACGACTGCGGTGAAATGACCACGAAAAACAAAAAAAAAACAGTGCGGTGGAAACTGTTGTGTTTGCTATTCTTAATATCGGTAATATCCGAATGTTTAAGTCAAAACATTCTTATCTTGTTGTATTTGCGCGGCGAAACGAAATTCTGTCGCCATTAGTGTGTTCGCATCATAATACCACGACTGGTGGTGTCATCGTATCGTGCATTTGCATTGGGCATTTGCAGTTGGCTGGTGTACGGGGGGATCGCTTCAACGCTTCCGCTTCCGAAATAGACAAAACCGAAAATATTAAAATTGCTAAAAGTATTCGAATGATTTTCTGTAACCTCTCGTGATATTTCAATAATTAAATGGTTCGGTTATTTTTATTCGAAATATCCCGTCACTAACTCTAACGGACCAAACTCTCTACAACGTGTCATTCGAGTGCAATTATCAATTTTAATGTAGGTTGGTTTTCCTGCGTTAAGTCTGGTCGATTTTTTTTTCTTATTTTTGTACATTGCAACTTCTATTTATCCCTCAAAATTTTAACCTACGTTTTTGGAGCAAATAAAAGACCTCCTTCCTACGGGTCGTCTACCGCCAGGATAGATAAAAACCATTGTTTTTTTATTAATTGTAATTTACAATAGAAAACATGAATTTTTGGTCGTATCTACTTAAAAATCTGCAGAACCGCGGTGGCCCTGAAATCAATTGTTTTTTAATCAACCATTCCCATCTTTGGTGTGGAAAAGAGAAATTAAATCAAGGACTACAACTCTTAAGACGGTTCTGGTTAAATTTTTACACAATATGACTTTGAATTTATTTTTATGCTGCTGTAATTTTTTAAGGTATTAAAATTGTAGTTCTGCGAATTGTTGTTAGAAAGCGAAGCACATTAAATAACAATTAAAATGCAAATTTTCAAACCCAAGCCTGTGCATAACTTGGTGGATGCGTTATTGGGTCATGCGATTTAGCCTCCATTTCCATACGAGGTCATTAATTTTAACCTTGCTTTCGTTTTACTCAAAAATGTTGCTTTAATGCCCGAGCAGGTTTTCCTTTCTAATACACATTACAATTTTTATTACGCTTTTGTAGTATCTGATTAATTGAATCTTCATGTTCCCAGGTTGGGAAATCGCAGATAATAGTCACAATTGGAAATATTTAAAATTCCAGGTTCAGGTCCGGACTATTAATTATTAGTTTTGCGTTTCCATCAAGTCTAGAAAGAAAAAAAATTAGATAAAACATTTGGGTGGCTTAATACTTTACCAGAGATCGCCTTAATCCTGATCTGTCAAGATTTAGCAAACTTGAAGCAGCTCAGTAGTCTAAGCCACAAAAAAATGGGATTCCAAAGCACTTAAACCAAGAACTTGCACGTTTACAAAGTGGCTTAACAAGTGCAACATTTTGCCCGTTTCTTCTGCAGCATATGGGAACTTGAAGTATAAAACTGCATTTAAGAAAACTTCCTAACAATCTCGTCTTTCTGAACATTCTCGTCAAGTTATTCGTTGAATAGGCCAGGTTCTATTACCAGATGCCATCGAGTGCAGTGTCATTACACTCTTAAGTATACTGTGTGCTCCTTTTTATCAATTTCTTGTTTTTGCCTAGTTCAATTCCAAGTTTTCCGAAGAAACACTTTTTGGCAAAAATCAGGACATGCATTTGTAGTTTGTAGTACGATTAAGACTGATATTCTGATAATAACTGCACCTGATCGTTTTTTAATTATTATTTCAAGATATAAAGCTGTGTACATAATAATACTCCTTCTTATTGTGCCACCACTGCTTTTGATGTTCCAAATATTTCTAGATACGTCAAAATTTTCCTGGTTTTGGCATTGTGTAAACATTACATCATCAAACCTTGAGAAATATCTTCCTTCTTGACACATTTTCCACTTCAGATATGGATTTTTTTCTTTTTACCCCTAAAGGTGAGCGATAAATTGTACCGCTATTACGCAATATTTGAATGTTTTACCGGTGAGAAGCAGTAAGAATTTATTTGTTTTAAAAATAGTCAAAGTTTGTTAAAAAGAACTTATGTGAAATAAATATTTGGAGAACTATATCCAGTTTTTGCACTATTATGTTTTAAGTGTAAAAATTTTATAAAATTACCGACTCCATAAGTTCGTGATTGGTCCTGACAAACAGTGAGTCAATAAGGTGTAATTGGATTTAATTTTTTAACTACATAGAAATGTACTTGAACGGTCAAGAATCCGACCTTGGACTATGCTCGTGTTGATATTTCTATTGTAAATAAAATAATTAGCAAATGTTTGTTTTATTTGTAAATTTTAAACCATTTTTTACAAAATCCAAAGTAGGAAAAATTTGATAAAGGAATTATTTATTGATAAACCACCGCCGAACTGTTTAGCTCCAAAATGGAGGGCTTTGCGATTTTTGTAAAATTTTAACACCGGTTTACTCCAAAATGAGTTCCCAGATCGGCATAATTTTTTGTATGGGATGTTGCCATGTACGCATATTATTGAACCATAATATCCTGTCAAGTCAAAATTTAAAAATGAGAACGCGGAGCTGTAATTTGGTGCCCCAATTCCCTAACTTCGTTGTGGCGATCTCTATGAATTTTTGAAGTTTGATGCAAATATGGGTATTTGTCGGCTGAGGGATAGTAAAAAAAACGTTTTTGCTCATCGGGAGAGATTCATAGATAGCAATATTTTTCTGTTTTTTGACTTCAATAAATAAATTTTAGAGGACTTTTTAAGTTCTGGACTTATTGAATTTGATTTAAATTCAGAACTTGTTGAGTTAACTTACAATTATTAAATAAAGAGCAATTTATTACAATAACTTTTATTGAAACAAAAGCATGAATTCAGTAGCAAGACAGTTGCAAGATTATTGTAAGACTGTTGTTGTAAGACTGGTGTAAGACTGCTTACATTTAATGGGTACAACCTATTTATATTAAAATGTTGATGTGTTTAATAATCACGAGTTTTGTATGAATAAGCAAATGAACAAGACGATCCTGAGTGGTTTTGGGGCCCGATGAGGGACCTTACATGCATTACTAATATTTATATGTTTATAATAACAGAATCCGAGCAATCTAGTGCATCATCTTCTGATGTGTCATGATAAAGCTAACAATTGCATCATGATGGTGGAATTGCTAAATTGCAACATTAAAAGCAATATAACGTAAAGTAATTAAGGTATTAAATACATGAGTAAACGATTATAAAGTATACGAGTAAACAGGTATAAAATATATATAGTAAATAAGGTATAAAATACATAACACCTCCCTCATTAAGAATGGAGTAAGTGCATATACGAACGTAATGTTAAACACGACGTCGAGAAGTTATTGCTGATGATAAGGGTAGTTCTTCGTCTTGATAAACAAAAGTATCTCCTTTCACATTGTACACTGGGTTTAAACTCACTGTTGGGCTAGGGGTTAACGGTGTTCTGGCACGTATACTGCAGAAATTGTAAATCTTAGGACAACAAGGTCCATGTCGAGGATCATCTCCGGAACTGGAATTCTTTAGGTAGCCTATGAACTTACGGCAAAGGCCACACTTGCAGCAAAGTACGTAGAACAGAACAAATGATAATAGGACAATTGTTATAATAACAAAAGTGCTGAGGTGTCTTGAAGCAAATGTTTGTTTTCCTAAGGAATCTAGCTGTTCTTGGTATTGGTTTAATTTGTGTTCTGCTATCTTGAGGTCATCTAGATTGAGATTATTCAATTTAAGAGGAGTTAACGTTATCTTGGCAACATCTTCGTGGTTGAGATTAAGACAACAATCAAATGGGATACTAGGAAAATATATAGTATCAGAAATGTTTGATGTTTTCTCTTCATTAGCAATAATTTGTGTAGTACCAACATAGGCACTGCATTTTGGTAACAGCGTCAAAATGGAGTTTTCTTGTAGGCTGATTGTTCTTGGATTGATGCCAGGACAAGTATAAGTCAAGGGTAGTTGTTTTTGTAGTACAACAATCCATTTATTGTTGTTAAGGGGTTGGAGTCGGTATCCATCTATATTAATAAGTAAGGGATGGCATCTAGTGGTTGCAAGATTTAATATTAAATCCACTTCGCATGGTGCGTCAGCTACCGAGTATGGTAGGGTGGCTTGACATATACCCATTTTGGGTTGTAATAGTTTGCATGAGTTTATATCATTAATTCGTAAATACTGTCTGTTATTTTCAGATAATCCCACATATTTGGATTCAGGAATAATAGTGTGGAATAAGGTAGAATTAGGGTCTTTTGTGGGCAAGGAATATAAGTGATACAAGGTATACGTATCCCTTTCGACAAGAGGTATTTGTAAAATAAAAACTAGTCTTTGAGAAGTTTGATATGCAGACATTGATATGACATTAAACAAGTTTGGCAAGGTTTCAATGTTAGGAGTTAGAGGTAAATTGTTTTTTTCTAAATTTTGTGCAATAATCTTAAGGTGAGTAATTAAATCAATTGGTTTAACAATGGAACTATGAATAACTCCAAGTTTAGAAAACGTTATGCTTTCAATTGTTTCAATTAATTCTTGTTCAATATAAATCAAGGATTCCAATAATTGCTCACACATATCCATTACTTTTATTTGATCATTAAGGTACGTTTCTTGGCCTAATAGATTATTTAAATTAATTTGAATGAGGGCTATGTCTTTATTAAAGGTTTCTTCATCAACTTGAAGCTTATGAATAGTATTATTAAAATTATGAATGGTAGAGGTAATGACCTGAATTTGGTCTTTCATGAGATTTTGCAGTTCTTTGTCGTCCTTTTCCAGTTTATTAATACTTTCGTCATAAAATTTACCATCTGAAGCGTCTAAATTTCCGGTAATGAATTTCCATATGGAACCTAATCCATCAATGGCTCCGCGTCTGACACGTGTTGGCATGGAAAAGTTTATTTCATCAAATTTTGAATTTATTTTATTTTTAAAAGTATTTAAAAATCTAAGGTGTGCTTTTAGGGATACACCAAAGTGTTTAGTACGAAGGGGAAGGGAGCTTTTAAGTGTTTTAGTATTGTCAATAAAGGTTTCTAATGAATCAAGGATACGGGTTGTTTGTACGAAACTATTTTTTAATAATGTGAGGTCTTTGTAGATTATCAACTTCCAGTTGTCATTTGAAATTTTTACTTGCATTTCTCGTTCATAAAACAGTCCAATGGTGTTACGTAAAGGTGTAACTGTAAGTTCTTTATTCATTGCTGTTGTTCCGACTAGGAACCTGTAACAATGAAGAAAGGGGTTCATCATCAGATTCAGTGAACTCAGGTTCAGATTCAGGGTCAGTGAATGGCTTTAAGCGATCAAAATTTATTGTATATTTGCCCCGTTGGAGCTTTATAACAGCATTGTTAGTACCTTTTATTTCTAAAATTTTATGGGGACCAGTAAAGCGGGGTGCGTGCTTGACATGTTTCATGTTAGCGCCTCTTTCTACCCAAACCAATTGTCCTTGTTGATATTGAGGGGGATTTTTTGTGACATGTTTATCAAATCTATACTTTGATTTGTCTTTACTGATATTAATGTTTTGTTTAACAAAGTCACAAATGAACTGACTCCAATTTTGTAACTCCTGAATAAAAGAATGTGTTGGTTCTTGTTCATTGTTAAAATTTAATATGTGTCTTTTAAAGTCTACATGTCCAAATACAATTTCTTGGGGAGTAAATTTGGTAGTTTGTGATTTGCTATTATTAAAAGAAGTAATGAACATAGGTAGTGCGTCAATCATTGATTTTGTTGGGTATTCTAATTTAAAACATCGCATCGAGTCGGCTAGCGTACCATGGAAACGTTCAACAGTACCATTTGTGCGAGGATGATCAGCAGAGCTATAGGTTGGAGTAATATTATAAAGGGCACAAAATTCTTTGAATTCTTTACTAATAAATTCGCTTCCTATGTCTGAGTGTATTATTTTTGGAATTGGATAATGTTGAAAATAAATTAGTAAATTTCTGACAACATTTTCAGAGTTATTATGAGACAATGGGTAAGCTTGAGCGAATTTTGAAAAATTGTCAATAATAGTTAGGTATTTAATATCTTCAAATTGGAATAAATCAATGTTTATTTTTTCAAAAGGAAAACTAGGTGTTTCCGAAAGTGTCATAGGGTAGTCTGTATTTTTCCTACAAATTTTTGCTTGACTGCATATTTCGCAAGAACGGATTACTTCAGTGACATCATTTTGCATATTTGGCCAATGAAAGTTTTGTTTTAGTTTCCTAAGAGTTTCATTTATGCCTTTATGATAATTGTCATAAGAGAGATGAGCTTCTCTAATAGTTTTGATGCGATTCTTTTTGTCTACGAATTTCAAGGTGTTGTGGCATATAACGAATTTGAGCTGTTTTTCTTGGAATACAAAACTAAGAATTTGGGCAAGGGGAATTTTATTGTTTTCAAAAATATAATAAGTGGTATTATTATCAAAGGATTCTTTGTGATTTTCAAATAAACGATAGTAATCTTCGATAGTAGCATGAGAAGGTCTTTTAAAAATATAAAACTTTTGATCTTTATTAGCTATACTACTTCTGACTTCAAGTTGGTTAGTAAAGGTAAAATCTTTACCATCGGCTATGTTATCTAGGATACAAAGGGTAGTTTCATTTTCTGCATTAGAGGGAACTCTTGTTTGATTGGGCAGAAAGAAGTGAACAATTTTCTTGTGTTTTTCATGGAACAGGTTTTGTTCGGTATGTCCAATGAGTTTATAATTAACAGGGTAATTTGTTAAGAATGTATTAGAGGGACTGCTGGTTAAAGCATTGATTTTTATTCGAGAAAGGGCATCGGCATTAGCATTGATTTTTCCCGATCTGTATATAACTTCATAATCATATTGTTCCAAGATAAGCCTCCACCTAACTAATCTAGAACCAGGGTCTTTTATAGAAAACAACCACATCAAAGGTTTATGATCTGTAATTAATTTAAATTTTCTACCATAAATATAAGGCCTATAGTGTTTGACAGACCAAATAATGGCTAATAGTTCTCGTTCAATTACAGAATAACGAGTTTCAGCAGGGTTTAGGGTTCTGGAAGCATAAGCAATTGGTAAGTCGTTTCCTATTTCTCCTTGAGAGAGGACAGCACCTATTGCAAAAGCGCTGGCGTCAGTAGTGAGAAGAAATTCTTTAGAGAAATCGGGGTATTGTAAAATAGGGGGAGTAATTAGTAGATGTTTACAAGTTTCAAAAGATTTTTTACAATTTTGGTCAAAGTTAAACATGACGCCTTTTTTTAATAAATTGGTTAATGGTTTAATTACTTTTGCATAAGAAGGGACAAAACGTCGGTAATAACCACTAAGCCCTAGGAACATCTTTATTTCTTTAGGGTTTTTGGGTTCAGGAAAATTTTGAATAGCCTTAATTTTATCAGGGTTTGGTTTTACACCATCTTCCGTTATTATGTGACCTAAATAGGCAACTTCCTTTCGAAGGAACTCGCATTTATCAGGTTGGATTTTTAGATTACAATTTTGAAGTCTGGAAAAAACATTTTTTAAACGAACTAAATGTTCCTGAAGAGTGGAAGAATATATTATAATATCATCCATATAAATGAGGCATTGCTCTCCTTGTATTCCCGTCGTGATGTTGTCCATCACTCTTTGAAACGTAGAGGGAGCATTTTTAAGACCAAAGGGCATTCGTTTATATTCAAAATGTCCATTTTCAACAGAAAAGGCGGTTTTCGGAATGTCTACTTGGTTGACTTCTATTTGGTGAAAACCGGAAGCTAAATCCAACGTGCTGAAGTATTTGCACTTACCGAGCTGATCAAGAAGATCAGAAATATTGGGCAATGGGTATTTATCTCCTACAGTGATATCATTTAGTTTACGGTAGTCTATTACAATACGCCACTTCTGGGTACCGGAAGCATCTAACTTTTTCGGGACTACCCAGACCGGCGATGACCAGGGGGAAATTGAAGGTTGTATAATACCTTGGTCTAACATTTGTTGTACCTGACCTTTCACTTCTTGTTTGTGTACCTGAGGGTATCTATAAGATTTTACAAAAATGGGATTATGATTGTTTGTGTTAATTTTATGTTTAATTTGGTTTGTAAAAGAAAGGGTATCTCCGTTCAAATGAAAAATATCCGAGTAGTTTAGGCAAAGTTGAGAAATTAAAGTTTGTTCTTCTTTGTTTAGATGTTGAAGTCGTAAACTAGAAAGGATTTCGTCATCTCGTGATGTATGTTGAAATTGTAAACCGGAAGTGATTTCATCATCTTGTGATGTATGTTGAAATTGTAAACCGGAAATGATTTCATCATCTTGTGACGTCATAGGGTTATCAACATTAAGAGAATTTATTGAAAAACTATTTTCAATTGATTCTAACTCGATAGGGTTAAACTTTATTTTATAAGGGTTTGTTCCTATATTCACAATAGAAGTGATAAAAGATTTGTTCTTAATTTGAACAAGTGCATCTGGAATGCGAACATGTGAATTAAAATTCATGCGAGGACAAATTGCACTAGAATTATCCTTTGTAGAAGTAGGAATAGAAATGTACATAATAGTACGAGCAGGAATAGTAATTTCATTATTAAGTTCCGTGTCATACAAATCAGTATTTGTTTGTACAGGGGCTAATTGCGATAAACACATTGACCTATCACTGTGTATATTCACTTCGTTATTACTAGTAAATAATGAGTCACTGACTAGCGAACTATCATTAGTCATATCGTCATCATTGCTGCAGTGCAAAGTAAGAGTTTTAAAATTAGTTTTAAGAATTTTATTTGGGATATCAATAACACACTTATATGTTTCAAAAAAATCGATTCCCAATAAGCCGTCGTAATCAATATCGATGTCTATTACAAACAGTTTATGAGCAATTCTAGCATTTTCGTGAGGAAAGTAAGTTATGCTTTTAGTAACAGGAATTTCCACTTTGGAAAATCCATGAATGGAAACTTTTTCCTCTTGTAATTTTGAATTAGGTATTAAAATGTGGGGTTTACAAATTGAAATGGAGGCACCGGTGTCTAACAAGAAACGGTATCCATTCTTATTGTACACGTAGTACAGATTATTAGATGATATATTTAAAAGTGTAAATTTTCGATTTGTTCTGTCAGGTTTTCTGGACAGGTTTCGTTGAAAGGAGCGTGACTGTCCTGTTCGAGCTCCAGTTCGGAGTTTAAATGGTTTACAGGGCGTTGGGGATTATGTTGTATAACCGAAGGTCGGTTTTGATTTAAATTTTGAGTCACGTTAGGAGGTTTATTATTATAACCACTAGTAGAGGGTTGATTATTGTTTCGTTGGGAATTTTGGCGTGCATAACAATTTTCAATTAAATGTCCTGTCTTTTTACAGTACCGGCAAAAACGAGGATTAGAGTTAGGTACAGCACTAGTTACGTTAGTAGAACTATAATTTTCTTTAGGAAAAATTCTTTGAGTTTGTTTTGAAATAATAGTAGTTTTAGATCTATTATTTTTTAAATAGGCTATATTTTCTTCTTCTAACATAAATTGTTCAGCCTGATCCAAAGTTTGGGGTCTTTGTGATCTAATTATAGAACCGAAAGGATCTGTTAAACCAGAAAGAAATGTTTTTAGAGCAATTTTTTCATGGGACCTGTTTAAAGTAACACGATCTGCGTCATTAAGGGTAATGTCAATAGCAACACTATTTCGTAATTTTGTTTTTAAGTCTTCTATGCGTTGAACAAAAGCACGAGGTGTTTCATTAGGTTTTTGGAAAGAAGCTGTTAAATCTCTGAGTAAACCTTCAGTATCTCTACAATCACCAAAATGACCAGTCAAAAGTTCTTTAATACTGTTCCAATCTGGCAAGTTACGTGAAGAAATAAACCTTTTAGCCTTTTGAGTTAATTTATTTTTTAAAATAAAAATTAGAGCGTTAGCGTATTCATCTGGGCAATTATCAGAAGCAAATTGACAAGCTGCAATGAGGTCAGCAAGGGTTGCTTGATCTCCATCATATTCAGGAATCATGTCCTTTAATTCTTTTAGAGTATATTCAGCCATGATAATAGGATAGGAATGGATTATAAGAAAGGATTTCAAATAGCAAAATTAGAATATGTGGTTATCGTACTTACAACAGCAGTAGTTGTAGCCACATTCGCTTGCGTTGGAATCCCAAATGTCGCAAAGACGTCTTGACAAGAAGCAATCACAGGAGTCCTGGATGACTTTCTTGTAGTTGGTTGAGGTGTGGGATGAGAAGTTCAGTCCGCAATGAAGTGTTGGAACACACAATGTTTAAATTTCACAGGAAAGGGGCCGCTGTTAAATTTTAAAACACCGTTGCAGAATCCTCCAAGACTGCGCCACTTTTAAGTTCTGGACTTATTGAATTTGATTTAAATTCAGAACTTGTTGAGTTAACTTACAATTATTAAATAAAGAGCAATTTATTACAATAACTTTTATTGAAACAAAAGCATGAATTCAGTAGCAAGACAGTTGCAAGATTATTGTAAGACTGTTGTTGTAAGACTGGTGTAAGACTGCTTACATTTAATGGGTACAACCTATTTATATTAAAATGTTGATGTGTTTAATAATCACGAGTTTTGTATGAATAAGCAAATGAACAAGACGATCCTGAGTGGTTTTGGGGCCCGATGAGGGACCTTACATGCATTACTAATATTTATATGTTTATAATAACAGAATCCGAGCAATCTAGTGCATCATCTTCTGATGTGTCATGATAAAGCTAACAATTGCATCATGATGGTGGAATTGCTAAATTGCAACATTAAAAGCAATATAACGTAAAGTAATTAAGGTATTAAATACATGAGTAAACGATTATAAAGTATACGAGTAAACAGGTATAAAATATATATAGTAAATAAGGTATAAAATACATAACAGACTGGACAAAACTAAATTAATAACGTCTAAACTATTCTGACTACTATAAATATTTTTGGCGCCAAAGAAAAGTTTTTGTCGAAAAAAATACTATTTTCTGATGCCAATAAATATTTAAAAAAATAATAAATGTATAATAAAAAGTAAAACTACTTTCCATAATACTGTAAGGAATTAAGTTTAACAAAGTATTTTATATAATCGGCAATTCTAATTATTGTGAACTTTTCTGGTAGAAATGAAAAGAATAACGTTTTTTCATTTTCAACACATCCCATTTTCACTACACTTAACGCACAAAGCTATCCACTAGTAGCCTACATCCACTCCGCTGTTATATTGTAACCCTGCAAGCTTATACGATTCAGAATCTAACGTAGCCGAGCATGTCAGACATTCTGATTTTACAGAAACAATGAGGAAGTTTCACAAGTAGAAATTGCATGAGCTCACACCTGTTGCTCAACGTTCAATTTTCAAAATCGGAGCACCTGTGCTAAGCTAACGACAAAATTATACAACAGTATAGCACGACAAATGACCACCGTGCCCTTTTCTATACACCGGATTTGAGCGGTTACGTGGTTGAAATTCGGTACCATATTCGTGCTACGTACTCACCTAACTGTTGCATTGTCACTCCCTTTAATTTCTAAACATATATTACATAGCAAAACGTTCACATCCGTTTTCTTCCAAACAGTAGCGGAATTTTATTCAGTTTTTTAGTAACCTTCAGTCATGCCGTTTCAATTTTGTTCTAACTTGTATGTGAATTTTTTTTAATGACATTGGTGATTTGATGCTTTTACGGTAAGCTTAGTTTTTTCATATTTTTTTTGTTCAAACATACAATACATATATACATATTTAACATATTATATCTAACATAATGAAATCATCATTACCACAACACTTTTCACTTCCTATGCATTGTTTACATCACAAAAGCGCAGTAAACGTGGGTGTTCTTTAATCTCCTCGTGATAAAATAATGCCGGTACTGCTCTACTATCGGTGTTAACAAGTTGGGAAAATAGGCTAATAATATGTTCGTCTAGACTTGGAGCGACTGAAGTGTTTTTGCGAAAATTAATAATTATAATCAGGTATTTGCTATTCTGTCTTTTTTTCACACCGATCAGACCATTTGCATAAATATTCGTTCCAAGTACAGCACGAGGTGGATTTATTAGCAGATACCGCAAATTAACTGCTTTTAAGCCGCTCTTAAATATTTATGTAAAATATGGGGGTCGATTCTGTTTGGAATAGGTAATCGATGGCCCAGATACTATTAACAGATTTTAAAATTTATTCGGGAGTCAGAACGAGGTTTGTAAAATATACAATAAATTATTTTCATCAGAGGTCGTTTAAAATCACCTAAAATCGGAAATCGTATGAAACCACTTTAAAAATCCAATCTTAACTCTTAACACCATCGACCTTATAACGTGGAGTCTACTTACACTTCCTTAACCCTCCTCTTTTCCTTTTCTTATCCGCCACTTCTCCACTTCCTTATGCCTTCCTTCTCTACTTCCCTGACTCTCCCGTCTCCAATTCATTATCCGCTTCTTTTCCAATTTATTGACTTTCCTATCACCACTATCTTCTCCATTTCCTTATCCCTCATTTTTTTCACTCTCTTGACCTACCTATCTCCAATTCTTTTTGCCCCTCTCCTTCATTACATTAACCCCGTCTTCTATTCATAATATTCCCCTTCTCCAGTTCATACTCTTGCCCTTCTCCCCTTCCCTGGACCTTCCAATCTACACCCCTTCCCTCGGTGCTTGACCCCACCTTCTTCAGTTCTTATCCCGCCTTTCTTTTCTTCCATATCTCCCCGTTCTCTGCTTTTTGTTATAATTTTCTCTCCCCACTCCCGCCCAATTTCTTTTTACAATTGTTTTATTATCGAGGTTAAATAAAATAAAATACTAATTTATAAGATTAAAAAGCCATTGTTCCTGCACGTTGCGGTTTTCTACTCTTATCTTTCAATTAAATAAAAATTCTTAATTCTGATTGGAGTGTAGTTGAATTTGTTAAAGATAAGATTAGTTTTTATCCGTTTTACTAGTTTCAGTTGGACTGCGCTGCGTGTCGTAACGTTCTTGTCATTTAAAGTGCGTTTATTTTTCATTATGAATTTTGAAAGTCATTTGTATTAGAACTCTTGCTCAAAACGTTTCAAAAAACTGTTACATTTTTTTGAATGGCGAAATTATTTTGAAATGACAGTTTAGGTTGTTTTATGAAAACTTTGTTATGGATGGGAATGTGAGTGAATTTAACAAAACTTTTTACAAATAATAATGGATAGTATATCAAAAGTGTATGACAATATTGTTTGTCACCTTTTTTGTGGTCGATCTGGGTAAGGGTTTTCACAGTTTTAAACAGAATTTAAAACTTTTGTTTTATTGGTACTTTTAGGAAATTTACTGGCACTTTTTACCATTTAATTTATCAATTTTTAATTACGCTCATACACCTACGTAAATTGAAGCGCACTCAATAATCAATCACAAAGATTAAGCAATATCGCGAATATCTGCACACTAGATAATGTGTTACGTAATCAATCATTGACGTTCGTCATCTTATTCAAATTCCTCGTTCTAAAAGGGGAGTCTTGACGCATTTCGGTATTTGTTGTGTAAATTTGTCATACTTCACCGTGTGCGCCTTTAGATAAATATTTATCAACTAGATTGTGTAAAGAAAACCTGATAAAAATCTGTGAATCAGAGAAAAAACATTTCTTATATTTATTTATTCAATCTGTGAATCTGAAATTCGTACGTAAAATTTAACCCTACCCTAACTTATAATTTATTGTAATTAAAATCTAAAAGTAATAACTTTAGTAATTTTGGTTGTGGTTGCATGTGGTAGCGAGAGCAGTAACTTTGGCTCAGGCTTGGTGGTGGCTCTCAGACCTCCCTTCCAGCGCTTCAACAGTTCTCTTCGTCGAGGAGGCTCTAGTCGCCCCTCTAGGCGGCCGGCCTCTCTTCTCGCACCCCCCGATGTGGTGGTTCAGGTATGTTTATTGTGGTGTGACCAAAATTTACATGTTCCTAAACTCAATAAGCTTTGAAAAAAACAACTTGAATTTGTGGTGGTTCGAGGCTCGCTATCTGGTATGACTACTTTTTTTTAAACCATTAAAGATGATGATAAGCGGAAAATTGAAGCTTTAAAAATTTGGCAACTCTTTGAATTTTTGGGATGAATAAAATGAAAGTAATTAATTTTCTTTTGGTTTGGTTATAGATGCTGTAGATATAGCTTTTGCTTAACTTGCAATCTTCCCGTACTATTTTCGTTCTGTATCTGAACTTAGAGTAGTAGCTGTTTCGGTTCTTCCTGCTTGGTAGACCATCGTAACCAAAATTGGAGTGTTGTCACATCATGTCAGCTCTATCAGTAACGTTAATTAATATCAATTTAATGTCTGACCTGCAATTGCCGCATGAAGTTCATTCACGGGATCTATTAAGACTCGTTGGAATCTCACATTATAAAAGTGCAGCTGTACTAGACACTTGAGAATAATTACCACTTCCAGAAAATTTACTTTAGAGAATATATTAGTATCGTATAATATTACTGACAGTATGTGAATTGGTCTGTTATTGTGTTGTTTTCGCTATTTTGGGGCACTTATAGTGTTACTTGCTTAGATGGTGATTCGGTGTCGTGCACGTCGGTTTTAAAATGAGAACCTTGGTTTTTGATTTTTATTTCACCTTATTGCAGTGTGAAGAAAATGGAGTGCAAAACTCAAAGCAAGCTGAAGCTGCTACTGCTTGGGGAACCTCGTTTGAGAAGCTGCTGGAGGATCCCGTAGGACTCCAAACATTTGCTGTAAGTTTTGAACTCATTGCCATCGATTTACAATAGACAGTAGGTATGTGCCACGATGAAATAGGCAAGTCTTATACCATTTATAAAAGTAGTGAAAGTGTAGAAAAACTCCTTTATTAAAAGTTGGATGATATGAAAAGGTCTACCAAGTTGATTTTACCGGAAGTAACAGTAAATTTCGCTTTTATCTGGAATTATATACATTTTTTCGTTCTATTGAATAAATAATATTTTGCTGTTGTCAGCCATAACAAAGTCTATATTTTCTTATTGGTAAAAAATTAAGATCAATATCTATGAATGTGAAATTTAAAATTTAGGAAAATTGATCATCCCTTGTCATGATTTACTTAATGATAACGAACGATAGCGATATAACAATGCCAGTTATATGATTCATAGAAATGCTGTTCAATTTTTGTTAATTTTAAATCTTAATTCCTACATCACTAATTTTATTTTTTAGATATTGAGTGTTTAGTATGACTGGACTCGAAAGAAAATTTCTTATCCAACACCAATAGAATAGAATAATATGGTCGCTTTATTAAAAAAAACACAAGCTTACGCTACAGCGCACAGAAGTCCAAAATTGCTTCTTTCGGAGCTCCTACCGTTGGATCCAACCTAACCTTATCGTCCGTCAGACAACGGCCTTGTGGAGCGAGACAACAGACCATCTGCGGTATTATCCCGTTTCGGAAAAGGGGCAGCATGCGCGTGTAGTCTGTAGGGCGCACAACGAGTAATCAAAATGCGTTAAAATAATCCAAAGTTGCTTCTGTCGACGATCTCTGCCGTCTCCTACCGTTCAAACCCTTATGTAACCTAACTCCGACAATCCAACGTAACCTTGACTATCTAACCCAACGTAAACTAGTCCCGACGATTTAACCTAACCTAACTGTACCGTCCGTCAGGCAATGGTCTTGCAGAGCGAGAAAACGGAATATCTGCGGTACTATGTCTGAAAGGGTCCTCTATCCTAGAAAGAAAGAAACTTTTCGGGACGCACCTTTCGGGTAAAATATGCTTCGGACCCGGAACACGTGTGTATAGTCTGCGGCAAGGAGCACAAGAATAATTGAAATTTTTTTTAACTAAAGTGACGTTGTTTTGACGTTCTCTACTTTTTCCTACAGTTCAAGCTCCTATCTAATTTAACCTAACGCCGACAGTCTAATCTAATCGTGACTTTATAACCTAAGGTGACCATTTATTTAGAGAAACAAAACGGAACACGCAGAAAAATATAGATTGTGTGGGGGAGGGAAGGTATAAATAAAGAATAATATATTCGAAGTAAAATATGTATTATTTCAATAAACAAGAAAATGGAACAAAAATATTTTATTAATTCACTCATACAACAAAAATACGGACACAACGCTGGACGAAACAAAATGGGGGTTCGCTCGCGATCCTTGCGTTTACGGTCGTTGGGATTTCGCGACGTATACGCGTAGAATAGAATAGGACGACTAGTGTATATAATCAATGAAACGACGACGAATGAATAAATGGAAAATAATGGTGTATAGAGTCGATGGAGAGCGGCATATTACTCAAAATAAAATATCACAGGATGCATTTAAAAACACATTTCCAAATTTTCAGTTCGCTAATTATTCTTCAAATTTTATTTAAAAACATTATCGCAAATTTGAAAAGGGGACAAATTGTGGTCCCGAAAACCTTTTCGGGGACACATACCTTAAAAGCGGGAGGTTTGGTCACAGGTTTGGTTAATCTAACCTAACGTAAGCTGCTCCAGCGACGAATTAACCTGGCCTAACCGTGCAACGGTTTTGCGGAACGAGGCGGCGGAACATCTGCAGTGGTATCTCCAAACGGTGCGTCCTAGAAAGAAACGTATAGGGCAAAAGATGCTCCCAAGCACGCGCGGGTAATCTGCAGCAGCAGCCACAACGAATGATAAAAATGCGTTTCTCTTTAATGCCAAAAGTTGCTTCCCCCGAAGCTCCCTACGATAATATCGCTATTTTTGTAAACCTTGTCAAACCATTTAACTTGTATTCAACAAGTTTTTCTATATTTTTCCATTACTTATGAAATTATAGGTTTACCTATTTATTCATGGGAATCAATAAGCAATTTCTCTTTTAAAATTTGGAAGTTTTAAGTTTTTTTTTTGTATTAAATAATGGTGATGCTAGCAAACTGCTTTGTATTTAGTAAAAAGGTAATCACTTAAAATTTATCTTTGCTGACAATAGAAAGTGACTAAATTTATTTATGTTTATTTAAAAGGATGTAGTGACTTTTTGCGTATACAAATGTTTGTCCTAGAATATTCTTAAATTTTAAAATTGTAACATAGCAATGGCAGTTCAATATTTCCAATAATTCTTAACTCTATATTAACTCCTTTCTCACAGGAATTCCTCAAAAAAGAATTCAGCGCTGAAAACATCTACTTCTGGACAGCTTGTGAACGTTTCCGCCGCCTCTCTCCAGGTCCCGAGCGAATCGGGGAAGCCCAAAGAATATACCAGCGTCACTTATGTGTAGGGGCGCCAGAACCCGTAAACGTCGACTCCCAAGGTCGCCAATGTACTGAGCAATCCTTACAAGAAGCGGATTCTTCCCTATTCGAGCAAGCCCAAAAACAAATTTTTAATTTAATGAAATTTGATAGTTATCCCCGGTTCTTGAAGTCTGATTTGTACAAACAGTGTTTATCTGGCCATGTGGAAACTTCGCTTGATGCCGGGTTATTGCTGCAACCACCTGGTGCTACACCAAGTAAGCTGAAGAAATCATTAAGCAACGCAGAAGATCGTCGTAGGAAATCTCTGTTGCCTTGGCATAGGAAAAATAGGTCAAAATCGAAGGACCGGGGTGAGACTGAATATAGTCAGAAGAAGGATGATAATTTAAATGAGAATCCGACTGAGGAGAATGGAAGACATGACGGGAATGATGTACATAGTAGCAAGTCTTCGTTAACTTCACAGGTATTATATTTATTATTTTTGATGATTCAACTTTCCATATGCATGTTTGATAAAATGAATCTAATAGAACTCGCCTGTTGTTTAGGAATCTGCCAAAGGTCTTCATGACGATTTTCCCAATACCACAGTGACTGCAAGAGGTCCATTGTGTCGGGTGATTTTATCAAATGGTAGTACTACGGTGGTGCAAATTCGACAAGCCGAGACCATAGAGCAGCTGGTGAATCGGGTTCTTGATAAGAGAGGGATAGCCTACTCTTCTTTTGAGGTTTTTACAGACAAGCATCCAAAGGTAATATTGTAGCATGGACTATTTGAAATGTAAACTTATCACTATTTACAAATAGGCCCTCAATATAATCGACCCGTCAACAGCACTAGCTGGATGTGAAGTGAGAATCGAGCAACGTGTTATCTTTAAGCTGGACTTGCCCAATAGAAAAGTGATTGCTGTGAAATCAAAATATACAAAAATTCTAGTTGATGTTCTCAAACCAATATTGAACAAATATAGTTATCGACTGGATCAAGTCACTGTTACCATAGGCACTGATCTTGTGGATATATCTAAACCGGTTACATCCATTGACGGAATGAGACTGAATATACAACTTTGTGATGGTAAAAGTAATCTAATATGAATTTTGTGATGATAGTTTTCACGGAATAAATGTATTTTGCAGATTTAAAAGAACAGGCAGCTTTAGCGACTCAAAAAATTAACAATGTGAAGGTGATTAACTCAACTTCTTTGGATGAAATAACCAATAAGGTCTTTAAGGAACTTTTACATGAAAAAGCAGATGCTAAATACAAGTCTGGATCTGACCGAGGATCTGTTAAGGTATTGCATTTTGTATAGACAGAACAGTAGAGCTTCTGATGCTTTGAAATCTACCTAAAGCTGTAGGTCCCCTTTATCTAGATTTCTAGGAGATAGGGTATATATTTATTTAACATCTTGATACTTTTTTAATAGAATCTTTAAAAAAAAACATTCTAGTTTTTCACTTGAATTATGGAAAGCAAAACAACTACTTCCTAAGACGCCAAATTTTAGACGTCACAAACTGTATTTTAGCCAACGGAAATTGTTTTTTTGGCGTATAAAATTAAATTCTTAGCGTCAAAAAATTATGGAGTTTCGGATGGAAATATTTATCTATTAAATCTTGTAATCAATTTTAAGACCTCCTCAAAATCCATTTTATGGTGCCAAGGGCGTTTGAAAACTGCCAATTTAAAATAAAATAATAAAAGAACAAACAAATTATTTGTCAATAAAAAATTCATTTTAGTTTGTTTGTTAGGGGCCAATAAAATGTTGTCCTGGGAAAAATGTTGCCATCTAATGGGATACTACACCAACTGCGGCCTTTGTTAGGCTGGGACGTCAATAAATGATTTTTAGCGTTAATAAATACATTTCTAACTCCAAAAATTAGTTTTATTGACGTTTGAACATAATTTATTATAATTAAAGAATGGCCTTTATGTCGATTTATTATTTAATTAGTATTATTATGAAAACTATTTTCAGGCATTAAATAATTTTAAGGTAAACAAATTATTTATTGACATTGACTAATTTTTTTGCGTAAAAAAGTCTTTTGGCTCCGTTTTTTGTGTCTGAAAAGTATTTGACGAAAGTATTTGTTTTATTTGTTCACAATTGAATAGGCTTTTCTGACATTTAAAAAATTATTTTCAGACGGCAAATTATAGAAAAATCATTTTATGAAGTCAAGAAAACGGTTTTTTGGCGTCAAAAGTTTATTTGCTGATGTCAAAGAATTATTTATTGATGTTAAAATACTATCAAAATAAAAATTTTAGGTCAAACAATATTACTTGATGTCAATGAATCATCATATGTTAAAATTTTATATTTTGACGGGATTATTCCATGTTTTTGCTGGACCTTGTATTCTAAAATAATGACAGTATTTATTTGTACATAAAGGTCACAAATTTCTAATTATTTTCTGGACAATTAACACCTTAATTTATTTAAATTTAGAGTGAAGATTGGGGTTCTGAAAACTCCTCAGGAATACTAGGAAGGCTTCTACGAAGGGATTCGGGAATCCACGAGAAAAAGAAAAAATGTCTAGCAATACGTACCAAAGGAAATTCAAATCACAGCAGCATCGAGGATATTGCAGGTGAACATTCTGCGATTCAAACAAAGAAACCCCTGATTGCTAAATGGAAGTCGGGGGTAAATAAACTTCATGTTGGTTGCAGTGAAAGCGAAAGTAAGTAATTATCCACGTTGATGGTTTATATTTTAAAAAAGAGTAAACACAACTGACGTGGTTATTTTTCATTATTTACTTTAGAACTATATGAAGGGCTGAATCGGGCCCAAAATTCCCGAATAGAAGATCAGCGTGGAACGGAAATTAACTTCGAGCTACCCGACTTCCTAAAGGACAAAGAGAATGCACAGCACAACTGCCATAGAATGCGAAAGTTCAGACGAACGGAAGATTTAATGTCGGATAGTACACGATTTTATGATGCCGAGATTGTTTTGCAACAAAGACAGGATGGTGCTGCACCACCCATTGCAGCTACAAGGAATTTAAGGCCTGAAGTCCAATCTAATTATGAGAATAGAAATATAATGGTCAACAATGATCTTAGCAACACAAATAATAATAATAATAATAACCTAAATCATTTTAATCAAAATGCTAAGTTAAACAATTTGAGAATATATTCGCCAAATAAGTTTTCTTCGGATGAAAGTTCTAAGTCAAACCAGTCAACACCGTCGAAATGTGGCAGTTTAAATAACACAGTCGTGGAAAATGTGCTCAGAGATGGTGCCCCAGAGAGTCCTAAAGGTGGCGAACCGCCACCATTGCCACCTAAACCTAAAATTCTTCCAATCAAGCCTTCGAATTGGGGTCATTTTAAGGTGCCTAGGATTCCACGAAGCGAAGGTACAAAGCAAAGCCTTTATTTAGAACAGCCGACCAGCAGCTTTGTTTAACAGTTTTTAGCAAATATGTGTTAAGTTGTAAAGTATTTGTTGTTTCTTGGTTTTATATATAGAAATTTTTTTATAAATGTATGGCCGTTGATTGGCAAGATTTTTAAGCAATTTTAAACTAACTCAAACGTGTAGGTTTAAATGTATTTATTTGTATGATGACATTATAATGACAAACTCATGTATATAGTAGGTGTTTAAATTAAATAATATGTATTTTTATATTGCACTTGAACTGGTATTATTTTCTTAAACAAATATTTCTATTTTTAATTGTACTACTGCTGTGGAATTGAAATTTGCAGCAAATTGTAAACTCGATTGCATCATTGCTAAAAAAAAGGGGGCTAGGATATCGGGATTAGATTTTTGGTAAGCTGGCATTAATAAATTTTACAGTACTTTATTATTTCAAACTATTAATTATAATGTTTGTGGTATTAACAGATTAACTTCATTTAATTTAAAAAAAAATGTTCCAGTATTTATCGCTGCTGAAGAAAGGCAAATTGAGAATTGTGTTGGCGAGTTTTTATGCATATGTATATAATGTCCAGTTTAATGACAACAAAATATAAATTAATTAAGAAATAAGAACTGTTGGATTAAGATGCAGTTCTATTCTATTTGTTTAATAGTGAATAAATAGTCATACAGATTAGTTAAAAAATGTAGTCTGTATAAATGAAATAATTAATAACTTCAATAATATTTATTTATTTTAACCTGATACATATTTCGACAAGTTTACATGGCAGTATTAAAGGTAATATTACTAGTAAACAGTTAGTGTGGCTATAAGCACAATACTTGATGACTTGAACTTGGTTAATTATGTCTGCAGATTACTTGATTTCTTATTCCAAAACTGCCGGTAATGGCGAATTTGAGATATCAATTTGGTTATTCATTGAAAGTACAGATTTTTAATTTGTTTTTGAATTGATTTCTTAAATTCGCCATGATTGGAAGTTTTGAAAAAGAAATTGAGTCATCTGCAGACAAGATAACCAAGATCAAGTCACCAAGTTCTATTGTTGCTATAACAACACCAACTTTTTATCTTACCTTTGTTTTCACTTAAGGAAGTATTAATGAGAGAAATATAGTTAAATATAATGAAAACACTAGACCTTTCTCGCTTAAGTCTTAATTGTAATATGGGAAACGGTTTTGAAGATTTAGTTCATCGCATTAGCCCAAGAAACAGCTACAAAAGGCAAGAAATATAAACGATATACATACAAACTTTAAACCTAATCTACTTACTCACTTACTTTTGTTTAAGTATTACTGTGTAAGTAGATTAGGTTAAGAATTTGTATGTAGCTATATGTATATTTTTTTAATTTGTTGCGTTTTGTAGCTCTTTCTTGGGCCGATGATGAACTAAATGTTCGAAACCAGTCCCCATTACGATTAAAAGATTTGAGAAAGGTGTAGCGTTCTTATTATATATAAATATATTTCAATTTTACCTATTAAATATATAAGCGTGCAGGAAAATACTTATATACCTATTTACTCATATTATACAACGGCAGAGACAAAAATGTGATTGGGTTTGTGCAGTGAATTCTTGGGAACCATTTTTTAAACTACATTTTAAGGTTTGTGAAAATTTTTTTTGTCACATTTTCAGTTTAAACTCAACTTAGAAAACATAAATTACTCGGGGTTCTCATCGTCTTTGTCGAATACATCATGCTCATAACAGATAAGACCTAAGAGGTAGGTATAGCAGTAATTATTAATTTTTACTTTCCCATTACTTCTGCTGAAATCGTTATATGAATTATTTTCAGGCAGTTAAAAGAATTCTACTTCAGATCACTGTTGATAATAATCGCAACATATAGAAATTTCCTTTTGTTGTAATTTAAACAATGAACATCGTTTGTATTTTAGTACGCAGCTACATGTTACAATGGAAAAAGATGGTTCAATTTAAAATCACACTAATGCTAAAATAACTACAATTTAGCTTAGTCTATGATTTCTAAATAGGTATTTCTATTTAGATCAAATTTAACTATGTCTCTTATAATGATTGCAATATTTTTAAGGATTTATAACAACATGAATGAAGAAAAAGTTAAAAGAGCCACTTTACTTCATTTGGATGAAGTCTGCACAATTTTCGTTTCCCAAACCAATAGGTACACAGCGTTATTCGTAACAGGTGGAACAAATTTTCAGGTTCCTGGTTTATACATACAAGCTACCATTAGATATTTAAATCTTAGGTTAGAGATGAATATTTTACAATGTTTATTGTGATCTGTATAATAGACAGGAGTCCTGAAATTTTGTAATAAATAATAAACTCTTGGGAGTACTTAAAATACTTGTTTTTATTACTAATTACAATGTTAAAGAGATGCACTATGCCTATAGAGTGACTGTCCGAAAAGATTTTGTCAATACAGTACAATTTTAATGTATAATTATGTACTGATTGTTGTTTCTATTCTATTTTGAATGTTTTAAATTACGTTTATCAATTTGTGCTTATGCGGTTCGTATGTTACACAATTAGAATCTGTGCAGGTAGATAGTACCTTTGTAGTTAACCTAAACGACATTAAAGCAGTGTATTAATTCTATGATAAAATTGTGCAGTTACTTCGTTGTCTTCTAATTTAATTACATCTTTATACTTTACTACTGCTATTGTCTAGTTTCACTAAATAATTGCAATAAAAATTAATACTCTCCAGTATTTAAGGAAATATTTAGAGTAAGCAATAAAGTATAATTCATATGGGAGAATTATTAATTTTTTCATTAAATTACAATGCCCTACAGTCATTCCATTCCATAACTACATAAACTGTAGCATTCCACCGTGACTCATGCACATAATAAACATCAAATCGGACGCATCAAATTGCTGTACAGAACCAATTTTGTTTTCATTTTTTTTGTGTTTTTGCTTTGGAATACGCCTTTTGTGGGCCTTATCAATGTTAAAACCGAGTGCATTGAAATGTTTTTTTTTCGAATTTCCTAAGAAAACAAAAGCAAGTATTTGACATGTTAGAAATTTTAAAGGGTTGCTATAGCTCCATTATTTGAAGAAATATAGGGAAACCGTTAATATATTTTTGTGTAGATTACAATAGTGCAACAAAATATTTTAATTATACAATATAACCCAAACCTAAGTTCCCTCCCTGCCCCAGTAAAAGAATCCAAATCATTCATGTCTTAATATTATATATTTAAAACAATTTTTCAAGTCATTTTACAATGTTGCTAAAAGTAAAATTATTTTTCCAACTGAAATGAACATTTCAATTACAACAGAATATAAATAAATATTTGAATGGCTCACTTGATTTAAATAGCATTCAACCTAAGGTATATTTGCCAACAAAAATACAATACTCTTGATCGGTTGCTAATAAAATATAGTGAGGGTAGCAACCATCAACTTGTTTTTTGAATAATTACTTCTTACTACAAACAAACTAATATTAAGCAGGGGCTGGTGTAGCAGCATCAGTTTTCTGGGTAACATCTACTTCTTTCTTGTCGGAAGTAATTTCAGGAAGTGCTACTGGTTCTGGTAATTTTTTATGTGTAATTGCTGTAGGTTCTCGAGATGGTAACCAATCAGGAATTATTTTAGCGTGAATACGCCAAGTACCGTATTCGTTAGCTAAATGTTTCTCAAACACAATATATTCAAGCACATCTTTGGCTATAATCTCACTTCCATGCATTAATCTACCAAAGCGGTCATAAACCGCCAAGACCTAAAACCAACATCATCAACGTTAGTAATCAAATACAATTAAGTACAGATCAGTATGGATACAAACCCACCTGTTGCGTATGAAATCTAACTGTAATTTGTGCAAATATATTTTCCTTGGTAACTACATCTGTATTTCTCGCATGTACAACACGTGGTAGTTCGATTGATTTAAGAAACTTCCAACTAATGGTTTTGTTTTCAATATTATGGAAAATTTCCGGAAATGTTCGTTCAGTAACATACTTTAATACCTCATCCTTGTCTCTGGTGACCAGGCATTGGTGTGCTTTAATGTAAATTTCTTCTGCTTTCTGACAAAATTGTGGTGTATCAAAATCTTCCTCAAATGATCGTATTTTACGTATCGCCATCATAGTCTTAGTTTTCTTTTCAAGAAATTGCAGTTTTTGCTTTGCACCTTGTGCAGTAATCGGTGAAATTTTGCCGTCGCCTTCAGGTGGTACGTAGGGCTCAAATATGCCACCAGTACAACTAATGAAAAATTGTCGCTCCATCCAAGGTCTTGGCGGCTGCAGTCCGCGTTCTTTCATTTTTGAGCGGATCTCTTCCTCTGACAGGTCTTCGGGTTTTTCGTTCAAATTCTGAAGTTTCACTTTGATTACTTTTAGCTTTCTAAATAACTTCCATTTAGGATCAAAATGCTTTGTTCTGCGATGTCGAAAGAATTGTAAATTGGTGCCTGTAGCAATGGGGGCCAAAATTCCAATTGGTGCTTCCTAAAAAAATATAACCTAACCTTTACTTTTCATGAATTTTTAGACGTAAAACGTACCTGCAGTAATCGTAAGCCCAATTTACTAACGGCTGAAAGGGCCATAATTAGGCGTTATTATGAAATTCTGATTTTTTTGAAGTTACAAAATGTAGAAACATAACCTAAAAATTCGGTTGTGATGGATGTGGCTCTAGTACCAATTGTCGTTGCTGGGTGACAATAGAATAAGAGCCTGAATATAAAAATTATGTAATTTATCAATTTATTTTTTTAACATAACATCGGCCTATTTTTTCTGTTAAGATTAAAAACCGACGCTAAGAAATGAGCATAATATAGTAACTAAAAGAATGGCAATTACTTGAAGCAAATTTTTGTAATAAATATGGTGTAAAGCGCTAAGGATGTTAATACTTTAGAAATAATTTTTTGGTTACAAATTTAATTTTGCAAGTAATTTTGCGATTTTTATAAATAATGACTATTATCTACTAATGCACAGCAAGGCACAAGGCTGTTAAAATTGAATCCTTTATTTTCGCTCTGTGATTGGTTGATATTACGTGGTGCCATCTATTGGACCTATTTTATATGAAGATGTCCAAAGTTATTTCTCCATATTTTATATTAATTATTACGTATTCAACAAACTTTTAAAGTTTTAGACATTTTGGGCGCCGCATGTGGATATACGGCAAATAGCGGAACAATCGGCGATTAATGAGCACGACGAGGAAGGAATACTAATGAGTGCGATCGTTCAACCGCCCTTTGTCGCGCTTCCTTGTCGCACTCATTAGCTGCATATTCTATTCTTGCCGCCCTCATTAATCGCCGACGATTCCGTTGTTTGCGGTTTCACATGCGGTGTGCATATCTTGGCGACATTTTTTCTTTCGAATTTGTATTAGACAAGGAAATGAAGACACAGAAACCTCTCGAATTGTGGGAATTTTAGACTGGAACAAGCTTTGCATATGAATTACACATATAATAGAGCAATTTAAACCAAAAAAAAAACTCTGAAGCCATATGCCATTTACGAGGTTTTCGTAGAATATTTATATCTCGGTCAAAAATGTTCCGATTTTAGATTTTAATATCAGACGGGAAATGGAATTGTTCCAATGTTCGAGAACATTTTTTTATCCCGAAGTGGCAGGATGTCTTTCAAAATGGCCACCAGAATTATTTTTGTGATCAAAAATATTAAGTTTTAGTTTTGGTGGCCATTTCGAAAGACATCCAGTCGGGCAAAAAAATGTTGTAGGCCATTGCAGACAATTTAATTTCCCGTTGATCGTGATATTAAAAGCTAAAATCGAAACATTTTTGACCGAAGTATGGATTTTCTAGAAGATCCTTGAAAATCAAAATTACAGCGCTACCTACCGGATGTTTCCTGACAGTTTTGGCTCCAGAGTTTTTTTTAAATAAGAAATCGACCTCTACAATTTTGTATCTTGTGTAAATTTCCCCAAATCTTATTTAGTTATTTCCTGGGGTCTATAGTAAATGATAGTTTGCTAGCCGTCCATACGCGCGTATTTGACCGTGCTGACATCTAGCGGCTGATTTGAGAAACAGCTAAAAATCCTCCCAGCATCATTCAATAGCAAAAATTAAAAACAAAAAAAAAAGTTATTTTACCCATACCATTTAATATTTTAACAATATTAAACCTAATTTTGTATATCAAAATTGTTCCTTACAGTTATATCTTTTCCGATAAATTTTGAAGAAAGTATTTAAAACTTCTTACTTTTTACTAAATACCTGATGAAAAATGCTACAAGAACAAAAAAAAGCAGAAGATAAACTATTCAACCACATATATTTTGATTTTAACATTATTAACACAATATGTAAATCTGATAGAAAGTACGTAATTATCACAAAATAAGAAAAAATTAAGTGAATTGGTCTATTTATTTAAGTTATATTTAGCTAATAGAATATCAATATATAGCATGATATCAAGGGTTAATGTTCGAAGAATGAGTGTTGTTTATATTTTCCATATTCTTCGCTATCTAATTTCTTATCAGCAACGTCTATGTCATCTTTGATAGCCTTAATTAATTCGTCTACGGAATTAAAATCCTTTTGGGGTCTAATATAACCGAGAATTCCAACACGTAGCTGTTGTCCATAGAAATCATTCCCAAACTCGTGCAGTATGTGCGTCTCCATGGATTTTTCCTTGTTTTGGTAGTAAGGGTTCCATCCGACGCTCATGACCATTTTGTGAACAGGGCCATTGTTTACACTTGCAAAACCAAAATATACTCCGGTATTGACTTCTTCCGGTAAGGCATTCACTACATTTGGAGGAAAGTTGGCTGTGGGAATCCCCAGCTGCTTGGACCCTCTACCAAATCCTTTTATTACTTCACCTGCGGCAAAATGCGGAAGACCTCGGGCTGGCATTTAAATTAAATAAATTAAGTACACTCCTGTTGGAACGATTATAAGTACGGCACTGACTAATTTGATGCGGACGTTCGCGTTTGCGCAGAGGTAAAAATTACTGTCAATTTTCCAAATATTTTCGTGTTGTCCGTGGAATTATTTGAAATTTGTTTGTTTTGATTTAAATTCCCACAGCACGATGTTAGAAGTAAACGACCCGGATAAGAAAGTAAGTGACCTTAGTTACGATTTTTGTAATTTCGCTGGGTTATCAAACGTATTTCTGTTCGAGAGCGCGTCCTATCCACGACCTTTCTACGACCGCTACTAACTAAAATTTTTACTTGTTCGTTAAATAATCTGTTACAACACTCTAATCTTGTGATTTGTAGTAATTAGGTTACTTGCACGTTGGAATGTTAGAAAGAAATGGAACCATGTACGCACTCGAACCACGCAGAAATTGCTACTAAAGTAATTTGTCGATTGTTGTACTCTATTTAATACAAGATAACAGGTAGACTTGAGTTGTAAATTGTTATATGTTGTTATCTAAAGAATATTGTTTTGCTTTATAAATTAAACATTTATATAATCTTTACTGCACAATATTTGTAACTGCTGCTCATAGGCGTAACGATAGGGTTTTGTTTAGTACAATTTGAGAGTTGGGAATTCTCCGAAAATTTTTTCATACTTAAATGTGTATGAATTTTAAGGTACATGTTCTATTTTTTGTCAACCTTTAATGTATATTGTATTGTTGCCTACGCTTCTAATAAACGATTAGAACTAGTTTAACGTGTTTAGGAGGGGGATGCAGGGCAAAGCGAATTTATATTAAATTTCGATTTTATAAATTTAAATGCCAAGTTAACTAAATATGAGAATTGAAAACCCACAACTGGTCTTATACCAATAATTGAATAAAAGTTATATGTTGCTATGTAAAAAATAGTCTGACTTTAAGAGACTGTAGAAGACCCTTGAAAACCATCTACCGAAAATTTTTACTACTATTATACCCATTACAGTTAAGTGACAAAAATAAAAAAAAAAGTCGACTCAACATATACACAGTGCGAGTGTAAAGTCTGGAACAAATTCCATAAAATTGAAATTGTCGAATTTCTCAAAAAATCCTCGTACACGTCAACCTTATATTATCTCGAAAACTGTCAATGTCATACTTTGACATTTGGCCGAAATCAGAATTTCAACCTCCATCCAAATATGACGGCAAAAATATGTGTTGCCGTTTAAAAAAATGTCGATGACGCCATAGTTCGAAAACAAAAGACGATCGAAAAATGACAATTATCAGAAAAGATCCACTTTTAAAAAATAAGGTTGACGTGTACAAGGATTTTTTGAAAATATCGCCAGTTTCAATGTTATCGAATTAGTTCCAGCCTTTACACTCGCACTGTACAAGTTTGAGCTCTCAACCTTAAAAATTGCCTGCAGTTTTCGTTATTGAAATTGCAACAAAAAATATAGAAATGGGGCCCTTTAGGGTTGCTAAGCCAAGCTAAGCAATATTCTTAACTGAGATTAGATAAAATAAATAAATATAATAAAAATATATTGATTAAAAGATCACCTACCATTAGTCTAATGAAGCTAATTTTGGTATTATCTACTATTATTGTAACATGAATATGCAAAAGGCGTTTTCAATATATGGCGTCTAAATATTTATTAAATTTTGCCTATTTTCATATTGCCGCAATTAAACTGTTCACGCGATAGAATAAAACAGCCAGTCAAAATCCACAAGTTTAAAGTTAATATCAATATTATTTCTTTGTATTTTAAATACTATATAATCAAATACATAAGGGTTTGCCATGGAAAATAAAATTACTGTCTTTGTCATGCTTTGGAATTTAAACAAACAAAACATAATGTTTATTTATAAGCTCCCCCAGAACTCCCTATCGACGCGCCTGGCTATAGGCGGTCTGCATACAAGTGGAGCACGCCACCTACCGCAGAATTTTGAAATAACATTATGTAAACAGGGTATTACCGCATTTATCTTTTGTGTCAACTAGGCGCGTAAAACGAGTGTGGAAGCTGTAAAATTTTATCAAGACAATGAATGCAAATGTTAGAAGATCAAATAATAATCTTTATTTGTTCTTTAGCGTTTTGATTTTCTATTTGGTGCATTGTGACTGGAGCAAGAGCTGGCGAAGTTTTGTAAAGTAAAACCAAAACGAAGGTAACAAGAACTCGAAAATTAAAACTTGAAAATATCATTTCAAAATTACATAGCCACAATTAGGCATTGAATTATCTAAAGTATACCACCTGACATAATTTAATTCTGAATGATGATTGCCTGATTTCAATATTAATTCCAACATCGATGGAGTGTTAAATGCCACTTCATTGTAATCCAATTTGAAGGGCAAGAATGTTTTGGTTTTCTTTGAAATTGGAAACATTTCCTTGATTTTTTGCCTTTGCTGTATTTGCTCCCTACTTTTTTTGAAACGGGGTTTTTTTCCACTCGCAGGCCGCACTTGTTTTTGAGGCCGAATCCTCTTCGTTTACAGCAATTACTACAGCTGAAATATGTTTGCAAAATCCAATGATGCCAGCAATACAATTGCAGTTAGCATCAATTACTTGTCTTTCAATGTTTCAAAATTCAAATAAATAATAATTATATTGCGAATACAAATCTTAAAATATAAATGTACATACAAGCAGGGAAACGGTGTATGGTGTTAATGAAACAGACGTCTGTCAAATAACCTTTGCTTTAATTTCTAAATTTCTCCAAATCCAACACATGACCAGCATTAAACAATTTTCTTCCATTCTCAACATTTCCCGACGTTTTGTGCTGATGTTTAATAGGTAGAAAACCAAAATAAATAGCCACATCCATTTATCTGCAAATTCGTCTATGTTTTATCGTTAATAAAATATAATCCTTTATTCTTGCCTTAAAATACAGGAACACTGGTGTTAAAAGAACTACAAAGTTCACATGAAATATGTGTGTCCAGTACTATTTAAAACGTTGTTTACATAACGATGTTGCAGAACCTACCGCTAGAGGCGCTGACACAAAAAATGCGCAGAACGCCTATAAGCAATTTTCAGACTATTTTTTGACGTCAATAATCTGTTTTGTTTATTAATAAATAAATAATTTTTTTATTCCTACATTGAAAACATGATTTTCAGACGTCACCAAAACAAATTTACATTTTAGATGCCTGTAAATGATTTTTGACAGCAAAACGTCAATTTTTGACGCAAAAAAATTAATTTTTGACGCCAAAAAATATTTGCGAGTCAATAAATGATTGTTTGACGTTAAAAAAAATTATTACATGACGTCGAAAAAAGTGAGTTGATTTTTTGACGTCAATAATAAGTCTTTAATAGAATTGAAAGCGGCGTACCATATTAGTACTAGTAGGTATATACAGGGTGTCAATTTGAAAACGTACAATGTGTTATATCTCCGGAAGTTTAAAGAGGTATTGAAAATTTCTAGAAACCGTTTCTACAAGACGGAGGGAATCATCATGGCTCATAAGGTAACCTTCGCCATTCAACCCCTTGGGCTCTAGCTACCTCAGTCCCCAACAAAAAAAATCAGTTGGTAACACTTACCTTGTGATACCTCATTGAAAAGCTCTTAAAAATGCTGTTTAATAGTAGCATACACTTTTTTAAACCTGATTTATTTCGGAAGAATTAAGAAATAAAACTCAAAAGGTTTAGAACCAATTATTTTAATTCAAATTTAAAAATATTAGATTAAATGTTCAAAATGATTCCATTATTCTCTAGTCTAGGCAATAGTAAAGTCTACTCTCAAATTATTCTCTTAAAACATTTTGGAAGGTTTAAATAGCTCGGCACTCCAGAACTATTCGTTGTCGCAGTTGTGCAATGGACTGAGTTTTGTACACAACAGATTTTAAGTGAAACCCATAAAAATAAGTCTAATGGGGTCAAATCTGGAGATCTTGGGGCCTTTTTATTTCTTAATTTTTTTGAAATGAATCATAAAAAGCTATCTGCTACTGTTGAATAGCATTGTTTAACAGCTTTTCAGTGAGGTATCACAAGGTGGGTGTTCACATTTGTAATTTTTTTGTTGGGGTAACTATAGAGCCTAAGGGGTTGAGTGGGGAAGGTTCATGTTGTAAAACGGTTTATAGAAATTTTTAATAACTCTTTTACTTCCAGAGATTTAACACATTGTACGTTTTCAAATTGACACCCTGTACATCAAGTGGTGTGCAGAGCAAGGAACATTTGCGGTTCCTCCAATATTGTAATATTTGTTCTGCAACTCCTTGAATTCTATTTTTTTTTAAATTATGGGATTTACAAAAACGCAAATCCAGGATTCCCATCTTACTTAAGTATCGAAACTGTAATTTGGTTACGACGACGTTCGTGTTAAGTCGGCCAAGTAGGAGGCAAACTCCCAACTCACTGATCTACTGCGACAACCTCTTCAATTCTATAAAATAAAGAAATCAATAAAAAAAACTATCAAATGATCGCTGCTACTGTGTCCATGGAAATAGACAACTTCATTCAGTTTTTGTTCGTTAGCTATTAAGCACTATTACGCGAAATGTAGTAGAGTCGGTATTAATAAAAAATTGATAAATTGAGGTACCTACCCATGTATAAATTATAACCACAGGCGGACAGGTTTGCACATGTTGTTTTTTTATGAGAAGCAGCGTAACAGAAATTGATTGCGCAATTTAAGTTTGTTATTAAAATAATTACGTCAAACAATAAATAATGTTTCGTAAAATAAAATCAAACCGATTTGCATAACTAAATAGGTAACCTACATTTGAAGTTTTTATCTGTTTTTTTACTCATTTGGAATAGCTAAATATGTACCTAGTAAGTTTCTTTTGAAGACCGAGTGAAAATTGTAAAAGCAGTGCAGTTTTCTACGGATAGTGTTAATTTTTGTAGGTTTTTTTACGTAGCACTTTCGGTTTAAAACTATTTTTAAACGTTTCGTCTGTCATGTATATGACGAACGAAGGTAAAATTAGGTTGTTTTCAACATCTATTTAATGATCATTATAGGGTTGCGGTTGCCAGATGCAATAATTTCGCGACCTGACCAGAAGATCATGTAGATTGAAATGCACAAAGGGTATTATTAAATTGTTTAAAAACAGTGATGTAATAAAGACTGGTGTTTGCACTCTATTCAATTGTTTTCATCCTCAAACTTTGACAATCTCAGGGCTCTTTGTAAGTTTTATCAACAGATGGTGTAGCTGTAAACGTCATTTTTATTTTAAAGTAAATTTGAAAAGTAAGAAGTGGTTTTATTTATTTATTATCACGGTAATATTCTAGGCAAAAAATGCGAAAATACTGTCATTTGTGCGGCCTATCAAAGGGCGATAACAAAACCTTATCATTATTTGCTGTTCCCAAGGTGAATTTAGCTATTTTGTTTACCTATGATTGCTAATTTTGATGGAAATACAGACTAAAACAGAACGCGAGAATTGGAGTCGAAATTTTAAAAAGAAAATTCCCGAAAATGGTTTTATTTGTAGTAGGCATTTTAATGACACCATTCAAATTAAAAATAAAAGGCGGATACTCCTTAATAAAGAAAATTTGTAAGACTTCCATCACCATCAGCATTCTTCTATGATAAAACTAATTTACAAATAATTTTCAGCATGTTAGCTTGCAAAACTGCAGTAGTAATTTTTCATAAATTGTTAAGCATCAATTATATAAATTTAATTTCACTTACCTTTTATCATAAATTAAGAAGCTATTAGTCTAGCAACTATTGTTAATACGGTTTCCTTTTAGGCTTTGCACTATAAAACCAGCTTATTGTGGTGACTTGTTTGTACCATATTGTTGGTTGTTGGTATTTTGTGGATTATGTCTTTTTTTCAACTAAAAACCACCACAAAAATAACTACAATATAAACATTACGTAAAAATGCAGATTAAATGTTTCACTTACATGCATATTTCATTAATAAAAGTAAGAACGAAATTAACTAGTTAACCTAACCTTAATAAATAAGTGTTGTGCACATGTTCAGAAAGCGGCAAAGTTGAAATATACCTTAAATTTGAAGTTTTAAGAGCGCCATCTATGAGCAAATCTTATAAAGAGCCCTGAGATTGTCAAACTCGGAGGATGAATTTTTTTTATGGTAAATGATGAGCGTTGAAGCACCATACTCTTTATACATCACTTTAAAAACCTATGTACAGTCTATCATAATTCATACAAGACAAACATTTATTATAAAAAAAATAATATTTCTTATAAGTGTCAACCAAAATATATAGTGGCTATAATTTCATCAGTAATGGAAACATACTACTAAAATAATTTCGATAAAAGTAAAATACCACCATCTTAATTTTTCTATATTTGTATGGACTGCATTCTTTTCTGGAGGCTGTAACTTACGGATCCCATACGTCCCGTTTTGACTGGGATAGCCTTTCGATTATTGAAACACCTCGAGAAATTTTTATATTTATATTTTTATTAATACGAATGATTTTGCGATTTTAATTTGTTGGTTTTGTCGCTTCAAAAGCGAACTTTTAAGATGTGCCAATAATTTACACTCGCGAATAGGTAAATGTTGCAAATATTTTAAATGAATCTTGTGTTTGTCTGAAGGTTCGCACAAACAAGAGAAAAATCGTTTATCGATTGCATAGAAACGTAAATCTATTAGAAACCTGCGACAGAAACAGAAACTACAGGACCTTCAGATGTGATAATTAAATTTAAAATAGTTATTTATTGTACAAGATGATAAAATTGCACTTTATCTTCGAGAGCGATTTTAGCAATTGTTAAAAAGACCAAAAAATGAAGAAAAATCAATGATAAATTTAATTATAAAGTGTCAGGAAAAAAACAGTTTCACGAAAAAATGAGTAGGTGGCTTTAATAACGTTTTGGTTGCTATAGAGTTGTATTTAATGTAGAAAAAAAAATTAAATACTTTATCTATTCTTGCTGTTAAAGTACTACTTTATCTACCCTTGATGGTAAAGTGCTACTTTTCCCTCTAATTTTAGTTAATAATAGCACGTTTTAACAGTTGCTATAGAAAAAAAATACGTATTATTTATCTTATTGAGAATGCTTATGTTACTTGTTTACTTTCTTTAATAAATGCGTATTTTAATTTTTTTATAAACTTCGCTAGAGGGCGGCAATTACGGGAGATGTCCTTAATTTTTCTACAGTTACTTCTTTGTGAAATTGTTTTTAAACTTTTTATATGATAGAATAAAATGCAGAAAATTCTTAAAATCAGTTATTCTTGTATTTTATTCGCACGGCGCACCATTTACGAGATATTGGGTTATCTTCAGTATTGCGGTGTAAACAGTGGCGTAGCTACCATAGTGCTAGGCGGTGCCGTGCACCGGGGCCCCCAAGCTCAGGGGGCCCTCGAACCCTGACCAGCAAACCTCAAATTGAACTAGAGAAAAATTCTCCCACTTTCGGAATGTAAATAAAATAGGTTGCAACACGACTTTAATCATGGCAACTCATTTTAAAGAATACAGGGGAATTCCCAACAAGTTTCGAACTTCTGTTCGAAACTTGTGGGGAATTCCCCTGTATTCTTTCTGTTGTTTGTGCAGTTTCCGGGGATTCCCCAGTGCCGTTTTGTAGCGTAGCATTACATTACGTTTCAGTTTCTTGTTAATCTTGTTAGTTGTTGGTTGTTCCCTGTTTTGCATAAATTAGAGAATAAGAGAACTAAAATTATGCATAAAAAAAAGAAACCTAGTGGTGCGTTTAAGCGCAAACAACGCCAGGAAAGAGATGATAGTAAACAAAAATTACCAAAAATTGACAAATTTTTTAGTCAGCCTTCTACAAGTAGTTTTGGCCCAAATATTTCTGTTGATAGTGACTCAGATAATGTGACCACTGCAGTGCCGGTTGAGAAGCCTACTGAAGAAGATTTGATCATCATTGCAGTTAAAGATACCGCCGCCGGTGACGATGCCGCCGATCATATCAACGACGACGATGTCTGCACGGCACAGGTAACAGCGGAGGAACCATCGACCTCATCATTTATCGAAAATGTGATCGATCAATCTTCTTATGACTTGGGAAACTTTACGAACAGGATATTAAGTGATAATGAAAAACGTCAAATTCTTGATATGGGGGGCCTTTACAGCCTTCAGGGCCTTTTCCAAAAGACATCCGCCAGAACAACAGGTGTTTTTCAAAATCGTACTACTTTTCAACTTCTAAATATGGACCAGTTCATCGTTTTTGGCTGTGTTATTCTAAAATACTAGATGCAGCCTATTGTCAACCCTGCTGGTTATTTGCTTCGCAAAGGAATACTGTATGGTGTACGGGCATTCGGGATTGGAGTCATTTATCAGAAAGAATTAAACAACACAGTTTCTCGAGTGGCCATACGGAAGCATGTGCAGTGTATGAACTTTGGAAAAAAAATGATACTATCGACAAGGAACTTGAAAATACAATTCGTAAAGAAACGTCATTTTGGAAAATGGTTCTTCAAAGGTTATTCGATGTCATACTTACCCTAGCAAAGAGTTCTTTGGCTTTAAGAGGACATCGAGAAAACTTAAATGAGGAAGGGTACCATGGAAATTTTCTGTCCGTTGTAGAGCTTCTCGCCCGATATGATCACATATTGCGGCAAGTTTTGGATATGCCCAAAGGTATTTTTTTTTAATTTTTAAGTTTTGTTTTCATTTTATTTATTTATTTTTATTAACTGTTTATATTCTAATTTTTGTTTAAAATCGTGCTTTTTTTGTTTTTTAGGATCTACAAGATATCTGAGTGCAACAATTCAAAATGAAATGATTGAGTGCTTGGGGACCACACTTGAAAATCATCTGCTAGAACAAATTAGAGCGTCACCGTTTTTCGCCATCATAATGGATACGACACAGGACATATCGAAGGTAGACCAGCTAAGCTTTGTTGTGAGGTATGCAGTAATAACTAGATCGGAAAATGGAATGCCAGTTGATATAGAAGTAAAAGAATCGTTTATAGGCTTTTATGCAGCCATCAAACATGGCGCGGTAGATTTAGCCAACCAGGTGACTTCATTATTTATCGAGAAAAATATTGATTTAAAAAAATGTGTGGGTCAAGGTTATGATGGAGCCAGTGTGATGAGCGGTGTGTATAATGGTGTACAACAACGGATTAAGAATATCCAGCCTAACGCGAAGTACGTATATTGCGCCACTCATAATTTAAATTTGGTGGTAAATGATGCCGTTAGCACTTGTGTGGAATTACAGGTATTTTTCGCAACGTTGCAAGAATTGTATAAATTTTTCGGCAATAGCATCAAACGTTGGGATCTGCTGTCAAAATTCACTGACGAATCGGACACCACTCTAAAAAAACTAAATCCGACAAGATGGTCCAGTAGGGTCAATACGATATCTGCAATAAAACTTCGTTTTTTCGATATAATCAAAGCATTAACAGAAATAGTTCTCATGAATTCCAGTAAAGATGAGCGTAGTGAAGCAGAAAAAATTAAAACAAAAATGCTAAATTTCGAGTTCGTGTTGCTTTGCGAATTCATGCACCGTGTATTGAGTGACATCAATTATGCATCTAAAACTTTACAAAAATGCGATATCGATTTGGACGAGGCAAGTAGAGCTTTAGCAGAGACAAATGCAAAGATGCAAATTTATAGAAATGACTTCGAATCATTCAAGTGCAAAGCCAGTGAAACTGCAAGAAAATATGGCATAGATCCCCATTTTCAAGAAAAAAGGCAAAGGAAAGTTTTGATACATACATTTTGATGAATTAGCTTCTGATCACCGATTTCGAAACAGGGAAGAAATATTTAAAATTACTATTTTCAATAATGTACTAGACACAATAATAACTCAATTAAATGCACGTTTTACTGGTATGAGTGCAGTCAGTCAGATATTCAATTTTCTAACACCAACATTTTTACTGGATGTAGATGAAAGAACTTTATTACAAAAGTGTGACCAATTCCAAAGTAAATATTCTGATATAATAGGCCCCAACTTTTCTCTTCAATTTCTTAATATTTACCACCTAATTCTATCTAAATTAACCAAGGCATGGACTATTCACCAATTCTGTAAAGAAATAATGAGATTATATGGAGTGCTAGAATGCGACCTAACAGAAGTATTTACAGCAATGTTACTGTTCCATACAATTCCTGTCACTTCTGCAGGAAGCTGAAAGATCATTTAGCAAACTAAATATAATAAACAATTATTTAAGGAATACTATGGGCCAAGCTCGACTCCGACATTTATCGCTAATAGCAATCGAAAACAAAGCCGCATCAAGCCTAGATTTAACCGAAATCGTTGATACTTTTGCGAAAACTAAGGCTAGGAAAAGATTATAAACTAAATTGTTATTTTGTTGTTAGTAGGTAGGTCCGACTTTCATATAATAAACTGGAAGGGATCCCTTAAACGGATAAATTCGCTTTTGTACATGACTTAACTGTAGGTATATAAATTATTTTAATGTTTTATGTACAATAAAGTGTTTTACATACATACATACATAAACCTTTTGATTTACTTCGTTTTATTGCTTAATACCAATATTATATATATAATATAAAACCTAACCAGTTTAGTTAGGGCCCCAGTTTTTTTTTTGCACCAGGGCCTTTGGTTACCTAGCTACGCCTCTGGGTGTAAACCAAACTCACGAAAACGACGATGCATCACTAAAAACCCGGACACTATAGAAAAACTAAGGGCATCTGCCCGTAACTAGCGCCCTTTAGCGAATTTTATAAAATTATCGTTTGGCATACATGTAAATTCACTTGGTTAGTACCAAACTTTATCCAAATCGGTCAAGGGTGGCCCTTATTTCTAGGGGCCAGTACGCCCCTTAAAATCGAAATTGGGGAAAAACTAAAAGTACGAGTCTCCTAATTTTCGGAGCGGAACATACCCCCAAAGTTACAATAGAATTGGAACATCCTGTATACATACCTCTGAACCAGTACCAAAAATATCAAAACGGCATAATTGAAACAGTTTTCTCGAAAAGAAAGTGCTAGTCCGTCACTGTTTCTTGGTAACTACTTTATTTTTTTATAACAAACCAGCTCGTGGCAATCAGTTAACAGTAGTACTACTATATTTAACCTTGAAAATGTCATAAACAAAAAAGCGACACAAACGATGTACAATAGAATCGTAAAAAAACGTAGATATTTTGTTATTATTAACCGACTTCAAAAAAAGGAGGAGTCTGTATATATATTTTTTTTTATGTATGTTCGGGCATAACTTTTTTGTTTATGAACCCATTTTAATGATTCTTTTTGCGTTGGGTTCAGTATAGTTCCAAGGTGGTCCCATTATAATTTCATTGGTATTGGAGCTTGAACTTCGAAGATACAACAGGGAACTCCTCAAAATCTATTTTTTTCTAAGCGTTTCCGTCTTTCATCTTCCGTTTCAACTAGCAGTCGTTTCCTCCTTACTAGGTCTACCCATCACTTAAAATTGTAAAATAATTAACTTAAAAAAAAACCGACTTAAAATAAAAACACAACAAAAGTAACATAAGTTAACTAAAAAGCAAAAAATAAATGTTTTTTATACAACAATTTAATACTTATTTGTTGTTCCCTTCAATGTAATTAAGAAATTATTGTTTATTATATAATTATTAATTGTTTTATAATTTTGAAGTCGGTGCCAAGTAAAACATAAAAATTATATACCTTGCTGCAATAACAAATTAGATTCGAATTTTTATGTTTTACTTGGCACCGACTTCAAAATTATAAAACAATTAATAATTATATAATAAACAATAATTTCTTAATTACATTAAACGGAACAACAAATAAGTATTAAATTGTTGTATAAAATATTTATTTTTTGCTTTTTAGTTGACTTATGTTACTTTTGTTGTGTTTTTATTTTAAGTCGGTTTTTTTAAAGTTAATTATTACAGTAGTTCTTCATAAAATCATAATAGTATATCAAGTCTAGTTGAGTTACAGCAATGTATTCGCTAAAAATATGAATTTCTCATTTTCTATTTCGGGAAAAATTAAATTTTTATATTCAAGAAGGCTTTTATAAATAGGGTTAAAGATTAAGTATTTTTGGAACACCTACCAGAATTCATAAAAAACCTAAAGGTAACTTTAACTTTGTAATATGTTTCAAGGTCATGTAGGGCATTTAAAAGCACAAATCTGAGAAATCAATGGTTTAAAAATAGATAGTATCGAGATTACTTGCACCTGACTTTTGTACTCCTATTTATCAACTCGCAAATCTTTAAAAACCTATGATGATGTAACTCCTAAATTTAAAGCCGGAGACTATGAAAATTGATTAGAAATGACCTTGAAGTAAATAGGTAATTTAGTATATGATTATGGTATGCTACAATGACGAAGTATTACGAGATACAGGATGACAGTTGATTTCGGCGGTAAATAGTCGTCGTGGATTTTTTGCCACTCCATGACATGGCTACCGGAAAATTTTTTTGTTCCTTAGTACTACTCGATAAAACTAAATGCTGGCGAAAAACGCAACGCGTAATTAAATAATTAAACACAACGCGCCTTGAAATTCTTCTCAGTCTTCTCGCAAACAAAATAAAGATTACCGCGATTAACGAAACATGAATGGCATATCATTGGATAATAATAAAAACGACGTTTCTGGTGCTTTCCTCGAGGTTTTGAAGACCAACTTCCTAGATGTAAGTTGTTATGTTAATTTCGTATTTTATTCCCTTATCAACGTCTCTTACATGACGAAACTATTTTTTTAAAAGCAGCACTTTGATAATACGGATACGGGTGAACTCTGTCAAAGATAAAGTTATATTGAGTTTATCATTATGCGACATTAATATCAATTGAAGTTAAAACTACTTAATATCCTATTCATTTTGCGCCTGAGTGTTGTTTCGTGTACACTGTGAATAAGTACGAAACACGTTATGGATTCTATACTTGATAGGGTATGGCGTTTTTAGTTAAATAAAGCGTTTTATATCATTTAAATTATCATAGAATAAAGCTACAGAGTTACTTCCTGTCGACTGATCAAAAATTTATAGAACTGGTTTTTCGATTTAATTTCAACTGTAACAAATAAACTAATAAATAATAATAGAGGAGCTTTTTTTCTGATAATAAATGCTAACTCATTGTTTGTTATTTTGAAAATTTCGGCCTTGTTTCTAATGCAAAGTTAATTTGAGATTTAAAATTTACGCTCTGATGCATACATATTTAAAATTTAGTAAAATACCATCAAATTAATGACTGTCAATTTTCTTCTATAAATAAAAACGACGCAGAAGATTCGCTCGTGTGTTAGAGAGCCAATAATGGTTTCATTAGGTGCTTATTAAATGAATAATCTGGGAAATGTATTTCAATGCCATTTGAATTTGTTTATTAATTTTTTAGTTCACACATTTTATCGTTGTTGCAGTTCTCATATACAGGGTGTTACTGAATAATTGTAAGGACAAACTTCTAGGGCTTGCAAAACACAACAAAGCAAACAACTTTTGTTAATAAATGTGTGGTCAAAAGTGTTTCCTTTAGAAAATAGAGCCTCTTAAAGATTCTTTAAAAAGTACCTGAAAATAGGCAACACAAATTGCACTTTCAATTATTTTGCACAGGTCACACGGAATTTTGAAAAAAAAAACCGATCTAGACATACATGCATTCAAATAACGTCAATTTTGACATAATTCGATATTTTTGTGATTTTTTTTACCTTTTTTGCATTCGTTTCTTTCTGTGCCTTTTATAATTCGTTATTTTCGTTCTGTGTTTTGTATTTTTGTGTTATGGCGAATTATACTTTTACCGAACAGCATGACATGATGTTCATGTATAGAGCTGCTTGGGGTTACGCACGCGAAGCTGCTCGCCTGTACCAAGAACATTTTCCAAATAGGAATCATCCATCGCACAAGGCCTTTAGTGTAGTTTCACGTCGGCTGCGGGACGAAGGTACATTCGTTGTCAACAGACACAACTGTGGACTACCAGAACAAGGCGAACTGTGGATTTTGAGGAAGAAGTTTTGGAGAGAATGGCTGAAAATGCTTCTACTAGTTCAAGAGCCATCGCTCATGAAATGGGAGTGAACCATGTTTCAGTATGGAAGGTAGTACATGAGCAGCAGCTACATCCGTACCATCCACAGAAGGTACAAGCCATGGTTCAAGCAGATTTTCCCAGAAGGGTAGAATTTTGCCAGGAATTTCTACGGCGGTGTAATGAGATCCAGAATTCCAAGCAAACGTTCTGTTTAGTGACGAGGCATCTTTTACGAAAGAAGGAATATTCAACAGCCACATTTGGGACGATGAAAATCCCCATGCTGTGGTTCAAAAAGGATACCAGCAAAGATTTTCAGTGAACATTTGGGCCGGGATTGTTGGCGATAGACTCATTGGACCATATCTGCTACCCCAAAGGTTAATAGGAGCAATTTATTTAAATTTCTTGCGCCATGCCCTGTCTGAACTTTTGGAAGAACTTACGGCGCGGCGCGTATTCTTGCTGCATGTGAAGAAGTTCAACAGACTCCTGGTATATTTGGAGCGGTGCGCAGGAATTTACTTCCTAGAAGTGCTTCGTGTGTAGAAGCTGGGGGATGACATTTTGAACATTTACTATAATTTTGTTAATTTTTGAATTAGTTATACTAAATTTTTCAAATACTTTATTTTTGCTGTGTAATTTTGGTTTTTTCTATTGCTTAGTTTTGAAACATTTTCTTAATTAATTTATTTTAAATTTAATTTGAATTTGAAAAGTGGGAAAGAGGGCTTTATTTATCCTGTATTAATTTCCGTAGTTATGGAAACAAATAGTAGGTAGTAAATTGAGTTGTCTACATTTAGGCGCTTCTTAAAGAATCTTTGAGAAGCTCTATCCCTGAAAGGAAACACTTTTGACCACACATTTATTAACAAAAGTTGTCTGATTTGTTGTGTTTTGCAAGCCCTAGAAGTTTGTCCCTACAATTCATTAACACCCTGTAGATATTTGTTTTAAGTAATAGATACTAAGTTGCCAAGAGTGCTGATAAATATGTAAAGATAAACAGAGAAATAGTAAAAACTCATAAATCTGCTACGTAACTTGGAAGATATGTAAAAACTTTGAGGGCAAGTTCTATGTACATATCAAGATAATAAAAATAGTTCGAAAACCCGTTTTTGCGGAGTTACAGTCTCCGTAAGAGAAAACAGGCTACAAGTTCCTAAGGAAGAAGCCTTTTCGGTCCCATATTTATAGGAACTTTTTTTTATTGTTTTAACGTGCATAATTTACACTCAAAGTTTGTACAAATTAGTTGCGCATCTTAAGGAAACACTCACACCTTCAGGCAACTCGATTTTTCACGAAAACTCAATTATCTCAAAAATCTTTCAACAAGAAGAGCACATTGTTTGAGTATTTTTGCGCGTAGAATGAGAATTTAAAGACAAATATAAAAGTGTAAAGATAGAAGATATTTTTAGAAAAAAAAATATTACGGGACCCCACCATACGGAGTACGGGCCATAACGGGGTTGGCAAAAATTATGATTCAAAAAAGTCAAAAACCTTTGATTTTTTTTAATTTAATAAAATAAATCATTTTAATAAATATTGAATCTTATTTTTTTTCTCGATTAAAAATGTAAAACGGAGTCTTTTTACTTTATTTAAGACTTAATTATTCTTTTCCATTCTTATAAGGTTTCCTTCCCGAGTAAAAAAGTTTTGTATAAAAACACGAAATTAAATTAATAAATATTCTAAATAAGTACTAAAACGAAATTTGTTTAGATATAAAAATATAATTATATGGATATATTTTAGTTTTTATTTAGTTATAATTGTATAATAATAGTTCAAGGGCAATCAAGTAAAAACTTTATCGTTGTCGCCTTTGAAACAAACGCAGCATGTCGATGATTAGATAAGCCGTAATATAATGATATAACATTCTCGAATGTTAATACGTTCGTACATTCCTTGTAGCTTAATACATACTTTTTTACGTTTCAAGTATGGAAAGTGATACCTTACTGAACGATCACTGAGCAGGCATATATTTCGCTCGAATAATCACGTCTGTTTTGTGTATTCACGGAATCGAATTTTTTTGTTTCAGTAAATAACGCTGTAAAATAAACGTCACCGCTTCACATAAATAAAAACCTCATTAACTTTGAATTTCGTGGAACGTCCCCCTTGCCTTTCGGCTCGGGTGACAAACTTTCCACTCGTGCGGAATATGCCATATTCCAAACTTGTTACAGAATATACTATTCTAGACGCTTTACAGTAAACGCCTGTTTTCGGTATTCAAATGAGTACAGAATAGCCTACTTTATAGTATGGTCGTAGAAAAAAACTGTTAGCGTAATTGCTCATATTTATCATTTTTAAACAATTAGCAAGTGAACATTGTAAATTATTTTTAATAGTTATTTTTTTATTTTACAATCGTGCATGATAAATGTTAATTGGCAACAGTGGCTGATTTAACTAACATAAGGGAATATATTTTTAACGAGGACATGTTGGTCTAGCGGTACAAGCGTAGCGTGGGCTTGTAATCTGTCCCGAGCGCATAAATGCGTAATTCCGGCACTGCAAAAAAGAAAATGAGGATTCGATGCCCAACTAGATTGAAGAAACGCATTTCAATACGCCATTTTTTGAAAGACATGTATTTTTTGCTGTTAAAGTTTATCACCGAGGCTAGAAGGTAGACTATTGCATTAAGGTGCTAACATCCACAGTTCCAATTCGTCGATAATCGAACCCCAATCGCCTTGGTCCAAAAGCAAATGTTTAAATTTATACACCATTGGACTACCAGCATTGGCATTTTGATTTACAGTAATAGTACTAGAAAAGACGATCAAAATAATTAATTATTAGCAATGGAATAAATTCCAAATGAGGCCGTGATCCTTCCGTTAAATTTCCGAACCAATTTCTTGCGCTAAAAAAACAGTTTTTTTTGCGATTTCATTTAAGAAATGTACAGAAACTTTAAACACTTGTCGCAACATGACAGCAGTTTTTCATAGCAACAATATGTTATCTATTTCCCTGTCTGTATGAATCCACAAAAGTTTTGTTTAATAATGCAGTAGGTGAGGTAGAATGTGATACAAAGGAAAATATTTAAAAAAACAGTTGAAGCCGAAATTTGTTTAACATCTTAAATTGGTTTGTTATATTGTAGATGCTTATACAATAGTTTTCATGCTCTAGCTCAATTGTGACTCCTATTATAGTAATTTCATTTTAGGGTGCATTTTTATATTCAGTGGAAACAATTTCCTATTATAGTTTTTTATCCTAAATAATTTTTAATAATTATTTTAACATTTGACTCTCATTTTGATAGGTGCGAGGGCACACAAGATCAGCAAGCGACTCCCGTGAATTCCGGGAAGCCACAAAGCGGGATGCTTTGAACCAACTAAAGAAAGAATTAGAGAAGCTCGTCCAAACAGCCCCCGGTGCAAAGCAAGACAAAATCAAGAAAGAGCTAGATGGCTTCGCTTCGTTATTTGGAAGATTCCTGGAGGAAGAGGGCCCATCGGTCGAATGGGACAAAATCCAAAAACTTCCTGGTGAAGCTGTTAAGGATTATACCACGCTTGAAACGCCAACATCGGACATTATCCATAATATGCTTTCAAAGTTGGTAGTGATTAAGCTTAATGGTGGTCTCGGTACATCTATGGGTTGCCATGGGCCAAAGTCGATCATTGCTGTTAGAAATGATTTGACATTTTTGGATTTAACTGTGCAGCAAATTGAGGTACTAACGACAATGATTTTATTAATACAAATTTAGAAAACATTTTGAAATTAATATTTTTTTCTAGCACCTTAACAAAACCTACAAAACAAACGTACCGTTAATCTTAATGAACTCCTTCAACACGGATGAAGACACCGAAAAAGTTTTGCGGAAATACAAGAATCTTCACATTGAAATTCATTCATTTAACCAATCTTGCTATCCAAGGATAAATCGCGAAACTCTATTGCCTATTGCCAAAAATTGCAACACTGATGAAGATTTAGAAGCATGGTATCCACCTGGTCACGGAGACTTTTATAAAAGTTTCCAAAATTCTGGATTATTAAAGAAATTCCTTAATGAAGGTCGCGAATATTGCTTTCTTTCTAACATTGACAATTTGGGTGCCACTGTAGATTTAAATATTTTAAATTTGTTGCTCAATCCAAAGGACAACGTGCAACATGAGTTTGTTATGGAAGTTACTGATAAAACTAGGGCTGATGTTAAGGTAATTATGATTATTTGGTAATAAAATGTTAGCTATTTTAAATTATTTTCTTAGGGTGGTACTTTAATTCAATACGAGAACAAATTGCGTCTTCTTGAAATTGCACAAGTTCCGAAAGAACACGTAGATGACTTCAAATCAGTAAAGACCTTCAAATTCTTCAATACAAATAATATTTGGGCCAAACTTGATGGTAAGTAACTTTTAGTTGAAATTAGATATTTTACTTAATGTATATCGAGGCAGGGGGCAAGTCAAATCTTTCGTTACTACAGAGACAGAAACACATGTTTTTCGCAAATTCTAAAAGGTGAGAAAAAGAACGCAAAATCAGTAAAAATTGTAGGTGTTTTTACTTGACGTCAAAAAATGTGTTTTCGTGGAAAAATATTGATTTCCATCGAAAAATATTTTCTGACGTCAAAATATATTTTCTGATATCTAAATTTAATTTACTACGTCTAATTTGATTTTGTGATCATTTTTTGATTTCTAAATTTAATTTTTGTGAAAAATTGATTTTTTGACATTAAATTTTTTTAATGTAAGTATGTAAAAAAAACATTCAGTTATTAATAATCGAATTTTTTGACGCCAATAAGTAATTTTGTGACGTCAAAAATCTATTTTTTAACGTCATAAAATGAATTTTTAACGGGAATAAAAAATTTCTAATGTAAAATATATTTTTGACGTCAATGAATAATATTTGACGTCAAAACTCATTTTCTGACTTCCTAAAATTTATTTTATGACGTCATAATTTAATTTTGTGAGGCCAAAAATTGTTTTTTGTCATATTAAATTAATTTTTATTTCTTTTTAGGTATTTAAAAGAATAATATTAGGTAATAATAAACAAAACGGATTTTTTTCCCGTCAATAAATCATTCTTTGACGTCAAAAATTAATATTCAAACATCATAAATATTTTTTGGTGTCACAAAATGAAATTTTGACATCAATAAATGAATTTCTAACGTCAAATATTCGAATACACGATTTAATAGATAAATATGTGTATTGAAAAAATTGTTTTTGGCGTAAAAATATCAATATCCGATGTATGAGTTCTATTTTTGACGTCAGAGAGAGCAAGTAGAGTATACAATTACATGCCAATAGGCAGAAGAAGCCTAAGACGGCCTAGGAACCGTTGGCGAATCGGAATAAGCCAGGGTGTGACGACTGACGTCAAAAATTATTTAGCAACTTGGCTAAAATCTAATTTTACTTTCCATAATTCAGAATGGAAAGTAAAACAGAGTTTTATAGATTTTAACTTCCAAATATTATATAGTCAATAAATATGGAAGTATTGTGATTAAAAAAACCTACTGTCCGATTTTCACAGATATTTTTCAACATCCCCAATAATAACATACAAATTTTAGCTTTTAATAAGAACTTCACAGCATATTAACTTCTCTTTCCATTTGCAGCGATTGAGAGAGTTTTAAATGAAAACACATTAAAAATGGAAATAATCATAAACAACAAATCGCTACCTAAAGGTGTCAACGTTGTTCAATTAGAGACAGCTGTAGGTGCAGCTATGAAAACATTTGAAGAAAGTATTGGCATCAACGTGCCCCGTAGCCGATTCTTACCCGTCAAGAAAACTTCCGATCTACTACTTGTCATGAGCAACTTATACAATTTGAAAAACGGTTCGCTTGTAATGTCTCCTCAAAGAATGTTCCCTACAACACCATTGGTAAAATTGGGTGATAATCATTTTGCGAAGGTTAAAGAATTTTTGGGACGGTTTACTAATATTCCTGATTTAATTGAACTCGATCATTTGACTGTATCTGGTGATGTCACTTTTGGTGGTAAAGTGTCTTTGAAGGTATGTTTCTATTTAATTTTTATTTTTTATGAAATGTTTTAATTGGTTTTGTTTTTTTTTAAAGGGTACTGTTATAATAATAGCAAATCATGGAGATCGAATTGATATTCCATCGGGTGCAAACTTGGAAAATAAAATCGTATCTGGTAATATGCGTATATTGGATCATTAAGGGTGTGACTTTGAATTTAGTCAAAAGAATGTTGTGTTCTAGTGAAAACGTACTATTTTTTTCAGTCAAAGGTGGGTATGTAATTTGTGCAAAGCAATTTGTAGTCATAATATGATGTTGAACTATTTTATGGTACTGTTGTAGTTATTGTTTATTTACAAGTATAAAATAAAAATTATTTAAGTAATTTATAGGTTTATTTGGTCCAGGAATGTAAACACCAATGAAATTGTAAGTCATCATCCATACAAAATTTAAATCACACAGTTCCACTTGTGGCGTAGATATTAATTAAAGGAGATTAAATTGGTTCATTTTAGGGAGGTTGTAATTCCGTAAGGAAGCAGTCTGATATATATATGTTTATGGAAACTTTTTGTCTTAAAATGACCCTAAGAAATCACCTCCCAAAGTTTGTCGGTATAACTTTGCGGCACTCTGTAACTGTTTTTGTCTTGTTATTAAGTTTATTAGTTTGTAAAAATTCTCAAGTATAGATAGCAATAAACTTTTGTCAGTTTACAGACATAGATGAGGTATGAGGCCGACTTGCAACACGTGAAAATCCTAATATGTAGATCAAATGGGCTATACAGCGCGTCGATTGACGCAGCTCTCGTTACCCTAACCCAATTTGGGACCAAGTCGCAAGCTAAAATGGAAAAAGTTTGGCGCCGATTTTTTTTACGATATTACAATGCTTTGGAAATTTCAGAATTTTTAAATTGTAAAAATGGGTAAAAATTACTTGTGTGTGTTTGATGATTTTTTTTCTGGAAGAAGGGTTATGCTCATACAACGCAAGAGATCAATTTTATGTAGGATAAATGGATAATTTAAAATAAAGGTTCAAAATTTCAAAAAAAACAGTGGCGCACCATTTTTTTTAGCAAAATACCAAACCGGTTACCCTTATTTACGCCACTTACTTTTATAAAAATCTTACTGTATCGTAAAAAAGTGGCTGTGAGGTACATAAGTTTTCCAAATGTGGTTTAAACGCTATTGAAGATTTTTGAAAAAATTCGTTTTGGACCTACGTCCATATGGCCTTTTTTTCTTAAAATAATCAAACGTATCACCACTTAAAATATCCTGATGTGCTGAAGGACCAACCTGTATATCTGAATTAATTTTATATTTTAGAATTACTCATAAAAAATGAATTCTTTAATTTCCACTTAAAACTCAAAAATTGATATAAATTTCAGTTCTTTTCGGTTTCAATTTTATAATGTAGTAATAAACTTTTATCACAGATATTACCAGACAGCAGCAATTCCTCGATTGTGCATGTAGTTTGTATCTGATGAAGCACAAACCACCATGGATATTTTGGATAATTTTTATATAATGCAATGATATGCTTGGTCTTGCAACTACTAGAAAACAATCCCTAAACTGTCTGCAATTCATGCAATTAAATTTAAACTTGCTATGAGACTCTTTTAACTTTCTCAGGGTCGTTATTTTGCTTGTAAAATAAATTGTTTAAATTAATTTTTAAATAGAAATAAACACACAACGATATCAACTTTACAAAATAATAATTTTATTAAAAAAACTGAATTTCTCAATGTGGTTTCCGAAAAATCAATAAATTTTACTAACTACTATCGTCTTTTTTTAACAAATAAACACTTATCTTAGCGTCTTCTTATTCCTCGCTCTAGCAAAACGCTCTGCTAGCCTCTCGAGCAACAACAAATACTCTCTCTTAATCTGAATCTTCTTCTTTAACTGTTTTATATTATTACCAATTTGGTTTTAATACCATCACAAACGTACAAATTTCCTCGATCATTTTTTATTTATAATTCTTCTGGATTTTTCTTTAATTCGTTGTTATTTCTTGTATTTTCCTCTTTTATACACGTAAATACTTTTATCTAGCTTCTAGACTCGTTTTTCCTCTTTTCTTGTTCCAGAGAATCTCAATTCCCTGTCTTTATTTACAAAGACGAGCCGTACTAATTAAACAAATTTCTTTTTTTTTTATATCTTTTTTCTTCCTCCTTTGATTTTCATTTTTATTACAAACAACTAAATCTCATGTCCATCAGTATCCTTTTTGAATTCGTTTGTCATTTTGACACTGACATCCTAACTGACATTTATCGACGCACAAATCAAGTAACTCTAAAACTTCTTATAAACTAAACCTTTTTAACAATTCTAATTTAAATTATAATTACAAATAACATAAATAGTCTTCGTATCAATCTGTTGTGTTTTTCTTTTCTTTCAGTACCATACGAAAAATAACAATTATTAGAATTTATAACAGGAATTCTAGCAAAAATACGCGACCCTGAGTTTATAAGTCAAAACATTAAAATCTTACAAGTCTTCATAAATCTCCAAAAGTAAATTGAACTGCAACAAACAATCCAAAAATTGTTTTCCATCAACCACAATACCCCAGTCAAATCAAACACCTCTAAATATCATAGCAATAAATATGTCTTACATTTTAATGCTAAATTACATTTCTAATTTTTTACCTACAATTATTGCTGCCGTTGAAAAAGATATATTATGATTCCAGCACACGGATGTAAAATAAAATCCTATAGGACCGTCTTTGCAGGATGTCTTATGGACATCAGTTTTATATCCACGAACTGGCGATGTGTATTGCATTTAAAACAGATGTCCATAGGATATCCTCTGCTATCTGGGATATTATAATTAAAACAATTAATAACTTCAACAATAATTATTTATTTTAACATTATACATATTTCAACGTGTTTATACACGTCATTATCAAAGGTAAGATTAAAAGTAAACAGTTGGTGTTGCTATGGGAACAATAGAACTTGATCTTGGTTATCTATATCTGCAGATGACGATTTTTTATTCCAAAATTTCCAATAATGGCGAATTTGAGATCAATTTGCTCATTTATTAATTTTACAATTTTTAAATTTGAAAATCTTGTTGAAATTATTAATTATTTCGTTAAATAAAATAAAGCAAACATTTCTGTTGCGTTGCCACCACAAATCTAAGCAAAAATTGGAATAATATTTTCCATTTATGTACCTATCCTGAACAATTTTTACAACTGATTAAAAGAAGTAAATTTAAAAATCTGAGCATATTAGTTGAATATAATTTTTTTCAGCATACAAATTGCGCAGAATTTATTAAAAGCTTTACAGACAGCAAATGTAGAAAAAATATATTAATGTTTTATTAAATATACGTTTTTGTTTTTTAATAAATATTATTATAGTTGTTTGTATGTATGTAGGCCAGGGGCACCAAATTTATTGGGGAGCCTTGCTCTCCATGCTTTGGTAGAAGTATGGAAAAGTAAAAAGTACAAGATTGAGTTAGCAAGCTGTATTGTACTGCTACTTATCAGTGAATTATACAGCTTTTCTCTTCATAAACAAAAACAGTTATAAAATTAGCAATGTTAATGTTTATTACAAATCTCCATAAGGTAACAAATTATATCCTTGATTGGTGCATTGTGAAGGAGATATTTTAGGAAATTGTGCCTTTGCTATGAAGCAGTCAATGTTTTATAATCATGGTATAAACAAGAATATAATAAAAAGCCATATTCACAAACATATATTTAATTCAGTATTTAAAAACCGTGTAAAATATAATGATTAAATATTATTGTACTATAATACTACAAGAAAAAAGTACAGCGGCAATATCAAAGTAAAACAAAACTGATATGTCTTTCGATATTTAATACAAAGTATTTGAAGGTACAGGTTGCAAGATAAATAAAGAATTCTGCAACTTTTCCAACCAAAATGACAAAAATTGTAGTAATTTAATTGATCTTAACATGTACCCAATATATTGAAACACTTTGCATTTTCGTTAGAAAACTTGTGCACACCATAAATCTAAATTAAGCAGGATCGAAGACAAAATATCATAAAGGGACTTAACCAGAAGAACCCTCTACAATATGCAAGTATCACGAGCTTTTCCACCGATTTTGTTTTATGTATTACAACAGATTGTGATTTAATCCCTCTTGATTGCTTTGATTAGTCACAACCTTTGGCTTAAACAGGCAAACAGCAACAAAAATTTTATACATCAGTTCGCAGCTGATTTTAACTTATACTTTAACTTATAGTAAACATCCTACATATTTGGCAAAAACATATAGCTTAATAGATACCCTTAGGCCAATCTAATAGATGGCGTCCTTCACAGCCAAAACAAGCAGTCTTTGGGTACGGGTGCAAAGGGCAAAGTACTAAATATAATTAGATATTTTAACTACACATTGAATATTCCTAGTTTGTAAAAGTACCTGTTAACAATGATGCAATGATATTAAGGTTATAGGTGATAAAAAAAATGTTAAATGGAATTTAAATTACACAAATAAACATTAAGATGCAATTGCCAAACCCATTTCATTTCTTAAAAATGTAGACAGCTCTGTGATAAGTAACGTTTGCAAGGTTGCATTTCCCATTACCAAACTGGTTAACATAATCACATCTTCGACTTGTACATCCTGGATAGCTCGTTGGAGCGACTCGGCAAGTTGTTCTCGTTGTCTTGGTGTCATATCTTCCATAATCACAGAAGCAACAGATTTATATTTACCAGCACCTCTCCAGGCTGCACATATAGATCCAAAAGTGCCTCCTAAAATATTACAAAATAAGCGGGGTTAAAAGTTATGATACTGATTACCTATTGCCAAGCCTATTGGTCCCCCTAAAACACCTCCCACTAGAGCTCCTCCACCTGCCATACAGGCACCTTTAACGGATTCCTTTACTGTTACTCGCAGGTTTTGGTTGTCCGATAGTTGTTGGACAACACTGATTAGTTCGGTTTGATTGACAGGCATTTTCGTGTGTACTTGTCGATTTCACTAACAAGTAAAAACTTGAAGATTACTTTTTAAAATGAAAAAAAGGTTTTGAATCAACTAACAGGTAAAAATTGTGATTTCTTATCATTAAAATGGGGGAAATCCCTACGGTAATTTGATTTAATCTTGGTGACTAAGCTGATGTTACATAGGTATGAAAAACAAAATACTTAAAGTTACCTACCAATAACAGGGTTATCAGTATTTACTACACCCTGTCTAGCTCCACGCTAACGTGGAGCATTAAAATATTTTTAGATCCACGGCCCACGCCAAACGTTATCTGCACGGTCTGACTGTTTGAAGTTTATATTACGTGCAAGATGACTGGAAGGGTATGGTGTTGTCACTCGAGTTTGATATGGGCGTCACGAAATGTTTGGCGGAGAGATGGCGCAGCAGATTATAGTTTCTAAAAAAATACGTTTGCCCGTCAAATTTGAAATCCGCACGCAATGCTATTCTAACCTTACTTTGTTTCTACTGTGATATTATACTGTCAAAGGTTAATATTTTATATAGCCTGGAATTCTGAAAATTTATATCTTCACACTGATTATCACTGCAGCGAGCACTGTAGTTATGGAATGCAACTTCGGGAAAACGACCGTTAATGCGAGGAAGCGGTAAAACTTGGTTTTGATTTTCTTGGGAAATTCGAAAGAAAACAGATTTCAATGCACTCAGTTTTGACATCGATAAGACCCCTAAAAGGCTTATTGCAAAGCAAAAACACAAGAATAGTAGCACCACTGCACGTGTTTTTTTTTAGATGTAATTGGTGCCATTGATAGTTGTCACATACCAGTAAAAGTGCCTGCAGATCAACAGGATAGCTATCTAAACCGTAAATTTTTTTCACTCGATTATTCTGCAAGGAATATGTAATGCAAAACTAATATTCAAAAACATTTGTAGGATTTCTTGAGTCTGCTCATAATGCAAGGGTAAGAGCAATAAATTACTAAATTACACGAAGGATAATATCAATACTTCATTTTAGGTGCTGAGATACTCCTTGTGTAAAAGTGTGGAACAATTTGGGGCACGGAAATATTTCTATGGAAATACCATTTGGTTGGGGACTGCGCATACCCCTGCCAAACATGGTTAATGAAAAAAATACAAGTAGGTATTATCTATCATAAATTTTAATGCAATGTTTTATACTTGCCGTGTTACTGTCTGGTCTTTAATTCGTATTTTGTAAATTAATCAATATTTTAAATAATTATATATTGTTATTTATAGGGATAATGGAAAGTTGTTGAAAAGGCAGAAAGAGCACAATAAAGGCTTGAGTAGAGTATTAGTGGAACTCCAACAGCACACAGCTAAACAGGAGCGCCTGCTAACAGAAAACGATGTGCCTACAAGTTTGCAAAGGTGCAACTACAACATACAAATGGCTCTTTTTAGGGCCCAAAACTCGTCCAAAAAGAATTTCTAAAAGTAGAGTCTGTAATCGCTAATTTAAAACAATAAGGAAATTAACAGAGTACAAGAGTGTGTTTTTAGTAGTAAAGCTTTGTATTGTACATATGTTAGCTTCAAAAATTTGATTCTTCCAATGGTTTAGGAAATAAAAGTGGGGCGACACTTAAATGACACCCTGTGTATTTAAATGTGCCCTTGTTAATATGCTTGTATGTTGCATTATACAGAAATATACAATAAATGTGCATTTAACTATGGTGTCTTTATTCTGTATCATTGTACATAAAAAATCGTTAAAAAATTTTAATTGAAAATTAAAATGATTCAGATTAAAAAATGTCTTTCTGTAATCCTGATAGCAATTGTCTGGAATTTGATTATAAAATTGGGGTTTTCGAGCTTGAAATTTTTACTAGTTGCTACCTCTTTGCACTTCTGTGATGCTGATACCAATATTGTCTGAATTGATTTTAAAATTGAGGTTCTCAAGCTTGAAGTTTTTCCGTTTATTATCAGGATCACAGAAATGTGAAAAGGTATAATGTCACGAGTATTTATTGAATCTCAAAAATTTGAAATTCTGACCATTCGCTATTAGGGTCACATAAGTGCGAAGAGATCATCAATAAGCAAAAATTTTAATTTTGAAGTCAAATTCTAACTACTTACTACCAGGAGTCCAGAAACGATGTAGAGGTTTGTCAAAAATATTTTGAAGTATAGAGTTTCAAATTTTGACCCTTTGGTAACAGGATTACAGCAATTAAAGGATATTAATTTTGAATAATTTTGACTGTATAGATTAGAAACTTTAAAACAAATTTTTGACCACTTGCCAACAGATGTATTTTAGTAATTTTATGATAAATGAGAAAGTTGATAATTAAAACAAGCTGATTGTTGCAAATATTATTTTATTTGTTATATTTTTATTACAATTTGTAAATAACATTTTAATAACACATAAGTAAATACAATATTCAAAATTAATACGAAAAGTTTCACTTTTTCACATCTTCAAAAGATGGGAAGTTCTCCGCTACAAGGCTGATTGATGATTCCGAGTCTTTGCAATTGAGGTTTCCATTTCTTGCTCATGTAAATGAAGTGGTTTATAAAACTGTAACGATATAACAATAACTGAGTGCAATAGAAAACTTCGTTAGGTATGTACGTTATTATCTATTGACTCTATAAAACATTAGCAAAAACATTATAGTCAGTGGGAGCCTGAATAGATTCATAGGGAATGTAGGCAACCCATTCAACGCTTCAAACCCAACCTTAAACTGAACATTTTCAAACTTATACATATATTATTAATATTTTATATTTTACTTTACGCATGCACTCTTCTGCCGCCTGGAAAGAGAGAGGTTTATATTCAAAGTTGAATAATATTTGAGCTAAATTCAAATAGTATATTCTGTAACAAGTTTGGAATATGGCATGTTCCGCATGAGTGGAAAGTTTGTCACGCGAGCTGAAAGGCGAGGACGACGTTCCACGAGTGCGGAATAGCCATTCCAAACGTGTTACAGACTACCTTTTCTACGACTATAAATTATTTAGGTCATCAAATTTAGAAAATAAGAAATTTTTAAGTTTCCCATCTAGAATACGCTTTGTTTGAAACTGTCAACAAAACAAAAACAGTTGATAGACGAGAAACTCAACCTTTATTACGCAGAACAGTGTTAAAATGAAATATTCTATAACAAGTGTAAGAATGTAGTTATTCCCTAATTAAAAATTGTATCAGAATGCCTGTATTCTAAAATAGTCGTTGAAACAATTTATTGTGAGTTTATAAAATAATCAAAGGTGATTTTGTAACAGCACTTTAATAAACTTTTAATTTGTTCTATTACTTATAAGTAATTAAAACTAGCTGAAGCAGTGGGCTACGCCTGACGCTTTTTTAGGTATTTTTTTAAACACATAGGTTGCATAGTCTCAGCTGCAGCCATATTCCTCTCGGATTTAATATACAGACAGCAGTTTTTAACTCAAAAAATATCAGTTGTGCAATACTTCGAAAATTAGTGTACAATATTGTTTGCTTGTTGACTTCTTAGTGTTGGCTGCACTGTCATACTTGTTTGTATGGACTTGGTAGCCTCTGAAATTGTCTAGTTAAATGTTTTATACGTAACAAGAACATTACTGACACTGTTAATGTTTTAAGTTGGTACCATTACATGACAAATCATCGATAGAAAACTGTCACGTCCTGGGGAGTTTGATTAACTGTCAAAATCATGTTGATTGTTAAAATTTTGTATTTAAAAAAATTACAATAATTCAAAATTTAATCAGTGTTTATATGCAACAAAACAACATTTACTGGCATATAACTATCATTGCTAAAATTCCTACAATGTGTTACTCATGAGTGCCTTCAGGTTAAAATTGTTAAAATTCTAATCATGAATGGCATAGATACTCCAGGAGAAGGTTCAGTTGATAGGCGACCGATTATAACATGTAGGTCAACCAATACATTAATCGGTATCCTTCTAATAAAATTAGAAAACTTATTATTGTCTTCGGAAACGGATTTTAAGACTTGGTTTTTAGGTGCTGGCGAATTGGAAGTGTTTTCTGCACTGGAAGATTCTTTATCACAAGCATTACCCCAAGATTCTTGTGAGTGGCGGAGGTCTTTAGGAAGACCGATACGATCGGTGCATATAGGCGCTAATTTTACCCCGTTTAGTCCAAGTGCTCTTCCGAAAGGAAATCAATGGGATCTCATTCGACAACCACTTTTTCATGTTTATTGGACAGAATGCACAGTAGGTTTATCTATAACTAATAGCAACTGAAGGGCAAATTGGTTCTGTGTACTATATATATTTCTATATTATATTCAATTTTAGGATTTAGATGCTTACAAAACCAACGTAAGAGACGACGTAGAATCGTGGTTAAAGGAAATAACAGCAAGGGAAATTCCAGACTGGCTTATTGTAGTAGTAGAAAATTATGATGGCAAACGAACTAATAAGTTGCTGCCCAGAACGACGGTTTTGGATAAAATACGAGCAGATTTTGCTCCAAAACAAGGTGATCGCTGTATATCTGTGATAAATCCTGGTCGAGTTGAAACAAGGTCGGCGGATTCATGGAGGGGACTAGTGGGGCGTGTTCGACATCTTATGTTGGTTGCTTATGCTAGGGCTGTAATGAGGCTTGAAGATCATGTACGACATCAACGAGAAAAACGCAACGAACCTGGTTGGAATTTTATGCAATATTTTCATTTGCAGGTGAGTTTGTGCAGGTTTTTCTTAAGCTTAGATGTAGTTTTTTTTAAGAAAATTTTTTGATACAAGGGTACCCGTGTATGCTACTGATGACTGTAGAAACGCATTATCAGAAGTAGACGGTATTATTAAAAAAATTGGTGTTATTTTCATTTAATGAAACAAGAAACTAGTTTTTGTGTCCACATACAATTACATTGCACAAAATTGAGTTAATGTGACTTCGTAAATAAAGGAGAAAAATGAAATATACTGAGGGAGGGGAATTTTGGTGTACACATTGAGGGAAGTCGAAGTACGGGGAAGTCCAAAAAAAAGGAGGCATTATAAACAAACAGGGTTCCCACTGACCCTGGATAACCTGGAAGTCAGGGAATTAAAATTTTAGCCTGGAAGTTGTGGATTTTATGCAAAATTTGGCAAAAGTCTTGATTTTTCTCTTGATTTACAGTGAAAAACCTGATTTTCTTGCAGTAGTGTTAACATAATTTAAAAAAATAAAAATTTACCGATTGAATTTTTAAAGCTGCCGCTTATAAAACTTTTGCTGCTGAAGGTGTTTAAAATATCGTTGAGGTAGTTTTCTTTTCCTTGTCAAATTCCAAGGAACGTAATATGGCTTATAATTAGGTGCAAGTGAGACTGCCATATACTGTCGTGTGAATTGATAAAAAACGTATAAACGTGACTATTTTTGCGTCTCCAATTTTATTGATATTTTTTGTCGAGAGTCATGGATAAGTATGATTTTTGGTCATGGATATCCTGGAAAAGTCATGGATTCTAATTCTTGATAGTTAGTGGGAACCCTGACAAATTTCTAAAGTCTATGCATGTCTAGTACTAGGGGAAGCCCAAAAAAGGGGCATTTTAAAAACATTTCTAAAATCTGCTCCTGTTTAGTAGTAGGGGAAGCCCAAAGGAAGTACTACAAAAGTAGGGGAAGTCCCAAGAAGGAGGCTTCTTAAAACCATTTTTAGGTTTGCACATGCTTAATAGTAGGGCAAGTCCAAAGGACGTGTGGGATAAATAGGGGAAGTTCAAGAATTACAGGGGAAGTCTAAGGAAGGAGGCATTTTAAGACATTTCTAAAGTCTGTGCATGCCTAGTAGTAGGGAAAGCCCAAAGGAAGTACTTAGAAAGTAGTGGAAGCCCATACAAACTAACGTTTCACAAGACATTGCAGTTTGCATCTTCAGAGTGAATAGAACACTGTGTTCTGTCAGTGTTCTATTCACTCTGAAGATGCAAGCTGCAATGAAACGTTAGTTTGTATGGGTTCACAAACAGCTAACAGGCATAAGCCGATTAAGTATTATTGTCCTGGCAAACAATTACATTAAGATCAAATCCATGTCCACCCCAAGGTTTAAATAATCTAACTGAATTTAATGTAATTCATTTCCTTATTCTGAAGTAAATTTTGAAGTTTATTGTTTCTTTATTGGATACAGGAAGAATTGGCTCAAGTCTTGGAGATGTTGGGTTTATACGATGAAGCACTAGTGCAGTACGACGAATTAGACGCCCTTTTTTCTCAATTTGTAGTAAATGGTCATATTGGAGATACAGCCACTTGGCTGAATCAGTTTCAGAAACCTTTAGAAAGATGGTATGGCCTAAAAATGGGACCGTGTAAACTCAGGAAGGATCCTTCTCTTTTAGAATTGCGAGCCTATTTGTTCGCCAAACAGTCTCATATGTTATTGCTTACCAACAAAATTTGGGAGGTAAGATTTATCGAATATTAAAACGGAATATTTTTTGAATTAAACTTTTAATCGATTTTTTAGGTTGCAGCCAGGTGCTTACCGTTTTTACACATATGTACAAGAGAACTAATACTCCTAGATGTAACTGCACCGGTAGGGGCTATATCATGTTGGTTATTTTTGGCATGCATGGAAGTTTTACATGCCTGTGATCGTTATAATCAAGCAGACCAAGTAGAAGCATATTCAGCAAATACTGCTTGCTTATGGGCTTATGCTAGTCAAAAGGTAGAAGTTTTGGTATTATTTAAGAACGTTTGCTTACAATTATTTATTACTGCAGTTACGAGATCTCGGTGAATTGTGCGGGTTAATGCCAGGTCAAAGCCCAACATCGGAACAACTTCATACTGTTGTTGGATTGTCAGCTGGAATGGGGGACTGTCCTGGTCCTTCAGGACAACCATCGCCTACAGATAAACTAAAAAAAGCTCTCTCGTCTCAAGACGCATTTAATAGAAATTATTTGGTAAATGAATTTTCATGTAGTAGTAAAAGTTTTATAACATCTAACCCAGCCTCTCTACAAATATTACCTTAATTTCAGGAATTAGCAGAACTAGCAATGGGCACATACAAACACATTGGCCATTTAAGATCAGCACGTCTCATTGGTCGCGAAGTAGCTTCTTTCTACATGCTTCTAGGTGAAACGCAAAAGGCTGCAGCTTTCCTGGGAGACGTCTTACGCACATTTGAGCAAGATGGTTGGCGTGAGTTAGCAGCACAAGCCCAGTTGGAGTTGGCAGAATGTCATCGAAAAGCTGGCGATGCCCGCAAGTTCATTCGAGCTTGTGCAGCTGTGAGTGCTGCCCCTGAAATCGATAATCTCATACGGTGGAGTTACTTTGACGAAATGCGAAAGTGTTTAGATAGTTTAGATAAACCTCTAGTAGTGCCTTTTGAGGATATGATTAAAATTGTAAGTGTTAGTGTTAAAAATAACGGTGTGATTATGCAGGATGGCAATATTGATGTCGAGTTGGTGGTGGATTCTAGTTTTCCTCGGGAAGTTCTTTGTACTAGTGTGGTGATTTCCTTAGAATTAGAAAATAAAGAACATAAAAAGTCCAAGGATAAAGGTGCAAACAGTGGACGAACTATTACTAGGAAAGATTTAAAAACTCAAGATTATACATTGCAAAGACTTCAGATTCAGAGACATTTAGATTATAAACAGGATAAACAACTGTCTAGTGCCAGTGTGGTATGCAGAAATGTACCGCTGAAACGAAAGGATAGTGCAGCTGCACCTCAGGCCAGCAACTTTGATACCTGTTTGGAGGTTTGCAAGTTGGTAAGTGACAATTTTAATATATTATTATAATACGTCTATGTTCTATTTTATTTTGTGTTTTATTCCACTGTTGCTAACTTCGTTATTATTGGAGCTACAAAGTCGGTTAAATTAGGAAAGTGTTAAAGTTTTTTGTGATAATTTTGTGTTAATTATAAAAAAACTCAAAGTAGGTCGCTCCATCTCCTTCTGTGGAACTGCTGTGCGATGAAAAAAAAAGGTTCTTTTTAGAACCACAATGTTGTTTAAAAAAAGAATTTTCCTGAAAAAAAATAGTCCTAAACGATGTAAGAGTGCCTCAAATGTTTTTTTAATTTTTTTGCGTTATTTTCTTATATAACCCTATACATGTTTAATATTTCTGAAAAGAGAAAAAATAAGCTTTCTATTGATGTATCACACAGCCTAGGTTGCTATTTAAAAGAATTCAAGATGGCGGCCGCGCTTAAAATCTATATACAAAAAAAATTTTTTTTTACTTCAGTATAATGTTGTAATTTGTTCAGTCACTTCTGCTTCCTTCACTGTTAGTTTCTGATGACAAGAGAACGTCTTGTGTCAGTTTCTTTTTTAAACGGGTTTGTCTTGATATCTGTTCTAGTTGAAAATACACTGCACCACTGCATTTAGGTAAATTTGCAATAAACTTGCGAGCTAAATTGTGTATGTAACTATCAATCCTTAAAACGCGTAGTTTACAAAACAAAAGCTCTATTTTGTAACTTTATACTTTATTTATGATTCACCGGTTATTCCCAAGTTGTGCAACAGAAAAAAAAAGTTTAATTAGTAGCGAGGGGTGTTTCACTTCCTAAAAATATGTACACCTACTTCAAATTTTGCCAGTACTTCGAGGTAATTCGAATACTTCGAAGCTACTTTGAGGTACTTCAAGGTAATTCGAGGTACTTCGAAGTAATTCGAGGTACTTCAAAGTAATTCGAGGTACTTCTAAGTTACTTCAAGGTACATCGATAAAGTCTGTTTGGCCAGTTTGAATATTGACCGTGTTAGGCCTAAGCCATAGGTACAAAGTAATCTAAATTTGATTTTAAAATCATAATTCTGACTGCATTTTCTAAAAATACACTAATTTTCTACCATTATACTAGGGCCCTTCCTAGTGCAATGTATAGTAGTGTTCTGATTTTAACAGAATCTGTGAAATCTAATATTTATAATTATAATGAAAACCTAGTGGGAAGCCGAAGAATTCAGAGAGTGTACGATGTCTATTTGTTAGAGTACCTATCCGCCACAATTTTTAAAGCAATTCTTAATTTTTTCCGTTGTGGCAATTGAGAAAAAAATGTTTCGAAATGGTGCACGAGTAAAGTTTCCCTATTCAAAAAATATTTAAACAAAGTTATAAAGGAAAGTTATTTAGAATTAACTTAAAAGCTTAAATGTGTATTTTCTAAACAATCGTCGACTGTAATTTTTTTTTAATTAGGCCAGGTATTGCGCCAAAAATTACAAAAACTGATTTTGAATACGTTATCCTAATATAGTCCGGATTTCTAGTCTGGTATTTACCAAGTATTTAAATTATGAGGCAATCAATTAATAATAATTTCTGGCATAATTACTTTAAATGTATGTTAGCGCTTATCTAAAATTTTAAACGAATTATCTACGAGCTTAGAATGGGTGACACATCCATATGTTTGACCTTATGCTAGCTTGTGTAGATGATAAGTTTTTATTTATTTGGTCAACTGGAAGTGATGCTTGTGCACTAGTAAAATAAAATAAAACACGATTCATAAGCGTAGAATATGAATGGTCATGAAATTTAAATGTGCTTCACGAAACAATTTTATAAAACTGCAAAAATCACAGAATTGCAGTACAGAACAACAACTTTGCTAAATTCTCATCCAAAAAATTAGTCCAATATGTTTCACGTATAACTTAATGAATGGTTTTTGTTTACTTATTGAATTTTAACGAAACTTTATACTCTTCTGCGACTAAAAGTCTGGTCATTCTTATCCACGATAGATATTTTTTCGTTCAGAAGAACCATGTTTTATTGCTGATGTCAGTAAAAAGTAATAATTTCTTATTGTTTGATTTTTAATTGCGACTATACAACCGTACTACTGCGTGATGTTGAAGTAAGACAATATTAGGGCTAGCCAAAACATTGCAACTGTGGTCAACATATCAGAAAGTTGACGGTTTCTTCTAAGTTTGCACGGCGACTTTGAACAATTTTGAGAGTACGTCAAGGTAATTCGAATGTACCTTGAGTAATTCGACTTGTATTTCGAGGTACTTCGAGCGCTAGTGTACACCTACTTCGACAAGTGAAACACCCCTCGATTAGTAGTAAAGAAAAACCAAATAAAATTGTTTATATAGAATAAAATTTCAGCCATTAGTATTGACCCCCGGAATAAATGTACTAAGACTGACCAAGCAAGCTACGGATATTGGAAAGTATTATTTGGGCAATGTAGCTGTTCATATTGGCAAATTAAACCTCGTCTCATCTTGTTTAAGCCCAAAATTAACGATAGAAGTAAAAAGGGAAGAACCAATCTTAAGACTGGATAAAGGAGCCGCTGCTTTGCTCTCCGGGCTTGAGCAGATCATGCAGTTGTCATTAACTGTGGGTAGTTATACGTTACCTTTGGTAAGTAAATTAATTTTAGAATTTTAAGAAATTTGAAAAATTTATTGATTGCAGGATTCAGTTATCAAACTAGTAGCATCACGTGGTTTGACAATACAGCATCTTCCAGATGAGACATTAATGAATACATTAGAAATTCCTGTAGAAAACACTACTCCTTTTTCTGTTACTCATATGCCATTGCGTGTGCTCGCTGAGCTTCCTTCTAAAGAGCACCAGGTGACATTAATGTGCCCATGGGCAAGCAAACCTGTGCCAGTTTTCCTCAGCTTTACGTCATTGCTTGCCGTGTCTTGGAGATTACATTCGGTGAAGCATAGGAAATTTGTGCAAATATCCATCACTGGACAAACGGATCAAAAATTAGAGCTTAGTTTACCCCAACTAGACGTCAGAGATAAATTGAAGATAACTGGACTATATGTGACTGAACCTTCTAGTCAAGTAAGTGCCAATGACAGCGAAAAAGACAAACTACTTGTCTCCAATTTTTAGCAATTTCAAAATGATTTCTATTTTACCTGGGTATATAATACAAAGTAGAGTGCCCAGGGGGCTAATATAAAATCAATGGTAGAGTATACAATTAAAGCATTAAAGCATTTCTCTTTTTTGTTTAGATAATACATAACATACATAATCCGGTCATCTTGTACCCTAAGTTGTCGAGGTTTGGTTTGTTACCCTTGACTAGACTTTCTTTTTAATGAAGCTGCTTCATGTATTCCTTTTTGTTGCCTTTTCTTTTGCTTCGTTCCAGGATTTTCCCCTTGTCTGTAGTATTTCCTCACACTGCCGTTCCACGTACTCCTTGCTCTTCCTCTTCTATTTTTTCCTACCGTTCCTGCCTCCCAAATTCTCTTTACTTGTCTGTTGTTGTTCATTCTTACCATGTGGCCAAACCATCTCAGCTTTTGTTCTTCTAGGTTTTCACTCAATGGTTTTATTGGTATAACTTCTCTGATGCACTCGTTTCTTATTTTATCAGTTCTCCTGACGTCTAAAATTTTCATTTCTGCGGCCTGTAGTCTCCTTTTCTGTTTTTTTGTGAGTACCCAGTTTTCGCTACCATAGGTTAGTGTCGGTAAGTAGATCGTTTTATAGACTGTTAGTTTTGTTTGGATGGTCACTTCTTTTTTATTTGGGAAGTTTTTGTATAGGGCTTGATAGACTATGCTTGCTGCTCCTATTCTGCTGTTCAACTCTTCTTCCAAAGTTCCCCGAGAATGTATGGTGCTCGTCTCTATATCCTCACTTTCGACTTTTATATTTGTAACTATATCACTGTTTTCTAATACCAACACTTTCGATTTTTCCACATTTACTTCCAGTTTATATTTCAATGGTACTTGTTTCCAGATCTCTTCGTTAAGTTTCTTTCCGAATTGGGAAACAATACATAGTCCGCAACCGCACCCACTTCTAAATTTACCGCTTGAAGATTTCTGAAACAAAGTTAAATTTCTATACCTTTTGTTTACACTCCGTTATTATGCCATCCATAACACAAATGAACAGCAACTACCTCTGAAGTTGTAAATGCTTTTGATATCTTGTTTGCTATTCTTACTCTGATTATAGTGGCTTTGTAAGTGCTTCTTAATGGTTTCTATTAGGTCGTCATTTACATTTTTCTTTTCCAGGCTTCTCTGTATAGTGTATCTACGTAAAAATTTAATCTAATGCTTCTTTTTTTTCGTTTAGGTAATAAGTAATGGTTTAAGTGTCTCCTACACATGGGAGCTGTTAATAACTCCCAGCATTGAGTCTCCAACAGTGAAGGCATGTTTTTCTGTACATTACATGGCCATACCTGAAACAAGTACAACAACCATAGACCACACAAGACGAATTTACAGTTACAACTTTGATATTGTGGATTATCAGGTACAGCACATAATATCTCAACTACATTCTTGTAACATTCATATTTTCAGACCCTTTATGTCGTGGAGGCAAATGTGGAACCAACAAAAGGAAATGAATTTTGTCGAGTTGGTGCTTTATGCAACTTAAATTTGTGTATTAAACGAGCAGGCCATACATTGGATGATACAAGCATAGGCAATTCACTGATGTACGAGGTGTTAGCAGAACAGAGTGTTTGGGCTGTGTGTGGTCGTACAGCAGGTGTTGTATCTTTTGAAACGGACTTGGAGCCACAGACAGTTGTACTGGATGTGATGCCATTGAATACTGGATACTTGCCACTTCCTCTTGTTCGACTCTCTAAGTATATTCCTGCAGAATCAACTATTACAGGTGTGTGCCAGTTTGTCACTAAAAATTTGGCGTAGGTTGCGTGATGAGTAATGTTATGTTTTTGGTTGTGCATACTTGAATATTTTTCTTAATATCCGACTACGTTTAATTATTAGATAAACCACGGAAATCAACAGAAACGCACCCTCGATTGGAACCATTTAGTCCTGGGCAAGTTTACACTGTCAGCAAAGGGCAACAAGTTCATGTCATTCCAGCAACAGTGAATGAAGGGCATGTGACGTAATGTAGCTCAACTTGTATTTTAAATCGTGGTGGTTATTGTTGCTTACTGTATAATAACTATAATCAAAGAATTACTGTAATCTAGTAGGTACATGTATATATGTAAGTCAAAAGTGTAATTATTACCGCGAAACTATGTAGATATTGCAGTTTTTACTGAATCATTCTGAATTTTTTCTCAACAATTTTGTGCCAATTATTTTCTTTCCAAGTTTATTGTTAGGTATAGGGTAGGTCAAGGTTCTGTGTTAAGTGTCGTGTATTAACTGCAATAAGGTTTTAAAAGCATGTTTTGGAGTAAAATCTGTATAAGTCTCAATACTCGTTAGAAAATCTTACTTTATTGTTCGACAGGATTGTTTCGCAGTTAATCACTTAAAAATCTACACATTTATTCAAAAACTACAAGAATTTATGTGCATTAAAAAAACTGAAATATTGCTATGTAGTTAAATATCAAATATACAGTTATATTTTAAATTGATTTTTTTGCTACTTTTCGAGTGTTTAATTATCTCAAAAACTATTAGATTTAGAGACTTTCAACAGCAGCACCTTTTTTGTGTATTATGCTATGGGGTATAAGATTTCGAAACAACAAAAATTGCAAAGAACTAAAATATATTATACTTATCTCTTAGACCAATTATTGAACATGTGAAGAAACACTACATACACTACACTTGAATATGATCAATTAAAAAAAAAGTGCGTTGACGGGAATCCACTCACGTTCACGGTAGAAGAAATTAGAAAGTGACACCCCTTTTTCCAGCATTGCCAGCTCCCTTGATGTGAAAGCTATCTATTTATTATGTGTCTTCAGTACCTTCTTGGCATTTCAGTCTGCAAAGCTCTTCCCAGCAATCCTACAGCCCAAGCCTCCTTCTGCTTGCATTATTTCTATGTGGTTGTTCCAGCACAAACTATTTTTGATTGGGCGAATATTATATTATTTTTTTTTATTGTAAATAAAACAATTCTTAACTTCAACAGGTTTTTTATTCTAGCTTCATACGTAATTCAACGTGTTTACACGTCATTATTAAAAGCAAGATTAAAAGTAAACAGTTGGTGTTGCTATAGGAACAATAAATTTTCATAACTTGACCTTGATTTTCTATATCTGCGTATTTTTAATTATTATTTTTAATTTCACCCACTTGATTAATTTAGAAGACAGTACGAAAATAATATTCTAAGTTTTAGGCTTCCGCGGCCGTTGTTGATAACATCTAGGCTTCTGGGTTGGAGCCGCGTCATCGGTGCATGAACTGCCGACGTTTCATCCTCGGTTGCACGGGACATCTTCAGGGCTGTGGTCACTTTGGGATCTGGAACACAACTGGTGAAGATGTCCCGTGCAACCGAGGACGAAACGTTGGCAGTTCATGCACTGATGACGCGGCTCCAACCCGGAAGCCTAGATGAAAATAATATTATTAAAGTGGGCAATCATTGAAACTGGGAGGGTAGAGATGCAGTTAAAATCGCGACACAAATAAAAAGAACGCGATTCGCACACACGTAACCGACTTGAGCAAAAACTTTGGAGCACTCACCGCAGATGCAGCCTGAAAGTAAAAAATAAATTTATTTATAAGTTCGAGCTTTACTTCATTGAAGTTCATTTTAAATTATTGTAAATTTAATAATATTCTTTCACATAGTTAATAAAGCATTCAAAATTGTTGCACTATCCGAATAAGTAGCATAATTGTTGCTGAGTACTAAAATAGAGGGTCGTTTAAAAGTATGGAATAAAAGTTTTAGTGGCGTAAAAATGATTTTACATAAAAAACTATAGAAAAAAGTCGATTACTTCATTTTTTCCTACCTTTATGCCTACTTTAAAATTTTTTTTACCATTGCTGTAAGTGCTGTTAGGTAAGTTTTATACCATTGAAAAGAAAACAAATTTCCTATCGAATGAATATAAAAATAGGTATGGTGCTATTTAGAAAAACTTATCATCGCATCACAACGCTTATAAGTTATAACCGAATCTGCGCACCTGCAAACTAAAATTATCTGCAAGGTAACATGTTTAAACTGGATTTGTTACCTGATGTGCCAGATGTTGCATAAAAACAAAACAGGAAACTGATAAGCTGATAATGATAAAGATAGCATTGTTTTGAGGCATGTTGTTTATTATTACTAGAATAAATTTTATTCAAATATTGAAATTAATTTAAAATAACCCTCCGTCGGTCGGGTGTGGTCTGTGAGTCCACGGCAAAATGAAAATTTCAGATAATTTTTTTATTATTTTTTTTTTAATTCCTACCGTCACAGTACCTTTCAAGTATCTGAATAGCAACTGTTTTCCCTATACAAAACTGTTTTTAAAAATTTCAAATAGTTGTCGCATGGCATTTTGTCCTGGCAGACCCCACCCGATCAAACGTGTAACAATATTTTGCAATATTTCTCAGTTGGTAATTTTGTTCCCACTTCATTTTAGTTTACAGCTTTGTGCATTTTTGTGCCAACTTCGTGCAAAAACCTTTAGGTATGGAATTAGTGCAGCAAAATATGCGAAGGAGAGCTGTTGACAAACACTTGGCAAAAAGTGTGCACACTTTGGCTTTGAGGCTTGCAGGCATCGAAGAGGAGGTTATGCCAGAACCACAGCCAGGTAAAAGAGGGAATTGCAAAAGACGAAAAAAGACTCGTTTTTTTGCAAAATTTGTAAATCTTGGTTGTGCATGGAGCACATAACGGCTTGCTGCAAAGATTGTTTGGAAATGATGGAGACCACAGTTTGAGTCCCTCCAGCTTGTGCATAGAATTTTATTTTTTAGTTTTTATATTTTTTTATATTAAATTGTATATTTTTAAATAAATATTCTTATAAAGCAATTTTATTTTCATTTATTTAGGCGTTCTTCTCAAATTTTGGAAAACGTGGTAAAATTGTAAGATTTTTTTCAAATTTAACTTACACAAGAAAAATGTGTTTGGAATCAATCTTGTACTAGGCATTAAATAGAAAAGGGTCCGTAGAAAAGATATTTATGTGAAATTAGCAGTGGAAGTCATGTTGGTGTCATTCAGAGGCTATTTTATTTTGGTCCCCACAGACCACACCCGATCGAGTGTTTCAGAAAGGGCACCCGACAGACGGAGGGTTAAGAAGAAATTGCCAGCGAGGGTTTTATAAGAATTCTGACATTTAGCAGAACTGCAATTTAAAATACCACTAAAGGAGTCCTACAGAACACTCAAACATTTAAGTTTAAACTCAAATTCTGAAGATTTTAATGTACAAGTTTTGAAATTTGTTTTGATGCGTTAAAGAGCGTTACAGGCTTCTGAAGAAAGAACAGTCTAATCACTTTTTGTCCTAACTTTTGCAATAGTTGCACTAAAATTTTATATGTGCACTACTGGTTTAGTTTACTATTTTTACTTATTTTTGTTTGATTAAGTGCACCAGAGGTGTCTCGTATTGTCTTGTAAAATCGAGTTACCATGAAGCTCTAACTGTGTTTTTACTAGTTAATTGTTATTCTACATACATATATGATTAAAATTAAAACAGTACTTACTCGTCTTTAATTTTCTGCTGATAGTCTGTCTTTTTACTAAGCTGAAGCTTCTAATAAATTGAGTTTTGTAAATTACATTGGTGTGTTAATTAATAAATCACCGAATCATCTTATTCGTTATTATTTTACTTTTTGAACGAATCGAATGTCTCGTCAACCATCAGAACATTTCAGGAGGGTTAGGTTAAAATTCACGAACACTGTCAAAGAGATAAATCATCACTGCTGTTCTCTCGCGGCAATACATTTGTGGGTCCCTCCCAAAACAATGTAAATATTAAAAAGTGGAAACACCAATATATATATATTAGCTATCCATGCATCTTGGCTTCGTGGTTGACGTGTTCACCTTTCATTCGGGTGGCTTTTTTTTGATTCCCCGACCTGGCCAACTATTTTCTCTGGTTTTTCCTGGGACAGTACTATCTGCAGAAATCTTTCTTTATCCAAATTCCTTGGTCTAAACGCATTCTTTCTCGGCTGAAGAGGAGCTTAGGACTCCGTTGAAAAAGTCCGAAAGACCCCTTATAGTGAACTGCCCCTTCACGGGGAATGAACAAACACAGAATTTTCCTTTTTTATTGACACCTTCACTGCCCACCACATAAGTAAAATATGCATACTCTGAATTGCCACTGTGGAAGAGTCTGCAAAAGTTTATTTTCATTTGCTGGTTTTAAAATCTCCGTTTTTGGGTTTTTTCTACTAAATTTTAATTAACACTGTACTTACGACTACCAGACTAGTAAAAAATAAAAACCAGCAGTGAATGTGCCAGGTACAGTACAACATGCCTGTGCCTTATTGCCGTAGGCTAGGGGGGGGGGGGGGGGGGGGTAACTCTGACGGTGATGATGCAATTTCATTGAAATTGAAAGTAAAATACATAAGCAGTTATTCTAACATTCGACAAATTGGGCAGAAGGGGTCAGACTGTAGATTTGCAGACGTGGCAAGCTTATTCCACATGACTAGTGATAAACTTCAGCAGTAGAAATAAATAGATGTTTGATAAATATTAATAAAAGTACATCAATAATAAAAATGGCACAGTTGAGGTTGAAATAATACAGCTTGTGTTAAGAGTCTATAACATTTATTGAAAAATAAGCCACAGTTTCCCAAAAGACGATGTTATACCACTTCCGCTGGTATAATTTTCTGTTGTACGTAATGCAAAAATGTCCAACATGTAAACTAAATTCTTGGTCATGTACAAAATTATTATTGTGACAGCATCTGTGTTGTTAGTAGTTACAATGTAAATAAATTTATTAAATAAGAATGACTCCTTCTCATTAGTATTGTTGTAGAAATGTAATAAAACTGAAAATACGAGAGAAAAAAGTAGTAAGGTACTGTAAAATGATAAATTTTAATAAAAACTGATGAGGTATACATAAAAATTAAAAATGCATAAAATAAAATATGCAACCTAAAGCAATTAATTATTGACAATGATAAAAATTCTTTTACCTAAAATAGCATTTATATACAATAAATTCCTAACCACAGTTCTAAAACAAGGGATCCTACAATTAACTATCACTGGGAACCTAAATGTACCTTAAATCTACATGACGGATGAGTTTGTATTACAACAAAAAACACACTCTCAACGTGCCGAAATTACAAAAATAACTTCGTTAAGGGCATGTTTCGATTCCACAATGAATTAAACGTTAATCACTTGGGGCTACCTACAGTAAGCCTCCAGCATTTCTAAGAACAATTTATTCATTGGAACAAGATCTTGTTGATGGACATCCGTCCAAAACCTTCGTATCACATGATCCGCTTGTCTTAATGCTGGCATACAAAGAAGGAGCTGTTGTACATGATTGAAGGCACCCACTGGCCTGTGAACAAAAATTATAAATTACCTTTTATTAAAAATTTTTATGTCGGCAAACTAATCTTCATGCAAAATGCTAGGATGGTTTGGCAATATTTTTAAATTTATACAAGGTGAGTAAAAACTAATGCATAATGTCTTCGTAAATATTGATTTTGTAAAAAAATTGCTTTAATAAAAGTTTGGTTGCTTATGACAACTAGAAAATTTTTGACCTTCAACGGTACCTAATTAAAATTTTTGTTACGTAATCTCATGAGAAAATTTTTATACCAGAAAGAGACACTATTGCTGAATCCAATAACGTGAAAAAATATAGGGTGCCATTTAAATACAAAATTGGTTACGCTAGTAACCAAACAACTAACGGTATAATAAAGAAGTGTCGGCAGACCTAAGACACGATGGTCTGATGATATTTCCAGAACGGCAGGGAAAGAATGGAAGAGAAAAGCACAAGACAGACAAAAATGGAAACAATTGGGAGAGACCTTCGTCCAGCAGTGGACCGATATAGGTTGAAGAGAGATAATAAATCGAACAACGACAAAGTACAGACACGCTGAAGTTTAGCAAACAACTTTTATTATTATTAATATTTATGAAGTTACAGACATCCATTATGAGTTACTTTTACTCACCCTATATTTGATTAATTTTTCTCCCTTCCCTTTGCATTATTCACAATTAAAGAAAAAGGAAAAATCAATACAATATATTTTGTAAAATTTTAAAAATGTTTTGAAAATATTGAAAATTTCGAAAAAACGGAAGATTTTTAAATTTCAACACTTTTGTAAATTGTGCAAATTTTTGCAATACTTGGAATCTAAAAATTTTAAAATTTTTGAAATCTCCATTAGTTTTAAAATATTGAAAATTTCAGAAATTTTCAACAAAACTGAATATGAATTTTTCGAAATGTTTAAATTTTTAAAAATTTTATAATATTGAAAATCGAAAATTTCGTAAATTTCAAAATTATGAAATATTAAAAATTTGATAAAATAATGTAAATTTTAGAAAATTTGAAAATGTGTTAATTTTGCGGAAATATTCCCAATATTAGTAGTTAGTAATCTATGAATTTTGAAAATGTTTAGAAAAGAACAAAATTTAAAATTTTTGAGTTTTCAAAATTTTCCATGTCAAATTTTGAAAATTACAAAATGTTGAAAGTTTCAAAAATAAATACCTATTTATTATATTATTAAAAAAAATATATATCAGGGATTTAAAAAGAAATCAATCCTGCTTTTAACAAAGATATTCTTTGCACGGATCTCTCAACCCACAGTCTGCTAATACGTTTACTAGACTTAATTGGTACAAATCCACTTACCTTAATATGGCGACTGTATCCGATAAAGCAACTAAAATAGAATCCCTAAACTTCTTTAATGAATGGTACTCGTCCAATCGAACATCTGAATTGGCCAAAACTAATGCTTTTAGGAGGTAGTATTCTTCTTTTAATATTGAAAGATTATCTAGTCTTTCAACTATATGGCAACACTGGAAGAAATCAATTTTTATTTTTATAAATTCGAAAAATTACAAAAGTATGCACAATACTTACAGTTACGTACAACTCGACTGCACCACAATCCCTCGACTGCCTCTCGTCCAATGTAAAATCCGATGCAAATTTAAGTCGACCTAAACCGAGCAGCTGCAAACTTCTGTGTGCCAAAGTTAGAGTGAGAATTTCAGCCCACGTGCTTTGCAGCAGCCGCATTTGATCGTTGAGTGACAAATCTGTGAACCCTGGAATTTGCTTGGCCCAACCGATTATTCCCACTAGTTCTCTATCGTACAAGTCGCTTAGTATTGAAAGCGATCGATGTTTCATATTTTCTAGAGTTCTATTTATGTCTAGGATGTCGGGTTCACATTGAGATAATACTTCCAACATTTTTATTTCTGTAAAAGAACAGAAACGTAATTAATATATTTATGGCAAAAAAAAATTCAATTTCAGAGCTAGGATCAGCCCCTCGAACAATTCATGTCACATGCAAGTGATTTAACTGATGATATTTCGAAGTTTGATTAGAAATCGAGTTGTTTTTCTTTTGAGAAAGTTACTGGCAAGCAAATAAAATATAAAAATTACCTTCTAAAGATACAGATGGCCTTTGTGCAGATATGACTTGAATTTGATAGGGCATATCAGGATTTCTTCTGTATTTTTGTCTTCCACCTCTTACTCTATCTAGTCGTACACCTTCTTTTAACATTCCAGACCTTAAACATTTTCGAAATCTGCATGCTTGGCAGGCTTTTCGTCTTCGTTTATTTATTTCACATTCGCCATTTGCTGGACATGTATATTCAATGTTACCTGCAAAAGCTTATGAAATTAGTTAAACAGGAAGTAAGAGGAGATGGAACATCAAACAAATAGTAGGACGGAGATAGGGAGAATACAAGCAAAAGCGAAAGTAAAATAATGAAAAAGGGAGAAACATTAAGATAAGAGAATCAAAACTAAATAGCTAGGAAAACATAAAGCAGGAAGGAAAAAAATTGGAAAAAGAGAATCGGTAAGTTGGAGAACAAAGAGCAGCTAGGAGCTAAAGATAAAGTTGCAAACATATGAAGAACAGCTAAAATAAAATAGAAGAGAGCCTGCAGAATAGAAGAGAAGCTTAAAAGATGGGGTAAATTAGAGAGAGGGGATCTAGAGAAAGATATAGCAGGAAAAACGATGGAGGGGGAATTATGAAATACCGAAAGTAGCTGGCAAAAACGTGGTAAGTTGGAGGAGGTGGAACCGTAGAGGAATGAAAAGTAACTGGCAAGTTGGAGAGATGAAAGGGATCTGGAGGAAGACGCAATGTTAGGCTCAATATTGCAACAATAAGAGAGACGGGGAAATGAAAAAAGGTAGAGGTAAGTAGTTAGAAGTTAGAGAAATTAGGGATATCTGGAAAAAGGCATAATCTGATGTGCAATATTTAATGAAAAAGATAAAAGGAAAACATAGGAAAAAGAGATTAAAAATGGAAAGTAGCTTGAAGTTGTGTGGAGTTAAGAGAGATTACAGCGATGTAAAGAATGATAAATTCTGGAACACAATAGTACATTAATATGAGATAGATAAATGTGAAACTGGAAGGAAAAAAGGGTGGAGGTGGAACAGCAGAGATATGTTAAGTGGGAATGCTAGGGCAAGTTGGAGAGATGAAAAGGATCTGGAGAAAGATACAACTTGAGACACAACAGTGTAAAATAAAAAAGATGGAGAAACTATAACTGAGAAAGATACAGCAAATTGAAAAGATGAAAGGGACTTGGCAAATGATACAATTTGAGGTGCAACAGTATAATAATAAGAGAAAAGGAAAAAAAAAGATGGAGATAGAAATGTAAAGATATGGAAAGTAGTTATAAAAAACGTGGGAAGTTGTAGAGATCTAGAAAAAACATAACCTCAACCTGATATGCAACACTAGAAGAAAATTGAAGAACTGGCAGGGAAGAGATATTGATTGGGAACTGTATAAATATGAAAAATAGCTGGGAAAATTGTGCAGAATTAGAGAGAATAAGCGGATAGGACAAAAAAATAATCTTGAACACAATAAGGTGGAACCACAAAAGTACAATTCCATTTATTAGCAGTGGCAAGTAGTGATATAAGGCAAAATAACAATAAAGCAACGAAAAAAAGATGCATAAAGAAAATATAATAAAGACAATGTAATAATTTACAACCAAGCACTGGCCAAGAGGTTCTTTGTCAGCTTCATTGTTAAAAAACAAATCAGCTGCTCTTCCCTAAGAACCCACCCTTAAACCTACAACCCAAGCATGTAAAGGTTGATGCCAACACAACAACACAAGACCAGTCAGACAAAACATACTTAATTTTGGAGCTCCAAAGATTGACGAACGAAAAAATAACTACTTAATTGATGTTTAAAGCTAACCAGATGTAGTTCTTTTAAATTAGGCGGTAGATAATTGCACAATTTATAAATATTGTATGAAAACAAACGTTTGAACATTTCATATTTATGAAGAGGGGGTGTTAGCAAGCCTTGGTATCGGATATTTAAATTGTGTACATCCGTGCGAAATGTTAACCTGTCATCCAGATATCCAGGTAGCTTACTACATATAATTTTATGAAACATGCATAGAGAATGAACTAAACACTTGTTATTCATAGCAAACCACTTTGTGGTAGTTGGAGTATGCGAGATTCTCTCCATGCATCTTATGCCATATATAAACCTAAGACATGAATCTTGTACCTTTTGTATTCTACGAATATCTATGTTGTCTAGGCAGGACCATAAACAATATCACAAAAATTAAATGTAGACAATATAAGAGAATCACATAGCATAATTTTTAACTTTCGGTTTAAAAATTCCTTATTATTATTCCTATATATTATATAAAGGAGTATTAGTTTACCCAAAGCACCCTGGATTAGTTTGCTGACGTGTTCATTAAATATGAGACAATAAGCCCTAGCTTGAGTTAAGCATGGCGACAAGCTCATTGTCAATGAAGATTTTTACATTTGGTACAATTAATTTCATCAGCACCGCAAGACTTAAGACTTTATGAGTTGTAGGATCTTGCATACTTCCGCCTCTGTGACTGTGGTTAAGCTAAACCGTTCATTAGCATTGTTCTTTACACTATTTAAGTAAAAATTTAAAGGCGCCTGGTTAGGAGAATTACCACAGCCGAGTACGAAGAAATTATGGATTTTGTAGAAGAAAGGGAATGTCAGCACTTTTTTTTTATTATATACATTAGTTTTCTTAAGTTTCCCCAGAGAACTTTTGTACTATTGTTAGCAGTGGAAAAGTTCAGATAAGCCCGGTTTTCTCGATGAAGAGAGAAAGTTACTAGATTCCTAAGCGACTTATAGTACTCGCATTCAGCTACTGTTTTATGTGATTTATAACTACTAAGAGCTTCATTACCTAGCTTGATCATGAATTTAATGTTATTAGTAATCCAGGGTTGCCTTGGTTTTGCAGTTTTGATAGAACAAACAGGTGTACGTGTATTAAATAAAAATAATGTTATCGTTAAAGAATGAAATTGTATCATCAATATTATGTATATCAAATAAATGAAACCTGGTATAGCATGTAAGGCGGCCACAAAAGATTCGCAGAAAATTTTTTTGAAATCTTTAAATGCGTACAGTATTTGTTCGGGTTTAAGATCATTATCTGTAGCAATGCAAGCATAAGTTAAAAAATGATCAGATGTAGTAAGATCGCCTGAGATACCTGAATTGGTGATGTTGGCATCATCATTTACAATAATTAAATTGGCCAGTGAAATAGATGTACCGTTCAAGTGTGTTGGTTCGTTGATAACTTGTGTTGAACCAACAGCCTCAAGCACAGACTTGAGCATGACACTGTTACTATTATCCTGCAACAAATCGATGTACAAGTCACCGACACAAATGATGTTATCAGATGTAGCATTAATGTCTGATAAAGTGTCTTAAATTCATCTAAAAATTATTTCTACAAAGTATTAGGCGGTTTATAAACAACACCTAGCGCGATATGCTTTTAGTGTATTATTAATTTAACCCATAACTGTTCAGAGGTTAGAAATGGAGAAATTAAGTCATGTAAAAAATATGGCGGTAGAATTATAAAATATGGAAAATAGCTGCAAAAAACATGATAAACTGGAAAGATGAAAAAAGAAAACATAGGAGGGATAAAAAGGTGTAGGTGGAACTGTGAAGATATAGAAAATAGCTGTGAGAGTTGAAGGGAACCTGGAAAAAGATATAATCTGAAGTACAATAACCAAGATGGAATATGGAAACAAAATTGAGGGGGGGGGGAATAGAGGTACATATATGGGAAGTAGCTAGTAAAAACCAAGTTGAAGGTATGGAAGGAATTTAGAGAAAAAAAGGTGGAGGTGGAACCGTAAAGATATGGAAAGTATCAGGAAAGTAGTTGAGAAAAATGTGGGAAGACTTAAGGGGACCTGAAGAAAGATATAGTCACAGACACAATAATACGATAAGGCATATAAATGTAAAAAGAAAATTAAAAAAAAAAACAGATGGAGTTGGAACTGCATAGATATGGGGAGAAGATGGGAAAGACGTGAGGAGTTCGAGATGAAAGAAATCTGGAGAGAGATACAATCTGAGGCACAACAGTAAGAAGAGAGACTGTAAATTAGAAAAAAGAGCAAAACATGGGAGGGTGGGAAATGTGTATGGAGATCTGGAAAAAGATATAATCTTAGATACGGTATTATGATAACAGAGATGGATTGATGGAAGAAAAAAGATATAGATTTGGCACTGTACAGACATGCAAAGTGGCTGGGAAAAGATCACAACGCGGTTTTTATTTAAACTTGACTTACCTTGTATAGTTCTTTTGAAAAAGGCTTTGCAGGCTTCACACGATGCAACACCATAGTGAAAACCGGAGGCAATATCCCCACACACAAGACACAATCTTCTTGGTGCGTCCTCTTCTTTCATTCCATTCTGTCAAAAAACGCAAATTAAAATGAAACCTTGCACAATGGTGATAGACTTAAAACTATGTTAAGTAAAAGGGCACGAACATTCATTAAAAATCTGTTATAACTCACACTTAACGAAATAATTAGATAATTGTAAGGCACTCGCCTCCAGTAAAGACATAAAATAAAATGATTTATTGGCAAATACAATTTATGAAAGCTGCTGTTACATCATCCAGTGCTTAATAGCTATTATCGGCAATAGTATATTTTTTTAATAAATTTTATCATGAAAAATGTAATCTGGTTGTTATCTACTATATGTAAACAAAACTGAGATTTCGATATTTTAAGAACAAATTTTGTAAATAAATCTAAGTAAATGGAAGATTTTCACTCAACCATGCTTGTTCTTTTGTTTACCAAAAAAAAAAACAGAAAATTAACTGGTTATTGGATTTCAATTCACTGAAGGACTTTTCCTACAAAGATTATGTAATGTTATGCTTTAACCTTCAAACAATTTTATGGGTATGTTAATTCATTTGGTGTGATACAATTTGCGGCCTACTTTTCAATATCAAGATCATAGCTTCAAAATATTCCTATATTTACATATATCGTACGATTATACAAATGAGACAGTCTAGACTTCATTTATCATTGAAGATGTGAGGGAAAACGGATGTTTGAAATTTTGAATAAAAAAATTATTCTAAATACTCACTTCGATGTGTCCCATCCCTGAGTCTGTATGAGGTTGAGTAGTTGATGAACAATACTGTCTTTCTGGACTACTAGGAGATCGTAGTTTAGGTTCGTATTGGGTTCCTGCATCCGCACTGAATTCCATCTGAACACAAAAGTTAAAGTTAGATAAGACAATCGGATTTTTCTCACAATAGGTTCATACCCCTATATCGTGCACAACGGTGGTAGTTGGTGAATACATTTCGCTGTTGGATGGGGAACATTCTGCGAAACCACTGTTTTCCATTTCCTTTTTGATATGTGTTACTCCACTGGCGGCGACAACATCACTCGCCGTCACGGAGTCCGTCATCATGGACACCTGCAATTAAACAATTATTAAGTATACCGTAGGTACTCAGTATTCTCGATAGACGGTATCAACAGACACGCTTATAAACTTAAACATGACTTAATTTAAGTTACTTTTAGTTTTGTTGCAGAGTGTGGGTCTATCTTATCTTTCACATAGGTACAATGTTGAACAATAGTGGAATTAGTACAAGTAAGTTTAGACTGGATTTGACACGTTAATGTATAAAACAATTAGTTTTTAGAAAATGATAACAAGTCATCTCTTATTTTTCATTAAGCAGTAATGGAAGTTGTTCTGGAAGAGTTAGAAATTAGTAGATCTTATGGGAAAGGTTTCCTCGTCAAGTTTGAGAAAACGGAACCATATTAATATAAGTTTCAAGCAGGGTGTAATTACGCGTTGCCTTAAGTACTTTTCAAAATTTACGTTATTTTTGTTATTGCCCCTAGAGATCCCCAGACCCCTAAAAAAAAACAGAAAACGCAGATGACCCCTGGAAACTCCCAGGAATTCTTAGGCTTCCAGACCCCCCCCCCCAAGATCTACGGAAGACATTCACAGAGCCCCAGACAATCCAAAAAACCCTCTCAGAAACCGCTAAAAACTGCCATACCCCACTTAATGCTGAAAACCCTGAAAACTTCCAGTAATTCCCAGCAACCCCGGAAACCCTTCAGAAAGCACCAGTAATCCCCAAAGACGTACAGAGACATTCAGAGAGACCCAGACCTCCACGGAATCCAAAAAACTTCACAAAAATGTCTAAAAACGGCCAGAAAAACCGCGAAACTGCTGAAATCCCTAGCAAGCCTTGGAAGCCGATCAGGAAAGCACCAAAAACCCTAGGAACTCCCAGCAACCCTCGGCAAACTCCAAAGCTCTCTAAGACATTCAGAGATCCTGAAACCCCCAGAGAATCCAAAATCGCCCATAAACCGCCAGACACTCCCCAAAAAAACTCAGTAACTGCTTAAAACCCTGGAAACTTCCAAACATAAGTAGCAAACCCCGGAAACCTCTTAGGAACAACCCCAAAGAAGACATTCAGATAACTTTAGAATAGCCCATAAACCCACAGAGGCTCCTAGAAACCGCCAGACAGCCCAAAAAAAAAACAGAAACCGCTGAAAACTTACAAAAAAAAGCAGCAGCCCCTGGAAACCCTTTAGAAACATCCACAAATAAGACACTCAGAAACCAACATCCAAAATCCCCTAGAGACCTCCAAAAGCCGCCAATGAATCCCCCAAAAAACACCAGAAACCTCAAAAGACCTCCAAGAAGCCATTCAGAGAGCCCTAGAACCGCCAGAGAATAGAAATAGAAACCGCTGAATACTTTCAAAAATAAGCATCAGTCCCCGGAAATCCCCCTTAGACACCCCCAAAAGACATTTAAACAGCCCTAAACATTAAAAAAAACAGAAACTTCCAAAAGCCGCCCCAGATCTCCCAAAACACCTCGGAGACCTCCAAGATGACAATCAGAGATTGTCTGATGGTATTCACAGATGCAACAAAAAAAAAAGAGTTGCTTGCAGCGGCGCACAGTGGGGTATTTGACCCAAAAACTTGGTCATAAGTCCATTTTTTCAAAACAATTAATTCTACAAAATAACTACTGCTTGCGATAGTATAATAGTTGGGGAACAATGGGCAGCGATTTTATTTTGTTTTATCGCATTTGAGCGAGCCGCGACATGTCGCAATCTGAGAAGGCTTGCTAGCAGTGTACGTGTTTTAACTTATTTGCTTTTAACGCTAATTCAAAAACATTTTAGGAACTGTTTTTACGTAAAGTGTGGTGATATTCATTATGGATTGTGATGAGCCACGTATGTACTACTGTGTTTGATATTTGTTTTTCATTGTTTTACAGTTTTATAGTTGCATAGCATATTTTGAAAATAAACCTCATCAATGATTTTTTCTTTCGTTTTTTACACAAACTTGGAGTTTTTTTTATACTTCAGTGTGCTTCCCTGTCTTAATTTTAATGTACTATGAAAGAGTAATTATTCTATTTAGTATATAAGAAAAAAGTAGCCGCAGAATACCGCAGATGTATTTTTTGTGATGCTTGTTCTTCTATAAGTCATTAGTTGGATAATTGTAGAGTGTAGATATTTTTACAAAGAAGTCCACAATTTCATTTGCTGGTACAATGCGCATTTAATTACATTTACAGATAATATAAAAAATAGACGAACACGTCGCTGGTACTTTCCATACTTTTTACGTTTTAAATATTATCGCGTCAACAAGTGATTGAAATTATCTCTAGCCGGTACAAGCCGCCCCGCCTGCTCCGACAAGCGCTAGATATGTAAAAATGAGCTCACGGCCTCGGGTCAAAAATGGTTATAACAACTTTATACAGTTATCAAAAATATGCAAAGAATAAAATATATTTTTTTTATTAGAGCTAATTGATAGACGCACTTAAAATTACGTAACTACCGAAAAGCGCGTTGTTGGTAAGTATCGTTTTTTTCTTAACTTTTGAAATAGTTGAAAATTCTTGCTGATCCTAATAAAGTACTTAAAATAGTCTATCGAACTGATAAAAGTTTATAACAATCAGCGTTTGCGTTTTTGACAAACAATTAATCATTTCAATATTTCAAAAATTCCTGGAGGGCTCAGTGTGAAATTTGGGAGATAAGTAAAAAACAAATTTGTAGTTCAATGCAAGTTCTATCTGCTCAAAAAGTTAAAAAAATCGTATAGCCAGTTTTTGAAAATTTTTTTTGAAAAATTTTGAAGCAGCGTCATTGCGACGGTTTTCGAATTTTCGAAATTAATTTAATTTCATCGTATACTGATGAAGCTAATGAAAAGTCGGATGAAGCTGATGACTGTTCAGATGAGGAGGGATGGAATATTTTAGTCTGAATAGCTTTTCCAATTTCTTGTAAATAAAAAAATATTACTATAATTGTTTTGCTGTCATATTTCGAGAAAACCAGTTTGAAAAATTTTTTTCTTCATAAATATCTTTATTAGGTCATTTCAGGTTAGAAAATACCAAAAAATAATTTTGGCCAACTTTTTGGGTCAAATACCCCACTGTGCGGCGGGCGGATGAGCCTAATCCTGCCCTGGAAACGGTTGATCAAACATAACATCGTATATGGATTTTCCATTGTTTTTAATGTTTTCCACAAATGTTTTGTAGTTTTTATTTCGCACTTATCATCCTCCACATACTTTTGTCTAATAAAATATTAAAATGTTGATGAAACTACATATATCGATCGATCGAAGTAAGTATACACCGATAATACTCACAATAATTGAAGTAAACTAATTTAGAACAATTGAAATGGATTTCTTTATGAACCTTGACGTGCTCGCTACAAACTAGTAAGATTGTACTTTCTCATACGTTTACAATAAACGTACTAAATATCGTATAAAATAAAAAAATCAATTCGTATTTTATCAAGCCGCAAGACCAATTCGCCACAAGGCCAATACACCGCGAACCGACACTAATGCATTGTTTTCTAACAATTATTCTACAATGTATCATAATGTAAATAAATCGGCACGGCTATAACTTGCAATAATAATCAATGGGAGAGGGTTGCATATTGGGGCGCTGCAATCGATGTTAGTTATTAAATTTGTTGAGATTTGAAATTTACACTCGTAATAGTATTGGTTTATTAAGTAAATAGCAAATAACGTATATATTTTTTAATTCGGGACAAAATTTGTTATGGAATCAACCTTCAAGAATAGAAAAAACGCGAATTTAGCGGATGCGACCGAGTTTGCTTATAATACCTCGCAAGGACATTTTACCCTGGCTATTTTAATTTGGTGCGTCACGAAGGAAGAAAGTAAAAATAAAATGTAGGGACATAGGTAGATCAATATGCAGTGTCTACAACATTAAATTAATGGCAAAGCGCGTGGTTGGCCACAGATCAATCAAAACAGCGGAGTCAGCGCATGGGCCACGCTGTCTAGACGAATTTCAAGGCCACTACGGCGAATACTTTTGGGAACAATGTGGTCACTAAATTGTTTGTTTATTCATGGGCAATGAGCAGTCATACACAACGGCGCGACTATGCTTTGTACTCTAATGTAACAAAAAGTGGTGCTGCAGACGGTTGTTTGTACCCGGTTCAGGTGCAAATTAGGGTCTGCACCGGGCAAAATAATGGCCCGGGTCCTTTTGAAATTCCAGGCATTTCCTTTTATCAAACTATTTTAGGTGTGGGATGTTGGCTTATTTGAGTTCGAATGCGAAACAGTGGTAGCAGGGTCTGGTAGGGGAAATTAGATCCTATCCGCTCACAGACGACGATATTCACGATTCACGAAATCTGTTATTAATTCAGCTTCGCCTTGAACCTAAATCCCAGATGACACAGAGACAGTTTTACCAGTGGTAAAAGTTAAAAAGAAACCATACAATGATTAACAAGTTGAAGCTGATCTTAATATAAAAACGATTCTTTGGCAATGCAAAATTTATACACGAAAAGACGCCAATCAGTCGGAGTTTCCATAAGAACAGTTTCATTAAAGAAGCCTTGGGAAATGATGTTATTAAGGCATTTTCTCCAACATTGTTTGGCTTACCATATTTTTAGAAAAGGAAAAATTCTGAAAAATCGTAACAAAATTGATCAGTCAATTAATTACATACAGAATTTCAAGCACAAATTATGTTAAAATCAGAGTACCTATAGCCACGGAAGGTACTGATCAAAAAATCAATGTCAGCGCCGCCGGTGGTACACTGGTACCGCGGATACACGGGTTCGATTCCCAATGGGGTTAATAAAATAGATTGAATGAAAAAACCTGTCGACAGTTTATGAATGATTTATTTCAACTATCGAATGAATTCTATGCAATAATTCATTCTTGTCTCATTCTTCCTCGGGTTTGGTCTGATTGTGCATTTTCAGCTGACTCACTTAAAAGCTCGCCTCCAAAGCAGACAACCAAAAATTTAAAAATTCAACTACTTTCGTTCGAAATAAAATAAATATATTACAGTGACGGCAAAAAGTTTGAATAATTTATTATTATTTGATTTTCCTTCATTGCTAAAAAAATAGAAAAAATAATGTATTTTGGGACTTCCGCTTTTGGCGGTAAATTTTAAAAATCTTAAATGAAATGTGAAAACTTCAAAAACATGTTTAGAATTAAGTGCTAAGGCCGTACGCAAATAGGTACCATGTGAAACAGACTCATGGTACACCCCCCTTTTCTCCTTTGTTTCTCTAGCTATATTTCTGAAATTTGGAACATTGAATATGCTCACTAGACGGCACTTTCTGACATATTTGGAAAAAAAATTCAACTTCCGGTTTTTCCGGAAATGACATCAACTTTCGATTTTCAAATGGGACACCCTGTATATTATTACATTTTTGGATACCCCATCGATGGTATTTTCGAATGACGTCAGAGTACCATTATGGTACCATTTGAAAAAATGGAGTTTCGAGTAAAAAACGTTTTGTTTTACTTTTTCGGCACGTATTTCGAACCACAATACTATTTTAATCGAAAATGCGATAGTGTAGCATTATTTTGATTATTTGGAATAATTTTAGGGAGTCCATGGCTCTCTAGATCGAAAAATAAAATGGGTGTTCTGACAAATGAAATATCAACTATAAGGTGTCGTTGGATTCAGATAATTACGAAGATTTCAAAAATGTAATAATATACAGGGTGTCCCATTTGAAAATCGAAAGTTGATGTCATTTCCGGAAAAACCGAAAGTTGAATTTTTTTTTCCAAATATATCAGAAAGTGCCGTCTAGTGAGCATATTCAATGTTCCAAATTTCAGAAATATAGCTAGAGAAACAAAGGAGAAAAGGGGGGTGTACCATGAGTCTGTGTCACATGGCATAGAAGCTAAAATAAAAAGACTTTTGTGTTAGCGTTTTGTATAATAATTTTAAGCAAATTAGGACTACAATAATTTCGAGGTAATATTTGCAAGACTTACCCACTATGCAATGCTATAACAATGTGCGTTACTAAAACATGGATAATATTAATTTTGTCCATAACATTTGTAAAACAATATCACTGTAACAAATTATGGTCTCTGGTACTGAGTTTTTCTCTAATACAGTTTATTAATGTCAAAAAAGTATGTTCTAACAAACTCAAAAATTTCAAAAATGTGTTTTTTTTGCTTCAAAATTTGCACATGTCCTTAAAACTAAATTTTGAACGCTTTCGTAATACATTTTTTTTCTGCAATTTTCAGAAATAGGCCGTTTTTCTCACATTGTAAGTCAAATATTTAAATTTCCCGCGAAACCGACAGTAACAAAATACATTTATTTTCAGTTTTCTACATTTTCAATGAAGCATAATCGATTGTCCAAATGAAATTTTTTACAACTTTAATATATAAGTATAAATACAAAAAATACACCATTATGTAACAGACATTTCTTATACCGGGAAGAATCATCAAGTAAATTCGCATTCAAGAAACGGGGAATCCCAAACAAGCATGTTTTTCTTAAAGTGCCATAATTTTAATGAATTTCAAAATTCGCAGTTTGATCAAATTTGTTGTGTGGAAAAACGAATTGACTTCCTTTAGTTCCAGTTGTTTTGGACTACAATTTTAGTGACTAATTTTGTTACAATTCGCAGTTGTAATCATTTAAATGCATTTATTACATTTTAGGTATTTATTTACTAACAAACAAATAAGAAGCAAATATATTCTCTATAAATTTTGAGAACCTTGCAGAGACAAATGGCTGTGTCTGGCCACCATCCAACCAACATCAATAAAAGGAGCGCAAAAACGGAGCCCAATTAAAATGCAAAATTCGTAGAGAGAAGGATGTGCAACGCGGACGTAAGGTGCAGCTTTGGCCTTGCACTTGAACCTTGGAAGCAAAAAATAGCATTCGTTCAGTCAAGGTTGACTTGTTTAAACGCGGACCAGTTGCAGCAACTGCTGCACCGTCCAAAACTTTTTTTCGATAATAAAACTGTTATTCGACTTTGCTCTGCCAGACTGAAGGTAAATTTCGGTGTCGCGCGGTAATTTATTCGAATAGGTACCACCAACACAACAAATGGTACTGCCAAAACTTAACTCTTCCAGACTTCGTAATATCCGCAAATAAATCATAAATCAAATGGGTGGGAAAACTTAAAAAAGTAAAGCAAAAACCTGTTGGGGAGAAGGAATCAAGTTGCGATTTTGTTATTGATCTGATGTCAATGCCAAAACATTGCTTTAACCAGTATCGATGATAATAATTATATATACACGATTTGAAGCTGCGCAATTACTTTGCTATGTTTATACCAATTTGCATGCACGTTATCTGGGGTTACTTCAAGTTTGTAAAATATGCATACAATTATAAACTTGTGGCTGAATTTGTCCAAGGTAATCCGAACGTGCAAAATAAATTAACCATTAACCGATAAAGAACTGTAGGCGGGCGAAGCGAACAAATTGAGGTATGCAAATTTTAACCACCTTTTCATGTTTTCGTCCCTTTTGTTTTTTCCCCAGTATGTTGTATTTTTGATGTCATGATGTCAGTGACTAAATTTAAAATTTAACATAAAACGAACCCCCTCGAAAATAAAACTTTAATCAAGATTTAGAAAAATTCAGGAATAAGTAAAACAATGAATTGTCGTTTAAACGACCTCCAGTTAATATTTCGACAGTGTACCTTAATATTTATGTAACCTTGTCAAGTTTCCCTAGAAAAATTTGTATTATACATATTTGCAAAATTTTAACTTTGCCATATAATTCGTTAGCCAAAAAGTGGAAAAAGGAGGCCTACTAACGTAATTATTACTTTGTCTACAAATTCTGTTGAAATTGTCAAAACTTCATAGTCGCATTGTGCGCATTAGGACGGGGCCTGACCAGAATGTCCACCCAATATTTTGCATGTTGTTTATATAGTCTACTAAGATTACAGTGATTACATCGTCGACCCGTGAAAATCACAATGTTGACGTCAAACCATAATGTCGACCGTGGATTACAGTGTCGACTGTCACAACGTCGACCGTGATGACAGAGTCTACTGTCACTACATCGAACCTGACCATAACGTCGACCCTCCATCACAACGTCGACCAGTATTAAACGTGATCATAACGTCGACGTTAACAGTGATCACATCTACCTTCCGCCACAACGTCGACCATAATTGTAACTGCGTTTGGTTTATTGTGATCATATTGTAGTCCGTAACGAAGCCGTCGGCTGGTGTTGATCACAACGTCGGTCGATGCCAAATAATAACCATAACGCCTACCGTGAATATAATGTCGCCGTCGCCAGGGTTAGCGTGATCACAACGTGCGTCGACCAGTGTTGATGTTGAACTAGCTAGCCTACGTTAATTACACGGTCGACGTTGTGATCACGGTAAACTGTACTTTTTTTACAGATAACTACCTACAGATTTATATTGTAGAGGATATAGGTGTATTTATGAAGCAAAACGTTTATTTAATTGGCGGTATTTAACATTTAAATAGCATTATTTATTAGACATTTATTTTTACGGCTTTGCGCTTTCGATATAATAGTGAGACAATATCCAATTTTGGCTGGTCTAGCAAAAAAGTACCTTTCAGCACCTGCAAGCAGCGTCTATAGCGAAAGGCTTTTTTCAGAAGCGGGCAATGTTTTTGAATAGAAAGGCAATAGGTTCCTTCCAAAAAATAAAGAATACCTAGTTAATAATTCACAATTTGCCCTATTTAATTTTAATTATTAGTTTTATTGCATTATTTTTGATATTTAGGGATTTAATTATTTGTTCATACAGGGTTGGGCAAAAGTGCGGAACAATGCAAATACCTTTAATACGGCAACCGCGATTTTGACAAAATTTTCTGCATGCAGGTTCCGATATACGGCGGCGGATACAATGAAAGTATCGACGGTTTAAAAGGACTTCCGGTTTAGCCGGAAATGATATCAACTTTTTTATTTTAAATGAAACACTCTGTATATTTTTTGATATATCGATAGAACTCTTGTTTGCGAGTTTAGTGATGTAAGGTTTTATGCCTTTATTTTCAATAATTCTAGAGATATTGAACAATAATGTTTCGTAATTGTTATCTAGCAGCTCATGAAAACAAAAGAATGTGAGAAGCTTAAACAGTTATGTAATGTTGTCAAATATGCTTGGTTCGGTTAGTGTTGTGTTGTTTTGATGTTCGATAGATTGAGCAATGTGGTTGCAGTAATCAATTATTGAACCAGACGTAATTAAAACTGCTGAATTTAACATCAGAAATGATTCAATTAACACAGAACAGAGAACGAATTCAAATTTTAATTATGGTTGGTTTTGGTGAGCGTCGTAGAACTCGGTAAGAACTTTTTATTTTATTTAACGATTTGCAATATTTCTGTTAGTTGAACCATTTATGATGTTAAATTTAGCAGTTTTAATTAATTTGGGGGATTAATTGATTACTGCAACCACACTGCTCAATCTATCCAACATCAAAATAACACAACACGATCCAAGCATATTTCACAACATTACATAACTGTTTAAGCTTCTCACATTCTTTTGTTTTCACGAGCTGCTAGATGACAATTACGAAACATTATTGTTCAATATCTCTAGAATTATTGAAAATAAAGGCATAAAACCTTACATCACTAAACTCGCAAACAAGAGTCCTATCGATATATCAAAAAATATACAGAGTGTTTCATTTAAAATAAAAAAGTTGATATCATTTCCGGCTAAACCGGAAGTCCTTTTAAACCACCGATACTTTCATTGTATATATCGGAACCTGCATGTAGAAAATTTTGTCAAAATCGTGGTTGCCGTATTAAAGATATTTGCATTGTTCCGCACTTTTGACCAACCCTGTATACATATATGCTTATGTATAATAGTTATTAATTATTATTGACAGTAAACCAAAATAATAGACAATAAGGTGTTTATTTTTATTAAAAAAGAATTTTTTTTTCGTACTCGGTATCCGGCCGGGTACAAGATCGCTACCCGGCCAAACCGAGTGGCTGCCAAAATTGGCCGACTACCGGGTAATAACCGGGTACCCGCGGCATCCCTAATTAGGACATATACCAAATTGTAGCTAATCTCTAGCTTTATGGGGCTACAAAATTTAAAAATCTTGTGCGACAGTTTTCGAGAAATAATTTTCGGAAAACTTCCCAAATTTAAAAATTTTTAGTTTGGACAGTTTTAATAGATTGTAAAATTTTCTTTTATTTTGATTTTTTGAGCTCCTAGCAGTATAATGTAGCCAAATTTTAAACCGATCTGAAATCGCATTTTTAGGCAAACGGGCGGTTTTGAAATATCATAGCGGCCACCTTTTAAAAGCTAGAAAGCTCGGTAAAAACCAATCAAATTGTTTTAAAATCCTCTACCCGATTCTGCTTTTAAAATTGTAAATATCATCATCACGTTTGAAAAAAGTTTAAATCAACATCGATAAATCGATAAATATGTAAAACATGCAGGATGTTTCATTTAAAAAATCGAATTACGTCACATTAATGTTAGAAATTTTTGCAACAGCACAACGAACACTCTATGTAACTAAATTTAACTTTAAAATATCTGGAGGAGAGTATGGTCCTAACACTTAACAAAAAAATGTTGTTTAATCTGCGGAAATACGGATCGTGAAATTTTATTAGCGCGGTCTGCAAATAGCCAAAAAAAAGTCGAATTACTTGGGAACGCCGCGGCCACATTTCAAAAACAAAGCACTATCAGAAAGACAATTAAAAGGTACTACTAATACGCAAAAATATACAGGGTGGTTTATTTCAAAAAACATAAGTTTGATACGCCACTCTTATATGGAATCCTCTGTATAATTGAAAGCAGTATTAAAATAAGGCCATCTTGACCCCCTAAAACTTTTATTCGAATACTTTTTCTGTATTTTAAACAGTAAAGGAGATATCGAGCACAGCGATCTTGTTGAATCACCCTGTATAACGGTTTTCAGAAAAAAAAAAGCGAAGGCAATTAACCGTAATGTACTTTTGCACGTTGTCACATTATAAAAAAAATATTTATCTAAGTATAATTAGTTACACTTGATAAAAACATGTTACTGAAATAAAATGATTTAAATCGCAACGATAAGTCAAGTCAATTAAAAGATTTTGTACGAGTATGACAAGAAAAAATTTTTGTTCGATTAAGTCATTTTTTTACAGATAATAATACGCAATACAATTTATATTTAACATTTATCACCGATAACCAATATATTGTTATCTAATAAATGAAATTGAATCTTGGCTATTTAATTATTTTTAAATTGTATTTCTGATTAAAAATCGTTAATTTCGCGTAAAAAAATTATCTCCGGCTAAATTAAAAAAATAATATAAAATTTTTGATAGTGATAACATATATCGTTTTTAAAACAACTGAAACGTTTGCTTCATGAAGGCTTAACAAAAAATCTCCAAAAATTAATTTTTAAAAATAAACAATGGTTACGCTGATACTGACACAGAATTTTCAAAGTCAAATGAAAGTCACCCCGTCAATGCTAATTATAATCATGTTCTATACTTGCAGATTCTCAATAAAGCAAAAAGAAAACTATTTGCCACCTACGCTAATTACCAACGGTCTATTGAGATATTAGAAAATCGTATGATAAACCTTCATGGATTTTTGCAATATATTAAATTAAGATATAAAAATTCAAAGGTTATAAAAACACACCGAAATTAGTTTCCAAAGCGAGTTTAGATTAGTAGACATGGAGCTTCCTTGCACAGAAGTTAACACTCAATAAAAAATTCACACCCTTGTTGATGAAAAAATCGATTAAGCACACAAAAAAAAACACCGTACATTCTAAGAATAAAATTAAATATCACATGCACGCGCCAGCATCACTTCTTTTGAAGTTAAGTGACGAACTGTACAATTTTCTGATCATACGAGACTGTTTTATTTTGAAAAAGATAGTGATCAATATTAGTAGGCAATCATTGGCTGGCCTTGATCGAATTTTTACGTTCATTGCCTGATTAAGGCGTGATTCACGCAAAATTAAATCAAAAAAATTGGAATTTGCTCGTGCACTAGCAATGCTGATGATAAGAGGATGGATAATGCAGTGGGAATTTATTTATTTTAATCAAAATCATTTATATAAAATTTATCTATTATTTATATAATCCTGCATTCTTTTCCAGTTTATTATTTGTAAATACATTAGAGGATGAGTCAATGTAATCATGACGCAGACGCAAAAATTATAGTTTTGATTAATTTAAAGGCATTTTTAATTTTTCTTTCTTATACTTTCAGTATAGAGAAGTATTTATTGTTTTGTGTCTTATTTATGATTTCAATCCTATAGCTTAATGCTTATTGCAGTAGTATCATACAGGGTGTCAATTTGAAAACGTACAATGTTGTATCTTTGGAAGTAAAAGGGGCATTAAAAATTTCTAGAAACCGTTTGTACAAGATGGAGGGGGAATAATCACGACTCATAAGGTAACCCTCCCTATTCAACTCCCAAGGCTGTAGCTAGCCCAAAAAAAATTTCAAATGGTGAAACATACCGAAGTTCTTAAAAAATGCTGTTCAATAGTAGCAAACTTTTTTACCCGATTCGCTTCGGAAAAATTACTCAAAAAGTTTACAACGAATTATTTTTATTCCTAGAAATTTTTTTGCTCAAGTAGAAATCCAATGAAATTAGTTAATTTGAGGTCATCTGATTGAACACAACCAATCAGAACAACACTGTACTGAAAACAGATTCCATTGGCTGTTTTCACTCTATTACGTTGCTATGGATACATTTTGATTTATTTCGATTTTGACGTTTCAAATATTAATTAATTAAAAAATGTCACGATTTGGTTGTAATACTAACGAGAAGATTGTTCTTTCGTTAATTGCACCTTTAAATAAATTATTTTTGCTTTGTATTTTTTTCTAAAATTTTCTATCCGAATAACCCTCGAACATTGATAAATGCTCAAAAATTTTATAACAACTTTCTCAGGCTTGTTGCTTATAGGCAACAGACCTCCACCTACGGCGTCGGTCTGTTTCCAAGCAACATGCTTTCGAAATATGTTACAAAATTTTTTCGAACAATTATCAATGTCCTTGGGTTATTACTACTGATAACAGATTTTAAGTGGACCCATAAAAAGAAGTCAATATTGGTCAAATATGGAGATCTTAGGAGCCATTCTATTAGTTCTGTTCTACCAATCCATTGTTGTGGATAATTTTGGTCTAGTCAGGAAAAAAAATTTTTGTTACTATTGAATAGCATTTTTAGAAGTTTTACAATAGGGCATGACAAGGTGGGTGTTACCATTTGAAACTTTGTAGGTTGAGGTAGCTAGAGCCTAAGAGGTTGAATGGGGAAGGTTACCTTGTGACTTTACGAGTCATGATGATACCCCCCTATGTTGTAGAAATGGTTTCTAGAAATTTTCAATACCTCTTTTACTTCTAGATATATAACACATTGTACGTTTCCAAATTGACACCCTGTATAGCAACAGTCAATACGTTTAATTACTACAGACTAAAACTTTTCATTATTCAACTTCACTTTATTATTTGTACGTCAACTTGTGTCTAACCAGGTCTACCTAATAATTTATGTAACATCAGTGTGCTTTTATATGCGATACATTTTTAAATCCTACCCACATACGTATTAAAGATTTCGAATGCTTTTACGTAGTTGGGTTATATCGTTTAAAAATAGTAGGGAACCTAAAACGAAACCTTGCGAAACCCCAGATGGCACGAATATTTTTGAATTAGCATTCATGGATCTCACAAACATTTTCCTTTTCTCCAAGACTACAAAAATGCAAAACGCCCTGACTAGCCACATCTTGTGGAGATTCACTAGTGGTCAGAAAAGATACGGAAAGGACTAAAAATTAGGTAAACATTGGACTGTTATTATGTAATACTAATGTGAATCACACCGTATAAGTTGCTTTTGGTTTGTTTTGTCTGGAACGTTTGAGAAGATAAATTAGTCGTAGTTGGCTTTTTTGGTAAAAATCATTGAAGGACTAATTTATTACTTTGGCATGATCATAAATGACAATTGTCAATAATCTTGCTGCACGCATTCAAAATTGACATTTGCGAAAAATGATTACTGTAATTTAAAATTTAATGAGTAAGAAACCTTCAATGTCGACGCAAAAAGTAAAAAACAAAAAAGAAAACCATCCTAACTTTCCATTCTTGGATGCGATTTTGATGAAATGTCAAATATACAAATTTTCAAGAAAATAGATTTTAAAAAATCCCAAAAAATTCTAACCGAAAGCGCGGAAGATATATTCTTTTCGTATCATTTCTTTGTTGTAACGCAGTTTTATAAATTCTAATTTCATCGTAAAAACGGGGACGTGCATGAAAACGAACGGGAAAGTACACGGAAACGTAATCGAAAACTAAAAACCGGTAAAAATTGCAAATTTTCTGCATCGTAGTCAAAACGAAAACAGAAATTTATCAATTTTCTTAAACGTAACCGTAATTATTTTCGGAATTTACCGATTTGTTTTGTTCGGGAAAACGTTGCTTAAAAATTTTGATTTTTCAGGGCCGTTTACTCTAAAATGGGTGTTTAAAGTAGATTGGTATTAAAACAATTCATGTCCTAACAGTCCTAGCTAGGAGAGGAAAAAATTTCACGATGAAAGATAATGTTCAAATAGTACACAAAAATTATCAAAATTGAAATTTTTCTAAAATATTGCACAAAATGTAAAAGAATTTTTTTAAATTTTATTAATTGATACAAACAAGAGAGGAAATGTAATAATTTCATAAATATTATTATGATAGTAACATTTATATTTTAAAGTTAATTTTTTTTTAGAGTAGGCGAAAAATAATTGAGATCCTTTTGTGAATTTTGCTAAAACAGTTTTCTCTTAAAATTTAATATAAAAAAGTATGGGTAACAATTAATAATACTACAGTATGTAGATACATAAACGGCACTTAATACTAAATATCTAAGGCTTGTATCGTGCTTATACGCATATTACACCCACAAAATATCCATTAACACCATCAATTAAAAAAAAAGTCTTATTTCCGCAACCCAGCAATAATAATACCTTACCTCTTTTAAACCCAGCTCGTCAGTTTCAGGTCTTAGATATAATAGAAAACAAGCTCATTATTATAAAATATAAATTTAAAATACATCGTTTTGCTGATAACCCATGCTTTGTGAATTATAGATAAGTATAAAACACACGTGTTCAAGTGATTGCAATTGTTACGCATGCTGTAATTGCAATAAATTATCATGTACGTGTTCTAGAACTGGGGAGGGGTCGTCGTGTTGCTTTGAAAATGTATCTATTTATTCATACAAACGTAGTTCGGTCAGTTCACCAGAATGTAAAGTTTTTTCTGACGTTACCGATACCGATGCTTTACATGAAAAGTAGTATTACCAAATTTAATTAAATTTAAAAAGTTGTTATTTTGTTCTATTGTTCCTTCACTAAGAAAACCTTGAACAGGGAGATCGCAGACCTATGACCCTATGGTGGAACATGGAACGTGCAACACGAGGCGTGGAAGACGGAACGTGGAAAACGGAACGTGGAAGACGGAACGTGGAAAACGGAACGTGGAAAACGGAACGTTGAAGACGGAACGTGGAAAACGGAACGTGGAAAACGGAACCTGAAACGTGGAATACGGAATGTGGAACATGGAACACGAAACGTGGAAGATAGAACAGCAAGATGAGACACGCAACGTACAAAATGGTATAAAGAACGTGGAACACTGAACCGTGAATACGGGGCGTGGAAGACGGAACGTGGAAAACGGAACGTGGAAAACGGAACCTGAAACGTGGAATACGGAATGTGGAACATGGAACACGAAACGTGGAAGATAGAACAGGAAGCTGAGACACGCAACGTACAAAATGGTACAAAGAACGTGGAACACTGAACCGTGAACACGGGGCGTGGAAGACGGAACGTGGAAAACGGAACGTGGAAAACGGAACGTGGAAAATGGAACGTGGAAAACGGAACCTGAAACGTGGAATACGGAATGTGGAACATGGAACACGAAACGTAGAAGATAGAACAGGAAGATGAGACACGCAACGTACAAAATGGTATAAAGAACGTGGAACACTGAACCGTGAACACGGGGCGTGGAAGACGGAACGTGAAACACGCAACATGTATCGTGCACGTAAAATAGCGAACATATTAATCATGCTTCAATTTAAACATAAGTTATTTTACCGTGCATGGACAATGTTGCATGTTCCACGTATAACTGGTGCACGACCTGCCTTACAGAGCCATAAATTTACTGTACTGAAGATGGTATGACAAAATACTGGGCTAAACACGTCGTTGGTACTTTCCCATTAAATTATAAATATCTTCGCACCAATAAATGACTGAATAACATTCTTTTACCCAAAATTAAAGAAATAAAAAAAAGAATTTGTGAAAGGTAACGCCCCTGCGGGAATTTGAACATGTAGCAAATTTGAATGTACCAAGAGCATTTGTGCATTATTTAGGTATTAGTTTCCTTTACATTCAGGATCTTTTAATAGGATTTAATAACAATGTGCTTTTTAAGAAAGTATTTCGCGCCTAAAAATTATTAATTTGCGTCTGCAGCAATACGCTGCTAATATTCAAAATTTTATTGCGTTTAATAGGTACGTAACTAGCAGTGGTATAGTATCACTGCTGGTACTAAAGTTGTTACGTCAAGCAGATATGAGAAAATGTGTGTCAAACCAAAGGATAACAGAAATGGAAAATTGATAAAATTAATTTAAAATAACAAACAATCGACACGTGTCTTAGCACTTTAAATCAATAATTATTAAAATCATACTTTTCAAAATCAAAAGTATTTTTGCGACAAATTTTCGGAAATTCCGAAACGGGTAGTTTCAAAAAATATTTGATCCTACAAGAAAAAAAATAAGCATGATAAGTAACTATATTTGGCGTTTTCTTTTAGTAACTTTTGTTAGCGTCCTAATGGATAGTTTGCTTGGGTTAATCCAACTATAAGTAACACTTATGTTCGGTAGTTGCTCTTGCAGTCAGTAAGCAATGACGTGTGCGTCATATTACCTGCAATGCAATTAATATTTGTAGCATCTTCGCCCAATTAGTCAATGACTATGCACAAGAAACTAACACCGCATATTGTTTGACGAGGAGATTCAAATTACATCTAACGATCGAACATGGACAGAATTAGATCAATTACATACTTTAAAAATACACACAGATTAGCCGTTTTCTTTGTAAACATTGCTTACGTATACAGAATTATCAGAAAAAAATTCAAACTGCTGCTTTATGTCTTCACTGTCAAATTGTTGATTCTGGTTGGATTTTCCACAAAAACTGGTATCAATATACTACTTCAAAGTTAATGAATAATTATCATTATTTATTTTCGCTTTGCACGTTTCGCACTTTCCCATCCAGTATTGATTACATTCCAACGAAAATCTGCATTTTGGGGCTTAAGAGGTGGGCGAGTGCGTTTGTTCGTGACGCCCTCCATGAAGTTTTGATACTTCAAAACGAATGAACCGATTTTAATCAAATTTGCAGTACTAAGCCCTAGTATAGGAAAAAACTGAGGAAAACGGAATTAGTAAATTTGAACCCGACCAGAAAATCTCTTCACCTATTATTTCTTTATTAATATTCCATTTCATAAAAATAATATAACAGTAGTTTTGTGAAACGTTTGAAAACTACGTACCATGTATACGTAGTACTCGGTACATATTGATATTATTAGATCGTTACATAATAAAACTTCTAAGAAACACTTTTCTTGGAATCTGATTTATTCATCCAGCTCGACTATTTCGAGCAGCTCCTTAACCGTTTTGATTAAGTTTTTAATTTGAATTTCAAATGGTTGGTGGTGAATTTGTAAGGTATCGTGCACGCCAGGGCTTATCTTGGCCCATCTCGACATTCCGACGTATTATTAAGGTAAAAGTATACAAAATACTCGGCGGCGGACTCGCGGCTTGGCAACCGGATTATATTCAAGATCAAGGTTAGCTTAAATGCAGTGAGACGGTGGCCTTGCCTGCTTCGCTGCACCGGTGCATCCTGTAGGTTCCTTTTTATGTGTGCATGCTCCTTAATTTTAGGTTCCGTTCTCGCTCAGCTGGTCACTACTTTGTTGTTTGTTATTGTTCGGCGCAGCCTACCCGTTCTAGTTCCTCGAAATTTTTAACGAGATCGCAATCCGAAAAGTAATTATTATGATTGCAGAAATTATAACGCGACTAGCACTAATTGTTATATAACTATAGGGTCGTGGATCGACAAAAAAGGTTCGCAGTCTGGCCTTGTCTTAATAATTACGATTTAGATTAAACCCTCAGATTGGAAGAGAAATAATTACGAAACAAAGCAACACAGAATAAATTCCCAAAGAAGACTTTCAAAAACAAAAGTTTTAAAACGATTTGTCCAAATCGTTTCGGATGTTTTCAGACAAATTTTGCGTTTTTAATATAGAGAAGTTTTAAACACAAGCGCATAAGACACGCAAAAAAATTAAAGTTTGAAATTATAACTTTAACTTCAGAATTTGGAGTATAAACTTTTTTATATTTAACTTTTTTTTATAACGTTTTAGTAATATTTTATACCATAAAGCTCCAGTTCCAACAGTTAGTACAAGACCAGAATATTAACAGTTATTATCGCGCAATGCTATGACAAACAGTGGCGCACAAGTGAGTTGCCCCCCCCCCCACCTCTTACGGAACAATATCGGAAAAATTTAGTTATTTATTTTTGCGGACAAAATAGAGAACTTTCAGGAAATCATACTTAATCCGCACCGATTTGAGAAATAATTTTGAAGTAAATAGGCGTTACACTCAAAATTTTCAGATAGTCGCAGCTATTGCTATTTTATGGCAAAAGAGTTAGAAGAAATAACATTTAGTTTGACTTAACATCTGTTATCAGATACCGGTATAATTTGCAATTTTCGTTTTTTACATACAACCCCAGATCATCACAGATCCGGCCGTTCCGCATATACAACCAGAGAACGAGTAAACGAACGTAAGCAATTTCGAGTAGGGGTGTTATCGAAATCGATATTAAAAAATTATCTGTAGTATATAATCGATTTATCGATAACTCAATATTTTTAAAGTTAAGTATCATATTCGATATACATATATCGATAAATATTCCCAGGCCTAATTTGAACGATGCGGTTCTGACCAATTGTAAGTCTAACCTTGGAATACCGAGATATTAATTGGGGATTTACCGAATAGTTATTTTGGCCACGAACCGAAAACCGAATATTCAATCTCTCACAGCCCAATAACGAATATTCGGTCAACTATTCTGCAAATACTTAACCCAGTATCCAACATCAGGTCAACTACCTATTCGGCAAAAGATTGGCTAATTATCTTATGCAATAAATATAAGGCCAATTATTCTACAAATATTCAACCAAGTACCAAATATTAGGCAAACTATTCGGCGAATAATTGACTAAGTACCAAATATCGGGTAAACTATTCGGTGTTAAATCGGCTAATTGTCTAATATTTATCCAAGTACTAAATATTAGGCCAATTATTCTGCCAAATATTCAACCCAGTACCAAACAGTAAGCTAACTATTTGGCCGAACCTAATATTCGGCCCAAGTACGGAATATTAGGCTAACCATTCGGTTAAGTACCTACCGCATATTGTATAATTCGAGCGAACTAATAATTCGAGCAAGTGCCGCATACCTACTACTGGAAATCAATGCTGTGCTAGTTACGTCACAGAAGTGGATATCGTTCCCGTTTTGTATCTGAATCTTAACTATACCAACAAATTTTCCAAAAAATTTACAATTCAGAATTGTTTTCATTTAGTGCACAAATTACGGAATATTTGATTGACTCGAAAAAACATTACGCTTATTAAAATTTATGGCCAGCTCCAAGATAGCCGAGTATTAAGCCAATTATTAGCCCCTGAAATATAAATACATGCATACTTATATTTGTGATTGAATTTTCCCGATTCGATGGTCTTAATAGAAAGAAAGCAACCTAACAAATGCAGTAATCTCTACAACCCTTCCAAGAAAATATTTCACAGAACTTTGGGGGGAAAATTTGATAATCATCTGCGAGAAAATCTACGACATAATTTTTAACGCCGCTAGAAAACCCGCAGAACAATACCTTCAAAACGTTCCAAGAAACAGATGTAAGAACAACAATTTTTATGGAAAACCACCTTGACAAAATTGGTTTACACGAAAGTTTCGTAATGAAATCATTACAAAAAACCAACGCAAAAAGTTCTGTAATTAGAAATTGTGTAAATGCTTTTGCGGAATACTTTTTATTGATTTTTTTCTGTTAGATCCTTCGAGATATTTTACTCTAATTTAAATATAGATTTAGAAATTTTTACATTACATTTACAGCTTCCTTTAACCCACTCGCATTTTTAACCGACTTCAAAAAAAGGAGGAGGTTCTCAATTCGTCTGTATATATGTTTTTTTTTTTTTTTTATGTATGTTCGGGCATAACTTTTTTGTTTATGAACCGATTTTAATGATTTTTTTGTGTTGGGTTCAGTATAGTTCCAATGTGGTCCCATTATAATTTCATTGGTATTGGAGCTTGAACTTCGAAGATACTCCTCAAAATCTATTTTTTAACCGACTTTTTAGTGTTTCCGTATTTCATCTTCCGTTTCAACTAGCCGTCATTTTCTCATTCGAGAAGCATCCTTGCTAGGTCTACCCATCACTTAAAATTGTAAAATAATTTAACTTTTAAAAAAAAAGAAAACCGACTTCAAATAAAAACACAAAAGTGACATAAGTTAACTAAAAAGCAAAAAATAAATGTTTTTTATACAACAGTTTAATACTTATTTGTTGTTCCGTTTAATGTAATTAAGAAATTGTTGTTTCTTATATAATTATTAATTGTTTTATAATTTTTAAGTCGGTGCCAAGTAAAACATAAAAATTATATACCTTGCTGCAATAATAACAAATTAGATACGAATTTTTATGTTTTACTTGGCACCGACTTAAAAATTATAAAACAATTAATAATTATATAATAAACAGCAATTTCTTAATTACATTAAACGGAATAACAAATAAGTATTAAACTGTTGTATAAAAAACATTTATTTTTTGCTTTTTAGTTAACTTATGTTACTTTTGTGTTTTTATTTGAAGTCGGTTTTCTTTTTTTTTAAAGTGAATTATTTAAATAAACTCCATATTTGAAAACTATGAATACGGTTGTGGTTCGGCAGCCATTAACTTCTTGCATGGTAATAAATAAACCAACCCTGCGAGATATTTTTTAATACTTCCAAATTGACTATCAAAAAAAGTTATATTAGTCAAAATACTCCAGATTTAATACATGAAATTTAAGGCGAAAGTTAATGAGCAAGCAAAGCACGAAACCACTTCGGAGACAAATTTAATAATTTGTTAGAGCAACAAAAGCACGCTATGGTGTATTTTATTTCCGGAAATAAAAATTCGTCATCGCGATCTACCTACGTCTATGTATATTGAGGTAGGGCCTTGATACTTAATTACAACACTAAATCAACAAAATCCGACAATGAAAATTACTCGGTCGCTTTTATTTTTGCTCTTCTGGGAAAAGACCACCTGCATGTTGAGTCAGAGAAAATATGAACCTGCTGTTTGCCAAATTGTAATGCTAAAATTACAGACCGTGCTTTCAGACAATATGGTGCCAGTTTGGACGTTTTAAGAATTCCACTGAAAGGGGTCTTATTTAATAACCATATCTAAAAAATCAACTTTGCACAGACTTTTTGAAATTGTAGGAACTATTTAAAAGGCTTTTCGCCAGTGTGCAGTGAAAAATTAAAATTATGCAGACATAGACACATTTAAAGATCATTAGAATACCTATTATACGCTTAAGAATATTTACATTTGTTTAAAATTCCCCGACAATAATAAATATGCAATAAACAAGAGATCCTCATGAATAAGGAACAAAAAATAAGAAGAACCTCTCGCAGGTCAATGACGATAAATATTCAATAGCAAACACATGTTCTAGAAGCCCGTACACGTACTAATCTATTTAAATTGGGCGTTGGCACCAGAATAAGATATTTCATCATTATTTTTTCATGTTCAAAGCAGCAACACAAATTTAGGTCACAGAAAATTCTGTAAATGCAAAATTTGTAGTAGCGTTAAATAATTATTACTTGTTTTAGAAAAAATCCTTTCGATTAAAAATAAAACCTAGCTAACCCAAAACTTCAGAAATTCGTCGTTACAAGAATTTGTCATCAGAACCATCAAGACGTCAAGTCTACCAATTTATATTTTAAAATTTAGACCAAGATTATGTATGCAATTTGGCACTAGGCCATCCACATATCTCTTTGATCTTAAATTCTTAACAAGTGTTTGTTGCTAATGACAAACCGGAGAAGAGACAAATTCACGTGCTAATACGTGACGTCACTGTCTGGGGGTTGGGTGCAACGCAGGGGGGCCAACTCCCTTCTCTTCGTTCCCCTCCTGACCTTGGCAGTGAAACTGGAATTCATCACGCCCACGCCGAAGCCCCAACAAATAAAAACAACGCGATGTTTTTGCGCCCGGTTCACGGTTCCTGCTGTTCATGCAAAAAGAATATGAGATTTTCACAATTGTGGAGTTACATTAGGCATATAAGTTTAAAAAAAAACAAAATAATTATTCAAAAATTATGACAATGCTGTTACTTCCTCGTGGAATCGAACCACAGACACATACATACATACATACATTCCTAATATCTAAAAACATCATTAACACACAACTGCATTAAGCTTACGTACCACAATTTTTTATTGGCCAACAAAGAAAACTTGGACTTACCTGAAACAAAAACACAAATATAAAAATAAACATAACTACAGAGAAAAACATGTGAGTAAATTCCACAAACCAAAAATCTAATTCGATACCTAGCACACATTTTGGGGTAAACGTTGTATATTTTCACGACTGACGTTACGAATTGATTTCATTCGAATAACAATGAATGTTCATTCAATTGAAACCGTGGCAAACAGATGCAAATTCTAACAAAGTTATGGAAAGCAACCGGGGAATTATGTGAAAATGAATAATGCATGGCTGTAAAACATCAAAGTATACAAGAAAGATCAACAACTGTACAGAGATTCGATCTAAATGTTAAAACTCCATTCTGCATCAATGCAAAAGTAAACATTTTATTTTGTCATTCAGATTTTTGTTTCTCATACCAACTGATAGTAGATTCCAAACATGAAATTAAATATAGTGTCGTTTTTTAAACAAAGCAGGGAAAATCCAAAAAAACGTTTAAATTTCCCGCTACGTTACTGTGGCGTTAGAATTTAGGCTTGCTGACGTCATCGTCCCAAATCGACCAATTACGAAGTAGCTGATTCCCTCCTTAATTCAAACCTGTTTTATTTCAGTGCGCTAATTATCTTTTTGCGCTGGAAATCCATTACATGAATTAAAACAGAACTTATCCTAACCAAACCATAACTGAAAACCCCAACTCAAAGTTAAAAAATTTGCCAAGGGCATTTCCAGAAAAAACAAACATTTTAAAATCGAGACGCTACTTGTTTTTTAAAAATTCTTGGCACTCGCTATAAAAAGCTCGATTTGAATGTAAACGAGTTAAAAACTAACCTGGGTTAATTTAGCCCACGTAATTCTTTTACACGTTCCCGGAAAGGTCCTCTCACTCAATCAAGTTGGCGTTACACTAAATACATAAGCGTACTTAGTGACGGGGGCACTTTTCAATAAACTTAAATATAAATCAGGGTCACGTGTACTATTAATAATTTCAAGGCCGTTTCACGTATGGAACTGACGTAAAACCAACGGGGCCAACAAAACACGGGGGAAAAATTGGCACCCGTCCTTTCCATTCTTTCACGTAACCTGAAGATCGGCGATACTCAAATGTTTTTCGATGTCCAAAGTAAAGAATGGTTCTGATGGAAAGCATTGCAGTTCTGGATGAAACGTTGGTAAAACCCAAAAAGAGGCAAAATATATGAAACGCAAAAATGTTCACGTTGACACTGAAGATGGTTCCAATCTTTTGGTGGTTTTCTGTTCCTTATGAATGTTGATAGTCCAAAATTTTCTTTCGTAGAACTTTCTCGTTGTGTTATTGTTTTATTTTCATTAATTCGTGGTTGCTATTTTACATTTCAATTAAAGAAAATATTTTTGCGTTTTCATAACATTGTTTCGTGAAGGACTTTTAAAACTCATGACCATTCGTACTCTACGCTTATGAATTCTGTTTTATTTAATTTCATTATTACATAAGCTTTAATCCCAGTTGACCAAACAAATAATAACTACCTGCACAAGCTAGATGAAGATCAAACATTTGCCCCATAATTTAAATACTGGCACAATACTAGACTAGAAATCCGGACTATAGTTATTAGCATTAACTTTGTGCTATTTTTAACTTAAGCAATTGATAAAAACACGAGTATCTTATCAAAATGCATTTGTAATGCATATTTTTGTGTTGCTAATCTAAAACCGTAAACAATTTACTGAGATAGTCAAATGTTCTGAAGCGATTTGTACACACATCTAATGAAAAACAGTTTGTTTTGTTGTAGAAGTTGCTATGTCTCGAAGATCAAAGTGTATAGCTTAAATTAATCTCTAATATTGCGAAAGCATTGATTAATAATTTATTACGATATTGCTTAGAACTCAAGTGGGTGGTTTGAAAACAGTAATTTTCTCAACGTTTTCAAAACCACCTACTAAAAATCGAGGCATCGGAGAGAGGAAAGAAAGAACTATGAACATCCTCCACGATTTCAGGGTTACTTTTCTGATTTTTAGTTAAACGTTGGATTCAAGAAAAAAAGAAAAAAAGCAAAAGTAAAAATTTCCAGATAAGAAGATTTAAATCTGAAACTATTTAAAACAGTCTTTGCATTATTCCAATTTTGCTTTCTGCCTTAACGCAGATTAACATAAATGACTGATGTTTAACAGATGAATGAGCTACTCTAAAAACAGAAATGTTAAATTTAAAACGGATATAAAAACAAAATTATTCCTAGCCACGCTTTAACAGAGAACTAAATGGAAATATTGTAAAGAAACAGAAAAGTTCAAATACAGAGAAATAGGTTGAACTTTCCCAACACTTTAAAAAAATTGTTGCTAAGGAACCACATTTTTAAACACTAACTACAAGCTTACAATATTCCTAACGCTAAAGCAGCGGGCGGCCGCTTGCCGTTGAACTCCGATAGTTGTTGAATACAATTGTAGTTACAAACCAAAACGAATTAAACTTAATACATTTTTATTTTTTTTAAATTTTTATGAAAGATTTCTTCGGAACAGACACCAGAAAAAATTGTCAGCAAGAAAGTGGAGGGAAGAGAAAAACTTATCCTCCTAAATATAAAATTGTCCTAGTTTAAAACCCTACTCTACTATAACCGACGAGACATTTTTTACATACCGGCTGTAAACGAAAGTTCGCATTCTTTTATTTCTTACTTTATTGAATTTGAATTCCTCAAATGACAACATTTTCTATTTGACGAGCTTTACAAAACCATAATTGTTTTTTTCTGAAATCGAAATAAATAATTTTGTGCTTTAAAAAATATTTTTCTGAACATACAAGCTTCTACTCGTCCACAACAGGTGGCGCGCATAAACCTGAAAGGCACTTATAATGCAACGGCGCCACCTCGTGTGAACTAGTAGAAGCTTTATGTTTACAAAAATAATTTTTCTAGACTAATTAAATGTTTAATAAAAAAAAATATTTCTAACTCCCCAATTGGCCCAAATGGCGCCTCGTAGCACAGAATTATAATACACAGGTTCTTCTTTCAATTAGTGTTTGAGTGCAATAGGGGTTAAGGTCATCTTCAACATTTTTAAAAATCGTAGCGGTCGCGATTTTAAAGCTAGAGTACGGGAAAAAAACTTTGTATTTGACTTAACGTTTTCTAACAAACTCCGTTTACAAATTTACAAAATTCTGTTTCTGCTAAAAAAAAATATGCCAAAAACATGTTTTCCGGTTCCGGTATTTCTTTAAAATATTTTTTCCCATAAATTTTTGATCACCTCCCCCCTATTCTAAAGCTCATCCAGATCGGACTATCTGTTCTAGAGACAAATGAACGTACCCACATATTCACCTACCCACAGACAAGCACACCTGCTCGAGTTCCTGGAGGGACAAAGCATATACTTCCGTCGATATCTCAAAATTTCTATACTGAAAGTATAAGAAAATAAAGATATAACAGGTAGCTCACTTAGCAACTAATAAAGGTTTTTCAAATGTTCATTGAAATATGTATTTCTAAATCTCTATCTGTGTTTAGAGATTAAGTACTACTTACTTAACTTACTCGTATTTATTTTTAACCACTTCTAATACTACTTGATGAACACATCTTAACTGGTGTAATTTAATTAGAATCAAAGTAGGTTGTGTTCAGAATTTATAAAAAATGCAGGAAAAGAAGAATAAAGAAAAAAAAAAGGAAAATTTTTGGAACTTGAACCCACGATCCTGGCTTTAGTAAGCGTAAAATTTACCTCAAGACCACTCCTACCAAACATGTAACTTGCTCTTATTGCTTGGAGACAATCTACTTTGATTCGTAATTACTTTAAACCAAATTAATCTATTCCCAGAGTTCTACTAAGTTGATGTCGTTCATTTTTTTTAAGTTAAGAATTGTTTTATGTACATTAAATTACTGGTAAGCCCCAATTTAAACAGACACATACGAACTTACGCTTACCACTTGCGTAGCGCCATCTGTTTTCTTCCCGGGGCCGGTTTGCGGAACTACATACCCCCTCTTCAACCGTTCGCTGGTAAATAACATAAATAGCGTCTAGTCTCTTCAATAACAATCTATCCCACCAAAGCCAGACTTTTTATGTGTGCATTTCTGTTGCGCACGCATTCAATAGGCATTTATTTAACGATAACCGGCAGGTTCGCAGTGGCACAGATGGATATGCGGGTGTGTTCGCTGTTCGGGCCTCGGTTGGGGCCAAATTTTTTTTTTTATTTTATAGTTTTTTTTTAAAACACTGTTGTTGCGTTTTGCTGTTTACGCGAGGTTATTTGTTAATAGCAGTTATATTTTTAAAGAAAAAATACGAAGACAAATTTGCATTCACTCACTGATTGACGGCATACTAACACGCAGGATAGATTGACAGCGAAGGCGCTAGACGCTAGTAATAAAATATAACTAAACGCACAGATAGCCTTCAATTCTCCATGCTTAACATTGTCTACAAAGAAGTGTTGTAAGTTGCAAATTATTTTGCAAGGGGTCCGTCCTACAGGGTGGCCACTTAAAACTGCTTTTCAAATTCCCCGACTTTTCCCCGACTGATAAACTTCAGTTTTCCCTGACCTATTTTTATGGTACAAAAGCCAATTTCAACTGTTTTTTGTTAAATGAAAATTGTAACCCAACATAAAAATTAGCAAAGTAAACTTAAATTACTGTATGGAAATTTTTCTACAAGCATAACAAAATACAGCTTAACTTTAAGGAAAAACCAAATAAAATAAATATAAATTTTATAAACTTGTACCTAGGTAACAAAATTTTCGTTTTACAGGCAAAAATAAAAATATTAAAAGAATTGCATTTTACAGAATTTTCCCTGACAATTTCGTGAAATTCACCGACTTTACGTTGAAATTGGTGCAATTCCCTGATTTCCCTGACCAAATTAAAAAATTCTAAATTCCCTGACTTTTCCCTGTTTTCCAGAAAAGTGGTCCTACTAGCTAAGGTTAAAATGATATGGACCCTTTTCTGAGAAACACCTTTTACAACTGCTGTGAAGTCGAATTATATAAAAAAAAATATTTCTCGAAAACGAGTTTTTATAGTACTACCTATTCGCTATGAAACATTTAAAATTCCATTGGAAGGAATGAATCATTGAGGAAAAACGAACAACTTTTTTTACGATGTTTCTGCATTTAAATTTTTTAATCAACACTTGAACATATTATTTTAAAATAAAATCGGAATAAAGTTACAAGTTGTTAGGAAATGTTCTAATAGACATAAAACCGTAGAAAAATTGGTGTAGCCCAAAATTCCATAAACCCTTTAAATTATTTTATTTTCAAGCTTAAGGTAATGGAAATTTCGAAAATTAGGTTAAGAGCTTTGCCGATGGCAGTTTATCGACATATATAATAGCGATTCCTTTTCGTCTTGGCCAATCAGAATGCAGTGAGAAGAAAGTGGCACGTTATGGTTGGTCGACGTATAAATAAACCTACGGTAAACAAATGTTATGTTTTCAGAACCCGCCTTCAAATATGAAATAATTAATTTCTGAAAAGGCCATTTGATTTTAGAACTAATGCAAGTGTATTTTCTGAGATAATATCACGGAGTTGTATTTCCGGTATTTCTACTACTAACGAGTTACATTTAAGAATGTAGAAAAATCTAAGGAAATTATTCTCATTTATTTTTCTGCAAATTCTCCAACTAAAATAACAACATACATATTATAGCAAAAGTTTGAGGTAAAAGCGTAGCTTAATTTTCTAAATTACTTCAGGAACTGCTTGTGAATTCTCGAAAACGGTTTTGATTGCATTTTTACATTGAAACTAAGCCAGGGGTTCCCAATTCTTTTTGGTAAATTTCATTACTGAGTTATTTATTTTTAACCCATAGTATGAGAACACCTCGTATGTTTCGGTTTTTACTCAACTGGGCTCAAAACGAAAACTTAAAATAGAATTTTCCTTCTTGTTGGTTTTTCCAAACTTTTGCCCTTTTAAAATCTAATTTTACACACTCGAAAAGGGTTTAAAAAAAGGACAAAAATAACATACCACGTCCTGCATCCAACTATCCATATTCGGCAGACACAATTTACACATGAATTAATCTAAGAATTTTATATCCTTCAAAACATGAAACAGCATTTTATTTAAAACGCATGATTTAACGCAAACATTACGTTAACAAACATTTCTAAATTAAAAACTTTATGGTCCGTGGCGAATTCAACAAGGTTTAATCAAAATTGGACACTTTTATTGTTTGTACACATTCAAAGTTTTAAAAAAAAGGCTTCCTTACTTTCGGATTTCTGAAGAAAAATCTCCTTTTCGCATTATTATTATTAACTTTATAACGCACTCGTTAGCAAAATTATTTTTTCCAAAACAAACATAAATCAATTTTCTAATTCAAAAACCAAACACGAAATAAACCCCAACAATCTTTACTACAAATCGCGAACTGTCCGTTACTACGCGAATAGCGAAGTGACCACGTGTGTTTCTCGACCGCTAAACTTCTGAAACGGTTCGGATGAAGTCGGAAAACCTACTGAAAGCGATTTCGTTAAAATCCATTATTTAAATACGAATCCGTTGATAAATTACGCTTATCATACGTTTTTTTTTTATAATAAGCCGAGATTATACTATTTGATGACAAAAAAAAATTTCTACTTCAGTGGCCTTGTGCTAAACGCTTCCGAGAGAGGTATTTGGCACAATCTGATTAGCAGAGATAATCTTTGATTTGATTTACGTAATTCATCCGGTTTCTTGAGAAAAAATGCGACGATTATCAAAATCACGCCTAAAACATCCACAGCATTGTAATTTTTGCGTGTACAATCGAATTCCTTGTGTGAGTTAGCAAGTATTGATGACGTATTAAAAAATTGTAAATTTTTTTGATTGAATCAAAAAAATGTTAAAAACTGCAAGCATGGCACAATTAGACAAATAGCAAACTTCTAATTAGAAAACGACGATTTTTCTTTGAAGTTAATCTCGCTCAAATCTTTTAAGCTGTTGTACTTTGGCATGCCAAACTTCAATTTAATATTTTGGTTATAAGCCAAGTTATTAACGAAAATCTATGTTTTCAAACTATTATTGTTAGATGTTCAAAATAAATCCAACTCGCGAGAGAGTTTGGACATCTAAACAAATCTTGGTAAATTTGTTAATTTTAAGACTTAAACCTGCAAGCTATTATTAAATAAAATTAGAAAAAGTTCGCAGGTACATTTGATCCTTAAAGAACTAAATCACAAAGAAGAAGAACGTTTCAGCGTTTTAACGTGTTTCCACGATGGGGTGGAATATGCTTCGAGTGCTCATGCCACACTAACACCCCGCCCCAGCTGACACAATTTGACCGCATGTGCAGCACGAGACGCAATCGCAAATAATATACTATATCAGAGAGAAATAAATATTTCCACATAACTAAAGCATTCGTCAATTCAATCGTCGATAGGCGAAAATCGATCGAAGAGGTGCGCATTCCGGCCCAATATTACAAAAAATCTTATTGTCGAGCCAGATTGTCTGACAGTGCAGTGTTACCAGGTCAAAAATTTAAATTTCACCAAACTCGTAGAAAAAAAAAGTTTTTATGTTTCACTAAATTTCACCAAAACTTTTCAGTAAAACAATAACAATACTAAGAAATAAATTGCTTTTTTAAAAAATCGGTTAAAAACTCCACTCTTATTGTTATTAAGAAGGTCTAATTCTCGAAAATTAGACAAAACAAAAAACCAATACATAAAATTTATTTTTCAAAACACCCATATAATTTAATTATATGGGTGTTTTGAAAAACATGATCCCCTGTTCAGAGGCCGATTTCTTACCTAACAATAAGACAAAAACGTCGCATACAGCCATAACATAACTGATAACGAATCGCGAATTCCTATTCAGCAGATTCGGCTATTCGCGGTTTTTCTACATATATAAATAATCTGCGGTTCCCAATCGTCGAAATTATTGGTATATTTACAAATTGGCCATATTTTTAACATAATTAAATTGTTGAATATTTAAAGTTAACTTTTCTAAACTTTATACATTTAATTATACCAAAAAAAATTAAATTTTTTAGTAATTATTAAAAAATCACCCGATTCCTGTATATTTTAAGTTTTCAGCATGACATGCTTGAAAATCACCAGGTCTGGTGATTTTTCACCAGACCTGGCAACACTGTGACGGGTATCGCCCGGTCAGCAAGGCTTAACCGACCTGGTAAGGCTTAACACAGCCGGCGTAAAAAAATGTCAAATAATGTTACAGAAAAACTTATACCCACTTATAAAGACAAAAACATATCTCTCACTGAATACTTACTTACGCCACTGGCAACGCAATTTATATAATGATACAACAGGCCGGGCCGCATCAGTCCGTTTTTGAATTTATCGGGCTGGGTCAAGTCTTAAGTCATGGCACTTCATCTGTTTAAAAACTGCTAGTCCAGAAAGGCTTTTACTGGATTTGCATAATGCAGAAGGGGTCCGTTTTGCTAAAAAGGCATTCTTTTGAACGACTAAAATTTGGCGAGTTTCTAGATCTGTGAGTAAAAATTCTGTGAAGATATGTCTATTGATTGATTTTGCGAATTACCCATGTTCAGCAACAGATGACGCTACCATCGAGATTAAGCATTATTTTTATTGAATCTCTGCTTTAAAAAATCAGTATAAAACAATTTTTGGTTAAATGTTTTCGAAATCAAATTTAAATTCAATGGCGGCAAATGTACTACTTAACCTCGATTGCACAGCCATCTGCTGCCGAACCTAGGTAACAACATCGATTGCAGCGCCCCTTAACATGCAACCCTCCTCTACATCACATGAAATGAAAAATAGAAAACCTTCGCTGAATTTTCTCACAGTATGTTTTTTGACGGTATGTCCTACGCTGGATCCTTACGGAGTTACATCTTCCCGAATAGTTTAATCACATTTTATTTAATATATGTGCCATACATTGAGATATTTTATTCCAATTTTGTGTATTTTACTAGTAATCAGTTCCAATTTCACTGGTTAACGTTTAAAATTCATTCACCAATGTCGTAAATGTGCGGAGATATGTATCTGAACGTATTTTTACACACATTTTCTAATGTTATTACTTGAAAATCTTATCTCTGTACAAAAGTATGTAGAAGAACTCCTTGTTGAAAGTCGCTTACTCCAACGATTTTTGAGATAACGAAGTGTTTGTGAATAAATGAATTGACATGAAGGTCTGAGCCTATGCTGAAAATGCGCAAATACAAGGATAAATTCTACACACCAAAGAAATAAATAAAGTTCTAATAAACATGAGCATGGCAATAGTTCTTGTTAGATTTGCAATCTCCGAAAGAGAAAACAGTTCCAACAGTTCAGACTGCCAGAACCTGTAACTTCGTAAGAAACCCTTTAGGGCCTATGTTTACTGGAACTGTTTTTATTACTTTGATGTGCAGAACTTGCCACAAAGTGTGTACAAAGTTTTGCCACTGTTTGTCGATACACTCATTTTGTTTTTCAAAATTGGAATTATCTCAAAAACAGTTGGAACCAGCGACTTTCAACAAAAATACCTTTTTTGAATACTTTTGCATGAAAAACGAGATTTTGAAATCAAAAGATAGCAACTTTAAGTGTGTAAAAAATACGTTAGAGATGTTAAGCATCCCCCCCCCCCCACATCTACGGTCCTGATCTATAAATTTGAAAACTATTACAAGTAAAATATCTACACAAAATTTGAATCAAACAGCCCAATTTATGGCGGAGATATTAATTAAAAACGTGATCTTCTGGATGCTGTAGCTCTGCAAAGAAGCTGTTTACGACCTTAAATGACCAAAGAAATCACTGTCTAAGTTTATTCGGTGTAATTTTGAAACACCCTGTATAATCATAACACTGCCCCCCCCTTTTTCTATTTCTCTATCTCTACTCAATCGAGCTCTCTTTCCGCTCTCTGTCTATAATACCTATAATAATGACGGGAGATTTCGAATGAGGTTGTATCCGAGCATTCGAATTCGAATTCGAATTAATGGAAGCCGAAGGTTTATTGTTTTCGCCAAGCAGCCCGAAGAAAAACGACGAGAACGAGTATTCATTCGTCTGAGCATTTGAGAAGCAAGCGGAAAGCGTTCTTACTACTTTTTAGTGCATAGGTAGAGCTGAACGAATCATTCGATTATGCACATCGCTAAATTCTTGATCCCTCTGTTTATTAATCTTATTCCTCTATCTCTTTTTTTCTTCGCTTCTTTCTCCACAACTCCCTCTTGTGCTAACCCCCCCCCCCCCCCTTCTGTCTGGCAAAATAAAGCCGCTGCCGCAGCAGGCAACAATCGTGAAATGTGTTCCGTGGTATTTCTGTCTAATAAGAATTTACAACTGAAATTTTACGTTTCTAAACCAAAGTTGTGTCGATTTAAATAAAAAAACATTAATAAATTTATAGTTGCGCTATATACAAAAGCGCATAGTAATCTACACAGGATGAGAATTTACATATTATCAGGCACGAGTACACCTAGATAATGGCTAGGAAATATTCCCCCCCAAGTGTCTAATTCCATTTTATCTAACATTTAAAATGTTTACCAAGTAATAAAACCAAAGTGGCTCTTAATCTCGGCTTTAAGTTGTTCAGTTAAATTTGTATCTGAAAATGATAAACGTGTCAGGAGACATTAATAATTTTTTGTTTAACATAAATGCACAAATTATTGAACTTATCAATCTTAACTGTTATTTATACAAAAAAATTAATAGAAGTTTTAGAATAAACCTGAGAATTTTGATAAGCAGATTTATACTTTATATCTCAAATAAATAAATACTGCATCAGATTACATTACCAGGGTTTAACTACCACTCAACAGCTAAGGGTACATCACGTCTGTTCAAGAGTATGAGCAATTTATTTCTTGAACACCTCTTAATTCAAAATTCAGCAAAATTAATGGCTATTGCCAGTTTTGAATCAGAAACCCACGGCTTTAGGTCAACGGCTTTAACCTTCTAAAATACCGTTACATATTAAAAAATAATAAAACTTGTGATAAGATTTCCAATGGAATCATAAAAAGTTCCACGCAACACGCAAATACAAACTAATAAAGTAATAACATTGGGGAATTTAAGCCAATTTTTTCTGCCAAAAAATCAATTTTCTGTCCTTTCTTTTAGAAACGCAAGTTTTTGACAAGGGACCGTAACTGTTACAACATATAAAATAAATACAATGGCAGTATTAAAACTCGTACGCCAAGTACTTAAAGATTAGCCTTGAAAATGATGAATGTGTAGAAAATGACGCTACAGCGAGAATCATAACGTGTTGCACAATGAGCTGATGATGGTTTGCGTAATACTCGAGCTGTTATCTAATCGTTGCAATTTTTATGTCACTTAAAGGGCTATCATGTGGATTATTATTGAACACAAACGCATTTCAAAATAAAACAACAATGAACATTCAAACAAATTCGTAAAGTGACGAGGAATATTTATTCAAATACATAACTGCATGTTTTCCATAAATATGGCAGATTTTCAGATCAAAATACAACCAATTAAGATTAATTTTCATTCATCTTTTAGTCGGAGACACCGAATAAATGCAATTTTTTTTATAGAACCTTAAAACGAAAAAACGAATGGAATTAGGTCAGGTGATCTAGGCGGTTACATGAAAACCATCGAAAACGTAGACGTAGATTTTGACTAAAAATTTTATCGGCAAAAAATGCTTCACTTAAACATGTCGGTGCACCTTACTTTTTTCCATTTCACAATCGATATTTCGGATTGAAATTGACTTTTCATGACGCTAACCTATTAAAAAAAATATCATTTACCGGCTTCATTTGAACAAAAATAGGCATAGACAATTTCCTCAGGTCGCTCAATCATTTCTGACGTCAAAAATTATTTTGTGACGTCAAAAATCAATTTTTTTTATATAATAATCATCAAATTGCGAATAAAAATATTTATGTATTAAATCCTGCGATCAAATTTTTGACGTTAGAAATTCAATTAACGACGTCAAAAATCCATTCTAAGACTTCAAAAAATCAATTTGTCTTAAAATCGTGCAGGCGATTTAAAATATATAATAATAAAATTAAATAATTATTCGTATACTAGAAAAAATCATTTTTTGACGTCATCAAAAAGAATTAATGTGGATTAGAACCATACTGCATATATTGACTGATAGTGAAGCTACCTGCCAAAAGGGAGCGGAGATATATCAGCATCGGCTCGTCAAAGCACACTAGACAATAATTAATAATGGCATGTGCACTACAGCGAATGAACAGTTGATGCATGAATCATAAAATCACAACATAAAATAGTTCTGGAATGAAATGTACGTACGAATGCAGTTCTTTGTTATACACTTTGTCCAAACTCAGCATACGGCGCACACCTGTCGCAAGTAGATCAAACTACGTTAGATGGCGCGTTAGATCGGACATTTTCGGACGTCAAAAATGGTTATTTGACGCCAAAAAAAATTTGTTGGCGGCTGATAATTAATTATGCTAAAAGAATAGCATTTATATGGATATATTGTTCAATTCTAAATTTTGTAGTCGATTTTCAGATCAAAAATGATTTTACTTCGAATTAGTTATTGATGCCAAAAAATCAGTTTCATTTTATATATTATCATTAAATAATCAATTATTGACGTCTAAAATTTTTTATTGAGCGACACCAGGATGATCACATTCTATTCGGAAACATCTGCTGAATATATTTCATCAAACTCGCCGGGTATCGAACCCCGATACCTTAGGCCCCAACAGTCAAACTTGTTCCATTCCTCCACCGGCACTACTTCCATCTTAATGTCCTTTTAATTAATTTTCTTGGCACATTTCATAAATCATGCGATTCTTCCATTTTGTGGCATCAAAACTGTCGTTTACTCTAAATTTTTAATAATTCCCGACACCTTTACAAAACTTTTATGTGCACATGGCACATCACGTTTAACACTCAAGATTTTTTTAACAAAAATGTTGAAGATTACAGAGAGATACAAAGAAAACGTTTAATTTACAGATAAGCCGTTTGGAGTGCGTCTTAAAAAGTCAGATAGCAAAATTGAATCAATTCACGTACCCATGGCGTGAGTCGATGAAAACATGCAGCAAAAGTATGAGATTTAAAAAAGAAAAGGCTGTAATTCCAAGACCCACCGAGAGTAACCAGAAAAATCGGGATTTCTGCGGATCGTATCGACACTTCACAAACAATCTTGTAAAGTTGGGAAAAGTAAACAATTGGATTTGTCATTTCCCGTGATAAGGGAAAAAATGGTAAATGTGAAAATATTCTAGAGGCTTTGATACAAAAAATACTTTTTTATCCTTTTAATCACCCTTTCCGAGTTCGTTTGAGAATTTCCACCAATTCTCAAGTCTAGCATTTTTCTTCGATAATCCCAGAGGGTAAAATTTTGCGCACGCAGTTCCGAAATGGAAAGCGAGAAAAAAGGAAGGAATATCGAACGAGGAATCGAAGATATTCGAAGTTGGCGTTTCCTGCGGGCCAACGCGAGCTATATCGAGACGGCCTTGAACTTGGCAGGAATTGTGAGGATGCTCCAGCGGTCCCCAAAAGTTTCCCCGAAGGCCACCTTTATTACGCTCTTTTTCACACCATAACTGTGTTATTACTCATTTCGTTGCGATCAGAAAGTTATTATGTCGATGTGTGTGGACACATTTATTATTAGTCAGCGTAATATGAACTTGGACATGGGTATTGGCTTCCAAGGCCATTAATAATATTATTGAAGTTATCTACTTTGATTTCCGTATTAGTATTGCTACAATACGAATTTGGATAAACGAACACTTCGTCCATGAATACTTTGTTCTGTTGCTATGACTGTTTTAATTTCCAATATTTTGAAATAAGATTTCAAATTTTCTTATGCCTGAATTTCATATCACGATTTGCAATTTGTGAGGAATGTAAGTCCTAAATTAGACCTAATTTCCTAAAATATGCGCAACTCTACGGTAATGTGGTAAATTAATTTGTAAAAATTTTGTTCTTTCGGTCTACAGTTCTACCGTCGTTCTATGGTTTTTGTTTTTAATAAGTCATCAAAAATGAGCAAAGCACTGGACTTTCCTATACTTTAGAAGTATGTTACGGCCCAACATTGTCTGCAAAGAGAGAATAGTGAAGCAAAGGTCGACATGTGGCTGTGTGTCAACGCATGGGCGTTAAATTTGAGATAGACCGAGTGATATTGTAAAGTAAATTGTTTTTTTTTCTAAAAAGATTCCTTGGAATTAAAGAAACCCAAAAACCGAAGGACAAATTCGTCCATCAAAAATTGGGTAAGAGAGGGAAAATCACTCCTCCCCCCACAAATATTTATTGCCGTATTTAAAAATTAACAATTTAATTCTACTATCACTCCTACGCAATTTAGACTTAACAGAAATTTTAATCGGCCCCAGATAAGCGGGTAGGAATTTTCGATTTTCAAAAATTCATAGAAGGTGACACAATGAAGTTAGCGGCCTGGGACACACCCAAATTGTAGCAGATCTAAAGCTCTGCAAAACTAAAAAAAAATGTGTGGCTAGTTTTTGAGCAGTATGTCTTTGAAAAATTCAAAACACTGATATTTTTTTTATTTCAGTTTTAGTAGTTCCCAAAGTGTTAGTAGCTTGTAACATTGTGTACCTATAGGGCGTTTCCATTATCAAGTTTCATCCTGATCTGATAACTCGTTTTTGAGTATAGGCGTTAAAATTCAAATTTTCAAAAATCCATAGAAGGCGTGAGAGTAAAATTTACGAGCTGATACACAAACCAAATTTTAGCTCATCTTCAGCTTTTTTTTCGAAACTTTCTGGCATAACAATTCTTACACAATTTGGAATAAAAGTGCTAAATCATAATCTTCGCGTTGGTGTTCAATAAATCAGAAATTTAGGCTTCATGCTAGATTTTAAAATTTTCTCCTATATCACACAAAACTTTGTTATTTTAGGTTTAAATATTGTCCTAATATTTTAACGTTGAATCCTACGATTAACATTTTCTTTTCGTGTCTCTTAAGGGGTTAAGGGGCATACGTATTTGAAAACAAAATTTCCAATTCCGCTCCATTTGATTTATTGCGTTAGCTTGTGTAAACATTTTTCGTTTGCCAATCATTTAATACCTTGAATATAATACTTGCTGTTTTGCAACACTTAACCTTGGCATTGAATCCTGCGGTTGAAGTTCGCGTTCACTCAAGGTAGACTGGACAACTTCAATATTGTGATAGGACAGGACAGCTAGCCATTTTTTGTTTACATATTATTGACGAGTGAAGTTGATTTGCATTCGCCAAGGGGTGTTTTTAGTAAATTTGCAGTAAAAATAATTATCTGCATAATATAGAAAAACTATTTGCATAAAATTGCCTTTACTTAACGACTGTTTTAATGTTCTTTCCCCATGTTTTCTGATAAATGCAGGAAAAAGCTTATTCACGTCCTCCTAACAATTACTGGTTTACTATACATGGTAATCGGACTTTTTAAAACGATTGCCCATTGTAAATTTGTTTAGTAGAATAAATTAGATTTTATTTATAAGTCACACTTTTATTGGTGGACAAAAAAGCAAGGGCATAACAAAGTATTAAATAAAAACTGCAGTGTAATTGAAAAAACCAGACACAAAAATAAAAGATCAGAAGTTATGACTACTTTTTGGGGACTTTGAGATGTAATTCATGGAATTACATTCATCAAAATTGGAAAAAGTTCAAGGTTTATGTTTGGACTAAAAAGTGATGTCTAACAAATGTAAATAATACAATAACTCAACGATTCCGAGTTCTTTTAGTTTGGTAATTTTTTCTGTACTGTATTTGCCAATAACTTTTTGGAATAAATTATTGGAATTTTAAAATTGTTAATTATTGATAAATAGTCATTGATTTCAGTTTCGGCTATAATAAAGTGATTAGAAAGTCGTCAAAATAATCTAATTTTAAATTCGGCTGTCTAAGGTTCATATATTGAAATTCCAAGTCCATCATTTAATCAATTAATTTTTTTATCAGTACAATGGAAGTTTTAATTGTTTTGACGTATCATAAATATTTATAGCCGTTTCTGCAGTAACTACCTATTCAATATTTCCATAATTACAAATACCTAGCAACAAGGAGATTATCAAAGAAAACTTTTGTACCACTTCTTGAACCCAAAAACGCCAAAAACAAACTGTTTAGGTAGGTGCGTAATTGTATCTCTTAGGCCCGTATTACACTATCAAAGATTTTATAAAATTTAATAGTACGAGGCTACATTTTATTAAAAGATTTATCATAGTCAACTGTTACAAAAGATATCACATTATTATACTGTAAAATATTTTACAGATCTTTTAAAGTGCAATACTGGCCCAAACAATATTTTTTGAAAACTTCTAGGTCTACAATCAAAATATTTCCACTCCAATACTAACAAATGCATAAAGAACTACACAACTTTTAGTATGGATGTGCTATAATTATGTATATATTATGAAACAAAATCTATGTTATTGATGCAGCAAACATAGGCATGTGGATGTAATGATGCATTCAGCCAACAAGAGTGAAAAGAGGCTGTAGTGGGGCATACAGCCAAAAATATATAAAAAGTATATGGAAATTAAAGAAAACCATAAAATTATTAATGCAGCAAACATGATCATATGGCAAGAGACTGTAAGAAATATGGACAGTATACGAAAATTACAGAGGTCATAAAATAAAATTCATAAACAATAGTTTCATTACCAGTAAGTTGTTTCTTGTAATTTTTTTAAATGTCACACTGGTTATATGGCACTATTGCACTGATATACCACTTGTTTATAAAGCTAGAAATACCATGAACAAGGGTAATGGAGCCCATACATAATTATCTTTAAAAAAAAAAGAAAACCGACTTCCAATAAAAACACAAAAGTAACATAAGTTAACTAAAAAGCAAAAAATAAATGTTTTTTATACAACAATTTAATACTTATTTGTTGTTCCGTTTAATGTAATTAAGAAATTGTTGTTTATTATATAATTATTAATTGTTTTATAATTTTTCAGTCGATGCCAAGTAAAACATAAAAATTCGAATCTAATTTGTTATTGTAGCAAGGTATATAATTTGTGTTTTTATTTGAAGTCGGTTTTCTTTTTTTTTTAAGTTAATTATTTTACAATTTTAAGTGATAGGTAGACCTAGTAAGGATGCTTCTCGAATGAGGAAACGACGGCTAGTTGAAACGGAAGATGAAATACCGAAACACTAAAAAGTCGGTTAGAAAAAAATAGATTTTGAGGAGTTCCCTGGTGTATCTTCGAAATTCAAGCTCCAATACCAATGAAATTATAATGGGACCACCTTGGAACTATACTGAACCCAACGGAAAAAGAATCATTAAAATCGGTTCATAAACAAAAAAGTTATGCCCGAACATACATTTAAAAAAAAACAAAAAACATATATACAGACGAATTGAGAACCTCCTCCTTTTTTTGAAGTCGGTTAAAAACAGACTGAGCAGAAGACTATTTATAGGCATGTGTACTTAAAAATATTTCCTATCCTATTTACATACACGTCATAAATTCAAACATAACAAGAGAATTATTATTTCCACCATATTTATTAAACTTAATACAAACAATTTTATGGTAAACCTACAGGTATTATAACCGATACCAATTGTTAATTATATCTTACAAATGTATTTCCCCTAACCTGTCCTCAGGTGTTGCTCGACAGTTTCGTCAAGTGTGACGATGACCATAAAAAAAAAAAATCCACATCTTGCCATCATGCTTCTACTTTTTTATCCATTACATGTACTCATTGTTAAAATTATACTATCAGCATGAACATGTAAATAATGATGAATGACAATGCAAAAGTAATTTTGGGGGAGGTGCTATTAAAGAATCTGGCAAAAAAAAGTGGACGACCTTAAAATGAGACGGTAATGAAAAATCCCATTGAATCGTAACTGTAAAGTCAAGGTCTCTCTTAAAAGTCCATTTTAAGCTTATTAAATGCTTGATAATTTTAAAATGATTTTTTTTTAAATTAGGTCTTCATAAACTTTCCATTTGTTACATCTAGGCAACTAATAAGTCAGCAAGGGTGCATGATTTGTTGCATAAATGCAGTAAGATTGCAACGCTTTCCATGCAGTAAAATTACAAATTTATTAAAATAGAATCTGTACAAACATTTCAGAAAAATTAGGTTTTATTAATAAAATAATTAAGAGAACAGATAACAATCAAAGCCAACACTTGTGTTTACCTTGTTTTCCATAAAAAGTAGACAAAAATTATGAAGGCACATTTACAAATTAATATAATATTTTTGGGTCATAAATATAGAGAAATATTTAACCTTTTTCAAGTGCCAAGTAGGTTTACCCAATTTTTTCGACAAACAGGTTACAGACAGTCTACTTTTACCATTACCAATATTTGTTACAACTAAGGGGGAAACCCTTTGACAACTTACCGAAATATTGAGATATATCACAAACAGCAGGAATATCACATAATATACGAATTGTTCTTCTGTTTACAGAAGAAAATTCAGTCGAAATCACTCAAAACTGTAACACATAAGCAGCCATTACAACATTCCAGCCACAGATTACCTCGTTTTCGATTTAATCGCCATCTAGCGACAACCAAACCAACTACAAACTTCCGCTTTTATTTAAATTGTCCCAATTGTGTCTAATTTAGTATCATTTGTTAACAAAACACGACTCTTCCGTCAAAGAACATTGACTTTTGGAGTCTGAAAATTCTTTTTAAAATTTCTAATAGGAAAATGGATCTTGGAGTATATTATTATAATAATTATTTAGTTGATTCTTGGTGGCCTATTATTCTCAGCGGTTTGTTAACAATAATCATCGTTGTAAGGTCTGTATTAATATGGTTTTCTTTTAAAGACAAATAAATTAAATATAATTTTTTAAGAACCTATGTTGGTGGTCCTGATTGTCCAACCAATGCTAAAATTTCTGGAAAAATTGTCCTTATAACAGGAGCATCAGGAGGTTTAGGTTTCGAAACAGCCAAAGAACTAGCAGCTCGAGGTAAAACTTGGATTTGTAGAATTCCGAAATATTGTTATATCGATTTCAGGGGGTCACATAATTCTAACATGCAGAAATAAAGAAAAGGGAAACAAGGCGATTGAAAACATTAAAAAATTAAATCCTACTGCAAAAATTGACTTAAAACTACTCGATGTTTCAGTTTTAAGCAGCATACAAGAATTTGTGGAACAGATACAAACCGAATATACAAAAATTGATGTTTTAATTAATAATGCTGGAATAATTTTTCATCCTCATCAAAAAACTAGCGAAGGATTTGAAATAACGGTGGCTACTAATTATTTAGGTACTTCTTAATTAATTTAAAACACCGTTTTCTACATAGCTGTACTAGATACACGACTGATATACAAAAAATGAAGCCAAACGACATTTTGTAGAAGGTCAAAGTGAGTGTTGTGACATTTTACAAATTCAAGCACTGTTTTGCATTTCAACTCTAATATAAACAATTAAATTTATTTGAAAAGAGTAAAAGACAGAGGGTTTGCAGGTTTTTAAGTAATTATCAAAAAATAGCTTAAGTATGCGATTATTACACAATGGTAGCTTATTTTGTGTTAAATATGTAATAGAACTAGTAGGTATCACTGTTGATATTCGTAATATCTTTATGTAACTTGTTGTTTCCCTTGTCAAACAAAGAACGTTTAAAATTAATACAGAGAAGTTTTTAAACCTGCACAATAAGGTTATATCCAGTTATCATTTTACATCCAACAATTATTTCAACATCCTGGAATCAGTGATCCACGTCACAGAAATTACTCAGTTCCATCTGCCTCACAAAATCTATACAGAAAGCTTGATAGACGTTACAAGTGTAGCTTGAAGAAACTAACCCCCAATGAGCCTTTTGAAGTAGTTTCCTGTAACAGTTTCTTCACCCATAAAAGTGCGTCTACGCAAAAAGTTAAAATATTGCAACGGAAAGTTGGAAATAAAGTAAAAAAATTTCAAAAATCTGGTGTCTATTTTACAAATAAAAAGGGCCCATAGGATAGTGCACCTAGTGTACATATTAGTTAAAAATGGGTTAATGTAATTGACCTTCTACAAAATGGCCGCCCAACCTCATTTAGAAGCTAGAGTTGGGTATCTAGTAAACATATACAGAAATATGTTATTTACAAAATCTTAATGCTAAACTTTACATTTTAGGACCATTTGCCCTTACGCACTTATTGCTGCCTCTTTTAAATAAATCAGATAATGGCCGCATTATAAATATTAGTGCATTAGCTCATTTTTCAGCCAAATTAAATTTTGATGATTTTATCAGCAAGGAAGAACTCGATAACAGCGAGATGTTTGGGCAGACAAAGCTTGCACTTCTCATGTTCACACGTCATCTTGCTAAGTTATTAAAGTGTAAGTATCGAGTTAATAGAAACAGATTGGCAAAGCTCAAATGTTTAGTTCTGTTAATGAATATGCTGCCAAAAACAGCGGTCATTTAATCTACAGGATGAGTCATGTAAGTGTCACTCCACTTTTATTTCCTAAACTAATAAGAATATCAAATCTTTTTCTTAATAAAAGTTATTGAATATTAACTGCTGCATAACCTGAAATTATCATCAATTAATTTAATGTAAATAAAATAATTATACTGAGTGTTTAGTTATGCCTGTACAGCACATTACTTTGTTATTTTAATCACGCCCCTACTGAAAATCATCTCAGTTGCCTCATAAAACCTCATACAAAATGAACCTGGTTGTTTCAAAAACCGCATAAAACCATATACAACCTGATGAAAACATTATCAGGTTATATGAGGTTTCTATATATATTTTCAGTAGGGGCTGTAATTTATTGCCATTTTAAATTGTACGTTTAATTCTAGATTTAAAACTGTTAAGCTAATACAATCTTAAATATAGTGGTTTCTTAGTTATTTGACTTTCCTCAAACGTTTTGAAAATTTGTGGCCTAATATTTCAAAAATTATTATTTTAGATACTAAAACGTTTACCCATCCTATTTGGAAAAACTTTAAATGTCAATCACGTTTGTTTTTAAATTTCAGTATATTCTAACACCATCAAATGTGGAATTAAATTCTCTTTCAATTTGATATAGGGTTTCATACACTAAATATTAAATTATCTATGGTTTTTCATGTTTTTTTAATTTGTCTTTTATAAATAGTAAAGACAGAAAGTAGCTCCTTGGGCACCCATCAACTTTTATTAAAAAAACAATACAATATTCTCATTAGTTTGAAATATAGTAGGAAAGAGTATTTGTTTTATTTTCATAGCACACCTATTTTAATTTGTAATTTATAAATAACAAATAAAACAAAACAAGTAAAATCAGACATTTTATTATTTGGTAGACAAAATTGAAAGAGAATTTAATTATACATTTGACGGTGTTAAAAATAATGTATGAATAACAGTTTTCGGCATCTAAAACATTAATTTTGTGAAGTTAGTCTACAAATGTCAAAATTTTGGATAGAAGTCAAACAACTCGAAAACCACTAACTTTAAGATCATCTAATCTTAACACCTTTATATCTAGAATTAAATATAAAATCTAAAAATGCAATAATATACAGAATGTTTAATTTAAAATAACATAGTAATGTGCTGTCCAGACTCAACTAAACACCCAGTACAGTTGGTAATAATTTTGGGTTAAGCAGTAGTTAATTATCAATTAAGAAAAAATTTTGATATTGTCAAAGGTTTAGGAAATAGTAATGGTGCGATACTTAAATGACTCACCCTGTATCATAGGCTAATTAAACAATGCACTATTTATCTCAATCTGAACAGTATCATTCATTAGCCTATAATAATATGAAATCAGTGGTACAAGCCTAGTTTTATACATCCCTAAATCTCGGCAATTTATGTTCTACTATACTTGCAGCCACAAAAATCACAGTAAATGCTGTTAATCCAGGATTAGTACGTAACACAGAACATTTAAGAAATTCCCGTTTGGAAACCTCCTTACCTACTAAAGTGTCCGTTTGGCCTTGGATGTGGCTCTTCATGAAAACTCCCAAACAAGGTATGCAGACTATAATTTATGCAGCAGTGGAACCGAGTTTGAAACCAATAACGGGGGCATATTTAAGGTATGTTTCATTCCTATCATCATTCTGTAGATAAAAGTTTAATTTTTAGCGACTGTGCTTTGCAACAACCATCTGAAATGGCACGTGATGATTATTCAGCCAAGCAATTGTATAACAAATCGAGTAAAACTTGTAGAATCGATGGGGAAGCTATTGTGAAAAAATTATCAACAAACGTAGAAGAAGAAGAAGTTGAACAGAAAAGTTAGACATTGTTTTTGTCGGCTACGAAAAAAAATCGTTTAGTTAAGAAATTTCCTGTAATCAACTTTAAAAACAATTAAAAATTGTAAAACTTTTATTTAAAATTATACATTAATAACCTAAGAAAATTAAGAAACACATCGGGTCCATTTTTCACTTACAACCCATAACCATTTGGCTGTTGAATCATCTTGAGCTTCAGGAGAAACCTCGGCTTCTTCGTAATTACTGTGAAAACATCAGTATTACTTTTATATTAATAAGTATAATAGTCCTGCGATATATGGTTATAATTTTTTTAAGGATTATTGTTGTAAAGGTAGTTTGTGTTGAAACCCAAACATAGAAAGAATACACACAAAAAATGATAAGCACTTTGCCTGGATTTTTCTATACATTTATGCAAAATAATTGCTTTTATACAGAGTGGCTAGGAAAACCCCGGCCACTTTTCTTGCGGCGGTCAAGAGTAAAGAAAAATTAAATTAATATACTGGCAACAACGCAGAATCCAAGAAGTTTTGGTTGTTTTGATTTAATATGGGGCGTATTTAATAACTAAAACGTCTTCGATTCTGCGTTGTTGCCAGTATATTAATTTAATTTCTTTTTACTAAAGCGCCATCTCTTGACCGCCGCAAGAAAAGTGGCCGGGGTTTTCCTAGCCACTCTGTATATCTAATCACAACAATTACATAACATCTAGTTAATAATTGCTTTCAGTTGTAGGGTATTTAAATATAAACCCCTGCTACTTCTTCATTGCAAGAATGACAACAAAACCACTTGCTGGGTAGAAAAATTTTCATCGTCCCCCGTTTATTAAAGAGAGGCATGACTTTATTTATAAGTTTGAGCTTTACTTCGTTGAAGTTCATTTAAATTTATTGTAAATAAAACAATTCTTAACTTCAACAGGTTTTATGATTTCAGGTTTTCAAAAATTCATAAAGGCGTCACAGAGAAATAAGTGGACTGGCATATGAACCAAATTCTAGCTTATTTCTAGCTTTGTTAGCCTATAAAATTAAAAAAAAATTGCGTGGTCAGTTTTTGAGCATTATGATTTTGAAAAAAATTAAATTTTGATATTTTTTTCATTTCACAATTTTAGTAGTACCAAAAGTTCAAGTAGCTTGTAACATTGTGTACCCTTGGGGCATTTCCAATATAAAATTTCATCTCGATCTGAGAACTCGATTTACAGTAAGTAGGCGTTAAAACTCAACTTTTTTTAAAATTTTGTAGTCTTGTGAGCTACAATTTGGTTAGTGTCCCAATTCGGCAATTTCGTAACACTGAATACATTTTTATAAATTTTTGAAAATAAAAAATGGGCATGAATTTTTGATTTACAAAAATTCATGCGCCTTTATGTAGTAAAAGTTGAATTGCTCAAGAGAGATAGTAGAATAAGTTTCTAAACTTAACTTTTCGGCACAGCAATATTTCTTCTTCTTCCTTCGACTAGGATATTTGGGGACGCTAATTCCCCCCTCCCAATTTCTGACCAATGAATTTGGTTTTTAATACTCTTGTATCCCAATGATAATTTTTTGACTTTCTTTGTTTATTGCACAGCTGTGTTCTGTATTACTTATGATATACAAAAAAACACGGTTTTATATTTTAATTTATGCTGTCAGCATACTTATTAAATTAAAGTTTATTCTCTCAACTATATGGTTGTAGCTGACAGAAATAAAAAAAATCAGATGACCAGTTTTTGAAAAATTACTAAAAGTAAATTTTAAATTTTGACATAACGAAAGTGAAGCTAGTGCAGGCCTGTGGCCACGGAGTGGGCCGTGGGGTTCAGCCCCACTTACGACGTTATCAAACCCCACCTGGAAAAATATGATGCATTGGTCCCTGTTATTTTAAATATTACATGCATAATAATATTGATTAATTTTGAGCCCCATCTAATAAAATTATAGCCCCCCTATTTCTGATTCCTGGCTAAGGTCCTGAGCTAGCGAGAGAGAAAAGATTTGTATGGAAGCTGTTTATATCTGCTTTGGTATTTAGAAAGTTCTAGATGTAAAAATATGCTAGAAAAGCAAAACGTGTAACATAATTTCTATTTTAAGTTTCGGTTTGTGTTTGAGATTTTAATACGTTTCACGCACCTGCATGCTGTAATACTCAAATACATGTAACTGGTACACACTATATGGCTTCTGAATAAGTTTATTTATTATAATTATTGTTATACATACTTAACCTGACTTCAAACTAACCTAAGCTAATCGGGAATTGTTCACAATAATCAATTTTCCTACTTTGCCCATAACATAATTATTTTCATATTTTGATCTTTCACCAATGTGCATGTCATGTGCCAATTTCGATCATTCACAGTAACATATACATACATTTCTTTACTTATTCTGTGTATCTTTAATGTGCAATTAAGGCTTCAAAAGTCATAACCAAATATCTTTGAAAATCATATTACTTGGTCCAAGTATTTACCAAAAATATTTCCCACTGACGCTTTCCAATTCAGGGTCTACAGCAGCATATATAACCGTTTGAGCTCCTTGTCTTGGACCTTTAATAAATGGCCACACAAATGGCTTTATTAATATTGTTGCAACCCAACTATTAAAAAATCCCATGTGACGAATTATTTGCGTGTCAACAATTCCGGGATGAACTGCATTTACGGTCACTTTTGTACCTAAAAATAACATGCAAGTCCTAAAATTTACAAAAACTGAATTGAAATGTTTACCTGCAAGTCTATCAGCTAGCTCTTTTGTAAATAAAATATTAGCCAATTTGCTTTGCGCATAAGCGTTACCGGGGTCATATTCCTTATCACTGTTTAGGTCTTCTTTGTTTATTTTACCCCTAACATGGGCTATACTAGAAACATTTACTATTCTACTGGGTGCTGATGCCTAAACACACACACACACCTTAAATTTATGTTGTTTAAAGTGGTCTTTAAAATCATACTTAATACCTTTAATTTATCAAGCATAAGATTGGTTAAAAGGAAGTGACCCAAGTGATTAACGCCGAGTTGCATTTCAAACCCGTCCCTTGTTTTGGAACCTTTTGGAGTTCTCATTACGCCAGCATTATTAACCAGAATATCTAAATGTTTCTCTTCGCTATTAAACTTCTTTACGAAATCGCGTATCGACTCTAACGATGCCAGATTGCATGGCCTGCAGTAGACGTATTTGTTCTTAGTGTCTACTACTATTTCTTCACGTGTCTGAAATGGATAGTTTCATTCATGTTTCATAGTAATTTATCAATAATTACCTCTTACCTCTTCACACTTTTTTAAATCGCGACATGCTAAATAAATTTTTGCTCCACGCCTTGCTAATTCCCAAGCGGTTTCTTTACCAATTCCTGTATTCGCTCCAGTTACTATAGCAATTTTTCCATCTAATGGGACATCTTTACGGTATCTTTCGCCACCCACAAGTTCTCTAAAATAAAAATAATTATTTGTGAAAGAATACAGTAATATGTTGATGATCACTTTATCAAACATGCACAACCAAATGTGGCAGCTATTGCACTGGTATAAAGTACCGGTTTGGGTATATTAAAAACCATTTTTCTGTTTCCTTCGACTACAAAATTTAATTTTAAAATGTATTAAAAAGTGAGGCTAGGATTGTTGGGTACTATTTGTGTGATGTAGACTATAATAGACAAACTTGTGGTTATCCAATTTGTTGCTAAACTCTGATTATTTGTTTGCATCACAGCTGGCAAAATTACTTTTAAAAAAGGATTACACTCTTTCGCTCCTGTAGGGACATATGTGTCCCAGTTTATGTTTAAAAATTACTGATGTTGTAATATTCGCTTAGGAATAGAACAAGATAGCTAACATTTTAATAGTTTACGGTTTAATAAAGCTGTACTGCAAGTTGCATCACTTATTTATATATTTAGCAAGTAGGACATTCGCATCTCAAGGTGTCTTTGATGGGATTCATATGTCCCGACAGGTTTGAAATGCGTGTTTATGTTTACTATTTATTGCAGCATGAGTGGCGGTAAAAAAATTTCGTCACAAGAACCAGCAGAGATTGCATATAATATCGATCTAAACGAAGTATCACCATAATGACTTTGATAGTGATGATAGTGTTAAAGATGAAGAATACGTCGCTTCATCCGCTGATTCTGATCCAATAGTTCTGATAAAAGTGTTGAACATGAAAACGATTTTGATCAGTTAGACAATAGTGAAAACAGAGACATTGCTGTGGAAGAAGAAGACATTGATGCAAAACAGCAGGATTTTGATGACGATGGTGGGAATAGTGTGTGGTCCAAAGCAACCACAGACAATTTTAATTCCAGAATGTCGTTACCAACTCAAAAGGATCCCATATTACACTCGCTAATCTAAATCGTGGCAGTGCAGAATTAGATTGATCTTTCAAATTGTTTCCTAAAAGTTTGTTTCTGTATGTGGCCCCCTGCACAAACAAATGGCTGGAAATTTTGGAACGGAAAAAACAAAAAATCCTAAAACAACCGCGTCCGAAATTATGGTTGTTACGGACATTACTATTATCATTACTATTACAACAAAGTTCCTAGTTTTGCTGAGTACTGGTGCAGTAATCAGTTCTTGGGAAATGTAGCTATACAGAGCGCAATTTCAAGAGATAGGTGTCAAATTATTTTATATAAAATGGCCAGCAATCAACTTGATAAGCTTGCAATTGACTGCAAAACTTATTAAATAAACGAAGTTATGTCGTGCATAGAAGAAAGATTTAGAAATACTTGAACGGAGATTACGTTTCAAGCCATACAAGAGTCAAGGGCACGGTTTAAAGGGCCGTCAAGTTTGAAACCACAGATTAGAAATATATATACGTTTGAAACAATATATGCGGCTACAACCAATCAAGAGGAATATAAAACAATTTTTATATTTGTGTTATAAAATTTGAATAGGGCATATATATTCCGGTGAAAATTACTGTTGGGACGTAAATGTCTCATTAAATTTTTTCAAAGGTAATTAATAAAAAAAATTAAAATCGGCATTTCTAGTCTATTTGCATGGTCAAAAATCGGCATTTAAAAAAAATTTATTAAAAATAAAATCAGGAGCAAAAGGGTTAAGTTAAGTAATTATTAGCTACCGTAAGAAGAAGTAATGTAATTACTCGGTAACTTTATTACTTTTCAAAATAATTTTACTATATTACTAATTACTGATAATAGGTAAGAAACTAATAATAATATTGAATTGCTTTTAAAATTACTTTTAGTTTTCTGAAACTAATAAACAACAAAACAACATTATCTTAAAATCTTAAAATATAACTTTAAATTTTAATTACCTTAAAGGTAATGTATTTATATATTTATTTAGCGTATGGCATACAAGTCAATTACAAATTATATAATGTATAGTGTATAGACATATGTAATATGGAGTCAGCACAAATGATAAAATGTTCATAAAATATAGGCATAAAATAGGTAAAGGTAATTCAATTACTGAATAAGTAGTGCAATTACTCCGGGGTAATTAAACTTGTAGGTACATAGTTACTTACTACTAGGAAGTTGAAATTAAGTTTGTAAGAAGTAACAATTACTTATTACTATTATCGATTGAGAAAAAGTAATGCAATAACCAATATTTTTTACAAAAAAAAGTAATTTAATTAGTAATCTAACTAGTTCAATCATTTTCGATCGCACCGTACATAATTAATTACAGGCCAACTCTGGTTTGCATTAATTTCTGAACTGCTTTTTACAGTTTAGTTTTACAACAGTAGTTAAATATTTAACATTATTTAAAATGCGGCTTAATAAGTGTACTTAAACATTCTTTTGTATTATTTTCAGTAGAAATAATTGTTTCATTGTGAAATTTAGACAAATTTATGAATAATTATAATTTATCTTTTATGGAATAGGAATTAACAAAAAGCTAATTAAATAATATGTAACAACGTTTGTTTTTCTGTTTTTAAATTTTTATTTCATAACAGTTTTAGATCAGAACAAATGTTAGGTACAATAACACTAAGCAAATTTTAATTTTTAGATAGATCACTTTAGAAGAGCAATCGGAAAAATCTCTTTTCCAAATTCGAAGTCTAGTTATATCACAGCAACTTGGAAAATTCAATTTAAATTAGCAACGCTTTTAACATGTTTTAATAAATTCAGATTCCTCTTCGGTTCGTACACCTCTTAAGGTCTGCTGTATTTGCTCCAACGTTTTTCCTTTAGTTTCAGGAACATAATAGTAGGAAAATATAACACCTAAAAAGCAGCACGCAGAGAACAAATAAAATGGTACAAACATACCAAAATTATCCGATAATGCTTGGTACATTTTTGATATAGAAAGCACGTACACGCAGAAACAAATATTGAGAACGCACAACGCTTTTGCTTTTATGCTTGCGGAGAATAGCTCACCAAGCATTAAGGTGGGAAGAATTCCAATTCCCGAAGAGCACAGAACAATGTAGCTCAACATTCCGAACAATGGCACCCATTTAAAATTGGTAACATCTAGAGTGTTGTCTTGGGCTATGTAAAAATACGTGGCTTCGATTGCTAAAACGATCCCACAACTAAAGCACGAAAATATCATTAAAGGTTTTCTTCCAAATCTGTCAACGGTGAAGGCAAAACCAGAAATTGCCACAACCAACACAGCTGTGAATATTATCGCTGAAATGGATGCAGAAAGATGGCCTCCAGCTTGAGCGAAGATGTATTGGGTGTATACGGCGAAAGCTGAAAGTCCACTAAGTTGCTGACAACCACGAATTGCGATAGAAATCAGCAAAGCTTTACGATTTGTCGGAATGGCGAACAAATTCCAAAACGTACCCGATTCGGAAATTTGGCGATGGACATCTTTCCTAAGTGTTGCAAGTTCCTTTTCCACATCATTCATCCATCTCAGCTGCTGGAGACATTTGCGAGCTTCTTCCTCTTGGTCTTTCATCAGGTGAAAATAAGGAGACTCTGGCAAAATTGACATGAGAAGTACGTGAAGTACAGGAACGCAAGCAAAAATAATAGCAGTGATTCTTATGTTACAATAAGCACCGATGACATTGACCAGGAACTGCCCAATGTATGTAAAGATTGTAGCCATGTTGCCCCAAGAACCTCTCACGCTTGGCACAGCAATTTCTCCAAGATACGTCGGCAATGCCCCGAAAAGGAGTGCTTCACCAAAGCCGGCTAGAAGTCTTGATAAATAAAAAATGTAGATGTTTTCAGCTGTAGCCACCAGCACCCATGATAAGAATTGAGGAACCGCTATAAGCATGACGGTTTTCTTCCTTCCTATTGCATCCACCAAAATTGCTACAAAGGGAGAGGCAAATGCAGATGAAATTGGTGGAATCATGCTGAAGTATGAAGCTTCCTCCATTGTGATGACCTCCACATGGGATGAGTTTGAAATCAATATTGGAATTGAAGGTGATGGCCAACAGAAGAGAGCACCAAGAGTGAACGATCCCAAGCAAGCTAGCGAAAAGTTAAAATTAATATCGTAATCTAAAAGAATGTTTTGATGCAACTCACCTACGAAAATTACGACAACCTGAGGCCATTCATGACTTTTATGATCGTAAGGAACGTAGCGTTCTAAAAGATGTTCCGGTGCTCTCATGATGAGGCCTTAATCAAAACTAACTTTAGCACTTCACTTGGAAACTAAATTTATTAATACGTATGTAAAACTAAATACGCACGTCATTGCCTAATTGATCTGCATTGAGTTAATAGAAGCAATGAGAATAAATACAGCTGTAGCGCGACCGAGTCCGTTCAGAATTTTTTTATCCTATACCAATATGTTAGAAAGAAATAACATACACTTCTTTAATAGTTTAACTTCTCGCACTTCGTTATTAATTTTTATTTCAGTACGATGATCGACATTAGAGACACGTTCTAGTTGATAGAACCAGGCATGGATTGAAGGTGGATCTAATGAGACTCTTGCGAATATTTATTTTGATAAGAAAAAAATATTTAGTCTTCTATCAATCAGTAACTTCATGGACTATAAAAGCGTTAAAGGTTTTAAGCTTTATTACAACTAAATATTGATCCGCAAAGAACCTCAAGACATTTTAATAGTTAAAGCAATACCTATAAGAATTATTTCTAGTTCTAAATGATAAAAAAGCAATTCACTCGTTTAGTTCCTCACATAATAATTTAATTTAAGGAAGTAAATTATTAGAAAACAAGAGTTTTCCAGCTAGCGCAACAGCTTTTTTTAATTTTCAGAAGTTTATATAAAAATTAGTTTGAAAACGCTTCTTTACGGCCTTATCACTTTTTTTGTCGATAGTTTACGAAACAGTTGCGTTTAAATTTTGAAATGTTACATATGAGCATTACTCATTTAGTTTAGTATATCCACTAATTTTTGTTTGAATAAATGCACCAAAGGTGTCTCATATAGGAGGGGTCACGCAATATTTTCTTGTGAATATCTTAGATCTTTACAATTTATGTAGTTAAAAAAATTATTCTCTATACAAAAATATTCAAAAAAGTACTTTTGTTGAAAGTTGCTAAAAAGTATATATAAAAAGTTCTGATAAACATGGGTCCGGAAACGCTTCCTTCGGAAGTTGAGCCTCCGATAGAGGAAACAGTCTAGTTACACTTTTGTAAGAAATTTCATGAAACACAAGCCGAAGCGAAGCGTTTCCGGGCCCTTATTTAGGTAATTAAACTTGTTTCATGATTCTGATGTATAGAACTTAACCTCAGAGTTTGTGGAAACTATTGGGCAACTTACAAAATCAAATGAATTTTATACATTCTACAAATGTGAATACCCGCGACGTTGCCGGAACTTCCCTAGTCTGCAGCTTTGAATAAGTTAAACTCGACGTGTGTATGTTGGGTTGCATGTTTTTTCAGGGTGGGACATGTTAGACCAGTGAATAGCGCTAAGTGCGCTGAGCCCGGTTAGGGGGTGGAACGGGAATCATAAAGTTGTTGCGCACAGCTCCTTGATTCTCATATTAAAGAAGAAAGACTGCTATAAAAAAAATAATAGTGAAAAAATCTTTTACCAGTAAAGGAGTAGTTTATAACATGGATGATGATAATAATAAAAATTGTTTTTTTTCCTAAAAGTAAAGTATTTCGTACATGTTTCCATTATTGATTTTTTAAATTTTATCGGTTTGTACGTATTTAATAGTATATTAAAACACAAGTTGCATTAGGCATTGTCGTAACGTACGAGTACAAGATTGAAAAACGAGGGAGCGTAGCGACCGAGTTTTTCAATGGACAAGTGCGTCAAGACGCCTTATGAAACGATTTTTTTATACTATTTTTTCTATTCAGGAGAATTAATGAAAAAACGTTATAAAAAATTGCTGCGATCAAATTTGGTAAATTTAGTATGTATATGTTGGCAGCAAGTTTCAAATTGCTGCGATCAAATTTGGTAAATTTAGTATGTATATGTTGGCAGCAAGTTTCAAATTGCTGCCATCAAATTTAGTAAATTTAGTATGTATATGTTGGTATACCTACAAAATTTACCAAATTTGATCATGAATATATCATGAATACCAATCTTTGTTGGTGAAATTTTACTAAAAACAATGCTTTAAAAGACTCTCTTAAAACAAACACTGTTTTTGAGCTAAAACAGTGCTTTAAGAATAACCTTAAAAAACCGAAATAGAAAAAATAATGTTGTTTGAAACGATGAAAATGAAAGTGCAGGAGGAAGTTGTGAAATGTTTCGTCCATATGACGACAAAAACCATGACTAAAAACTTACACAGGATCAGGATGTCTGTAATATTTGTCAATTTTCATTGACTGATCTTAGTAAGCGTATTTACGTACTTAAGAAAATAGTAGCAAAGCGTTTATTTGTAGATTTTTTAATTTGGCTGGGAAGGAAGTAATACAAATATTAATATTAGATTGATCAATAATTCATGGTCACTGGTTGTGGTTGTAATATTGAAAAAAACAATTTTGTTCTTAAATACAACATTACTTCCAGGCCGCATTAATTAGGATGTTGTTAACAAGAACATTTAATTATATCCAAAACGGTTAGACTGAGCAATTTTAAACAAAAGTAACTTTTTGTGTGGTTTTGTATAGAGAATAATATTTGATAGAGAAAACTTGTACAATTTTTAAAGACCAAACACAATTAGAACAAAATATTACGTAACCCTCCCTTATGGGACACCCCTGGTGCACATATTTCACCAAAATTAGCATAAATATTAAGCTAAATGACTACTTAGATATAAAATTTCCTAGCTTAAGTACTGTAAAAGTTATTGGCAATAAAGTGATTAACTGTTTCATTTTCAGGACGCTGTAGCTCCGTAAGTAATCATTTTCGAATCCATATTTATCAGACTCTTCTTGCTTATTTTAATGTATGGAATGCGTGATATATTTTGTACCATAATTGTGAATCAGCCTGTATAAAAAACGCAGCCTATTTTTTTCTGTTTAGATTATTTTCTATAAAAAGTCATAGGTAGTAACAATAATAATAACAACGAAATATTTAAAACTTTTAAATTACATCTATTTCGTATATAAATTACTTATAAATAATCTATTACTACACAATCTTATCAAGAAAGCAATTTTAAGTTAAGATACAAGAATCAAAGATTTTTATCACAATATTCAACACTTTGATTGTACAAACTCGATCTGCTTAACATTTTTACTATGACCGCTTAAATCTTGCTGTATTTCTTCTAAAGTTTTTCCTTTAGTTTCAGGCACATAAAAGTAACAAAATACGGTACTCACGAAACAGCAGCCTGAGAAAAAGTAAAACGGTACGTGCAAACCGAAATTTGACGTTAACGCTTGAAAAAGTTTTGATACTGATAAAACATAAATAGAGAAGCAGATGCTGAGGACACAAAGAGCTTTGCCCTTTACACTGGCTGAGAAAAGCTCCCCAAGCATCAATGTTGGGATAATTCCAAGACCTGCAGAGCACACTACGATGTACGCCAGCATCCCTACAAGTGGTATCCATGTTATCTCGGAAGTGTCAACGTCTGTTTTTTGATCCATGTAAAAATACGTAGCTTCGATTGCCAAAACTACACCACACGCAAAACTTGAGAAGGTCATCAAAGGTTTTCTTCCAAATTTGTCCACAACAAAGGCAAATCCGGTTATCATCGAAAACAATAGGGCCATATAAATTATGGATGACGTACTCGCTGATATTCCACCACCAGCTTGATTGAACATGTACTGGGTGTAAACGGCAAAAGCTGGAAGACCACTCAGTTGTTGGGAACCTCTAATTGCGATGGATATCAGCAAAGCTTTCCTATTGGTTGGAATCATAAACAAATCTTTGAGAGTTCCCGACTCTGAAACTTGCCTTTGTACATCTTTGGTGAGCGACATGAGTTCTTCTTCAACGTTTTCTCTCCATCGGAGTTTTTTGAGAGAATCTCGAGCTTCCTCATGCCTACCTTTCATAATAAGAAAATATGGCGACTCTGGTAGGAACAAATTGGCGAAGATTAGATAGATTACGGGAAGACAACAAAAAATAAGAGCCGTTATTCTAATGTTGCAATAAGATCCAATTACGGTGATGAATAACTGTCCCAAATAGATACCAATGGCGATGAGGTTTCCCCATGATCCTCTTACGTTCGGCACAGCAATTTCCCCAACGTATGTTGCTCCTGCACTAAAAAGTATTGCGTCTCCTATTCCACCAAGAAATCTGGACAAATAGAAAACGTAGACGTTGTCAGCCGAGGCTATTAATATCCATGCCAACATCTGAGGAACACTTGTAAACACGACAATTTTTTTTCTTCCAATGACATCTATTAGTATTGCTATAAATGGAGCTACAATTGCGGTTGCTATTGGTGGAATAACCGTGAAGTATGAGGCTTCTTCTAAAGTTATTGTTTCTACATGGGATAAGTTTGAAATCAAAATTGGAATGGATGGTGAAGTCCAACTGAAGAGAGCACCACAATTGAAAGCAGCCACTGAAACTAAATTTAAAATAATATTATGGGAATTAAAAAAAAAATCAAAATTGAAACTTACTTAAAAAAATGGCAAAAACTTGAGGCCAATCATGGTTTTTATCATCGTATGGAACAAAACGTTCCACAACTTTCTCCTGCACTTTCATTTTTGGAGTGTACGTAGACGTACAACACGTTTCATCGTTTTAAAGAACAAGATTGGTTGATTTACGTATGTATTTAAATTTTAAACAGTCATCTTCTAATCATACCAGCATTGTGATATCAGGCCATAAATTAATACAAATATGTCATCTATGGGAAGCTGTGATGTAAATCTTTTGTAGTGTGTGATAATATTTGTATAATTTTATTTAGAAATAAATAACCTTATCTTCATTAACTTGCAAATACATGATTTGATAAGTTTTGTTGCTACGATGAATTATTTAAATTAACTTAAGTTTAATCAAAGGCTGATTTAGTATTAATTAAAATGGTGAAATATGTTATACTCGCACATACAGAATGATGAAATTTTTAAAAATGTTAATGTCGCATGCATGTAAGAAATATTATTATCTTAAAAAAAATCATATTATTTTTTTCTTGTATCCTATGATTTAAGAAATAATTTTTTCCCTTTGTCAAAGTGTTAAACGATTTTTTCACGATAATGTTTTCCATACAAGTCTACGAAAGGTAAAAAGGATGATAACTGTAAGTCGAAAACACGTGAATTTAGAACTATAAACTACAGATTGTGATAATTAATCACGTTTATTTTAGTGACTTTTCAATGCTAGTTGACCTTTAACTTCATTTATTGAATGCTTTACAATTTTGATAACAAACCACATTTTTGCAATGTATGTTGCTTTAACCAGTGACAACATTGTAGGGTTTTGGTGTTATCTGGTATTAATAAAATTTTGTACTAGCATGCGTTTTTGTTATGGGTTTAGAAAAACTTGATTTGCTCTTGGAAAATGGGGCTGTAATTACTAAGACCATAATGCCCCCTAATTACCATGCCCAACACATTTGAAGAAGTAAAGTGAATGGGAATCCTATACACTCGTTTTTGGTCAGGTAATTGTAAACACTGAGGCTCTGCTACACCGCCCCCGCCGTCCCGAAAAACTTATACGATACTCTTGGAATTGTGATGTAGTTTTTTTTTATTTTTAATGTTGCTGTACTTTCAGTGTATAAATGTATATCATGATGATGCAGAATTTTTACGGAAATACAAGTTTTGGATCTTCTCAGAAACCAATAATGTAATTTTGGAAATACGTAATAACTGCTTGATGTTTGGCTGACACAGCCAATCATTTAACATTTCAGTGATTATCATTCCAGTTCCGCAAACCCGTCACTATTAGTTACCACATAAAAATAATTAAGCAAAGAAAACTGTGCAAAACTAATGTCAAAAGGCTTCTAAACAAATTGTTCATTCTTAAAATAATCATTGCAAAATGTAACGCGAACTTACATTTGCTATCAAATAAGTTTAATAATTCGTAAAAGTTGCTAAAAAATTGCCTCGTCATGTTCACTTTCTAGTTTATTGTAATTATTATTATAATAAATTAAGATAACAAGATAACTTCGAAAAAAAAAACAAATATTTACTGATAATTCTTGTTATTTTACTACTGAAAATTAATTGGCAGAAACATTTTTGATCCAAAACTGGAAACGGTTGGTTTATTTTAATAACTCACACCAAAGTGAAAGTACTCTACTCAAAACAACAAACAATACTTGGCCGATGCTAATGTCTGTAGCGTGAAACAGCCTATTAAAGTTCATTAATAAAGGCGTCAAACCGGTTGAAATTTTAGGCAGATTCAGCTCACAGTATCAAGACAGTACGCCCACAAAGCCGCAACTATTTAAATAAGCTAACCGTTTTAAAAATGGCCGTGAGACTGTTCGTGACAATGCAAGAAGAAAAAATTAACTGTAACAAGAGCCATTCTTGATGACATTAAACGTAGTTTCTTCTACTATTTCAGAACCAGCTATTAGACCAAAGCTTCAACACGGTTAATGCCACCAGGAATGACTCTTGTTGCCATTGAATTTTTTTTCCTGGATTTTCACGAATAACTCTACAACCATTTTTAAAACAGAGAACTAAGGTTATGTTGCACAGCTGAAAGACTAAAATTTAGGCCAACAAAAATGTTCCATATAATAATTGAAGCGTGGCGACGCCCACCGACGTTAACATTTTACATGATAGAGGTAGTCGAGTGGCACATCATTTAAAAGCTCTCTTCATTTTGTGCACGATAGGTTGTTTTCTTTTAAAATGTACAGGTTTGAATAAAATATAGGATGGTTAAATGTAAATAATAATAAATTTATTACAAATCACAATTGTTTTTTTACAAATGAAGAACGTGTATACGTACAATTAAAGGCTAAATATCATTCATTGTTAATGCCGAAATATTTAAAAAACACAGTTTTAAAAAATGTATTCTGTTTTCTATTACATTTAACTATCTATCGTTTAATGTGAATAAATAAAATTTAAAAGAAAATAGCCATCCTGCAAAATGAAAAAAGCTTTTGAATGATGTGTCACTCGATCCCTATTACCATTTATAGTATTTGAGTCGGTGGGCGTCGCGACGCCACTATAATGCAATTGGAACTTTTTTTGGCTTAAAATTTAGTATTTTAGGTGTTAGTTACGTAACCTTGGTTTTGTTTCACTGGGCCAAGGCTATATAAATTATTTCATGGTTATGCATCTTGCAAATACTTACCAGGTATTTCCCAAAAAGATAAGCTTATTTTATTATCTTATCTTTATGACTGCAAAACAATAACATTAAACTATAATTGGATGCTGTAGCTAAGCAACCTTTCTGTAACATTATGAAATGAGTGAATTTTTAGCTACTAAAACGTAACTAGAGTGTAAGTTTCAATTTTTCTAGCTCATACCTATTTAATGTTAGAATTTTAACTGTTTGTGGGAAAAACGGAAATGTAAGTTTTTATGAACAGTTTGTCTTTTATCAATGCGTTTATGTTATTTTTAATTTAATTAAAATTAAAAGAAAAGTCTGTTTGTTTTTGAATTTTTTTATTTATAGAAAATTTCAAATTTTATGATGGTATAAAATTTTAAAATTTTTAGGTATTCTTCACTGTTGCTCACATTCGCATTCACACATATTTTATAATCTCGAATACTTTCCGCACCGAATTTATACAGATCGTTGCAAATTAAAGAGAGCCGAATTGAAATTTTCACACACCATGTGCTATGGGTAGTAGTTCAAAATTTACAGCACATCTTCTTCCGTTGTATTAATTTTAATGTTCTTATTTTCACGTTTTCCTCCTCTCAAATTTTCTTGGATCTCTTCCAATGTTTTCCCTTTGGTTTCAGGAACAAAATAGTAAGAAAATGCAACGTTTAGGAAACAACACACCGAGAACAAACAAAACGGAACGTACATTCCAAAATTGTAAGACAAAGTTTGAAACAGTTTTGCTGCCACCATCACATAAACTGAAAACGACATGTTGAGCACGGCCATTGCTTTACCTTTTATACTAGCGGAAAATAATTCTCCTAGCATCAAAGTGGGAATGGTTGCTAATCCCGACGCCATTGTAAAAACGTACATTAGCATTCCTGCGAGCGGTAACCAAGTCACACCCGAAACGTCCACTTCGGTTTTTTCGAGAACATAAAAATACACCGCCTCAGTTACTAGAACAATGCCACAGGTGAAACAAGAAAATGTCATCATGGTTTTTCTTCCAAACTTGTGCACAATGAAGATGAATCCTGCAATAACCACCAAAAACACTCCCGTGAAAATTATAGCTGATGTCGATGCGGAAAAGTCACTTCCGGCTTGCTGGAACATGTATTGTGTATACATGCTGAAAGCTGGAAGACCACTCAGCTGTTGGGCACCTCTAATTCCTATAGCGATCATCAAAGCTTTACGATTAGTTGCAATGGTAAATAAATCTTTAAACGTTCCCGATTCCGAAATTTGACGTTGCACATCTTTGCTAAGAGATTTAAAGTCTTCTTCAACGTTTTGCTTCCATCTTAGTATCCTCAGAGAAGTTCGAGCTTCTTGTTCTCTGTTTTTCATAAGAAGGTAATAGGGTGACTCAGGCATGAATGCCATCAGAGTAAACTGCAGTAAAGGTACGCAACTTAGTATAAGGGCAGTAGTTTGTACATCAAAATACGAACCCACTGTATTAATAACGAATTGTCCGAAAAAACCATTCAATGCAATGAAGTTGCCCCAAAAGCCTCTTACCACAGGTTCTGTCACTTCCCCCACGTACATGGGAACCGATGTAAAAAGTGCTGCATCGCCAATACCTGCCATAACTCTTGATAAGTACAAGAGGGGAAGGCTTTCAGCGAAAGAAATCAACATCCAAGATGAAAAGTAAACAACTGCCATAAGCATGATGGTTTTCTGTCTTCCAATCCCATCCACAAACAGTGATAAAATTGGTGAAAAAATTACAGTCGTAATCGGTGGTATTAACGTAAAGTATGAAGCTTCTTCAAGGGTTATAGGATCAATGTGAGATGAATTTGAGATAAGTATTGGAATTGTCGGTGAAGTCCAAGCCACCAGGGAAAGACAACTTAGAGACCCCAAAGCAGCTAAAATATAAAAATTAAAATAAAACCGGTTCAAAATAGAAAATAAATATTACCTACCAGCTACAACTGCAAGAGCTTGAGGCCAATGATGATTTTTACCATCATGTGGAATGTAACTTTCTAAAATGCTTGTGTGTGTTCTCATGGTGGTTGAGAAAAAATGACTCCGTTGTAAAATTTCATGCCAAGAAATTTATACCAAAAGCGTATTTACATAATATAAGTACACCCAATGACGAGATAAGGTGCTGTTTTTACATTCTCAGATAAATTAACTACGAGGAATTGCTCACGCAGCCTTGTATCTATGCTATTAGCCTCAAGGTCAAATTTAACACAAGTTTTCAGTTGTGAGATAAATTTAAATTATAGTTATAATTTATTTAAAACTTTCATACTTTTTCTAACTACAAGTATTAATAATTAATTACAGTGGTTTTGGTAAAATTATTAGGAAATATTTCCGGACATATTGTTTATCTGATCGTTTTTACTGTTTGGGTGTATAGAGCTTACCTTCAAATTTGTACTGACTTTGTAGGCTCATCCTGTTTATCAGCTGCAATTCTTTTATAATAAAACGTACGTTTGTTACATACTTTACAAAACGTATTCTACTTGGAACAAGAAACAATAATTCAACATAATCGATGTAAATGTCAACTGTACCGTGAAACAGCGTATTTATAATTCAATGTCTTGATTTATAATAAATTAATAAAGGCGTCAAGCCCGTTGAAATTTTACACAGACTCAGATTATAGTTTCAGCAAAATACATTCAAGAAGTCGGAAGTGTTTGAATCGGCTAACTGGTTCAAAAATGGCCGTGAGACTATTTGTGACAATCCAGGTAAAGGAAGTAGTAATTTTCTCTCTCTTATATCTATACCAATTCCGTTTGTACGGTATTCCTGTATTGCCCGATAATTTTAAATTCAGTAACCTTGGCATTAGAACATCTTATTGTTGCTTAGTTAGTTATCTGCTACCGTTTGCTACCGTAGACTACCGTATCTTAATTGCTACCCTATGTTACCGTTTACTGTCGTATCTTGTTTGTTACCGTATTTTACCTGCTACCGTATTTTGCTTGTTTTGTTTATATTTTGCTTTGCTTGGCTTGTAATACCTTGTGTTTTAGTGTAATAATTATTTTCGTAAATATTTTTATTTCACCTTTTGCTTTATTTAACAATATATGATTTAATTTTTTGATAAAAGTACTTGAGCACCAATAGTTTCGGGAAGTAAAATATTTAGACCCCTGGAAACCGTTATCTTCGCTGCAGTTACCCCGGTATTCAACTAGGTACGAGGCAAATGTGACGACCGACTGGGTAAAAACCTCCTTCAAAAGTGCAGTCACATTGGGGAAAAGTCTTTCTCAATAGTGCAGTCAAACTGGGAGAAAACCTTCCTCAAAAGTAAAATTCTATTAGAAAAACGACCTCGCTCAGTGAAGTCTGTTCAAAGAGTAAACTCCATTACAAAATTTGCCGCCCGTGCATTTCACCGAGGTTATAAGCAGAAGCTAATGTATAATCCCACCAAACGGTTGGATTTGAGCAATTGTCGATTTGCACAACAGGAGTACCGTTTTTGCGTATTTCATTTGTATTTACGTACGTTAAACAAAAGTTTTTGAAGATGTATGTACTCCTGAATTATTTTCGCATGCTGCAGTTTGAGAAACACTGGTTTAAATTTATGAAACTGACCAATATAAATTGAGAATGTGTGACTATTCATGATTTTATTGTCGTAAGTTACATAGAATTATGGTCGTTTTTGACTGACAATCATCAAGATTTAAATGTTTTCTATTGTACACACTGTTCTACGCGTGATATTTACTTGAAGAACAATTTTAACCAAATTATCAGTTGCGAAATTATAAAACTACGTAATCCTCACTATTTTAAGAAAAACAGGCTTATTTTACGTATTTAAATTTGTTATCACTAACAATTATAACATCACAGAGAAAAAAGACAAACAAAATGATAAAGCTATTTTTCTTAACTATGTATACCTAATTCATTCAAGTTAAAATTCTGTTTCAAATAACTTACTAATTTTTGAAACAATAATCATTAATTACGAAACTATGTAACATGATGACATATTACTATTAGTGATTATGATGACCTATACCTACAAGAGAGAGCTAAGTTTAAAAATGTATGTCCGCTGTTCGGTTTATAAAAGAATAATATACATACCTACAGTGTGGTCCAACACTCATAACACCCCTATGTAATTCTGAAACGAATCAAGATAGCGAATAATAATGTTAATAAAAGTTTGTTAGTAACGTTTGACCCACCTTTCTGCATATTTAAAAACAAATTTTAACGAAAGCTGTAGCGCTCTGACGCGATCATCATTTTTTGGAAATAGTAACTTAGCAATTTTTTGTGCTCATTCTATAGTAATTTTTTTCTCTTTTCAACAATATACAACTTTTATATCCGTACATAACCAAATTTTCAAATAAATGTGAAAAACTTCTTTATATTAGCAGGCCTGAATTCAAACAGCTTACTAGAACCGCAGCAGGGTGCTTTAAAATTTATTTGTTATTACTTAACAATTAAAAGCAATTGGACGAACAAAATGCGACTGCGCTAGGCTGTTGTTTGAATTCAGGACCGGTAATAGAAAAAAAGTTTTCGCGTTTTTCTCGAAACTTTTGTTATGTGAGAGTATACAAGTTTTATACCATTGAAAAGAAATAAAGATTCTCTATCGGATATGCGCAAAAAATTTGTAAGTTGCTATTTAAAACAAATGACGTTCGCGTCACAGCGCTTACAACCTTAGTTAAAATTTTTTCTTAAGTGTGCAGAAAGGTAGATCAAACGTTACCAAAAAACTTTTATTAACTTTTTTTTCTCTATCTTGATCCGTTTCAGATTTTTGTAGGGGCGTAATAAGTGTTAGACCACCCTGTACGTATGTATACACATACCTGCAATAAAATGACATTGCCAAAAAGCTTTTTATACTAAGATGATGAAGCTGATTAGAGCTAGTCCTTATTAAACAGATAATATCTCTACTACGTAAGCTGCTAAAAGAGAGATCGTTGAGTGACTACAACAAAAACTTTTTAGAATAAGGAGAAGCACAATGACAATTAGGGTCAGTTGTCATCTTGTTATTTATCTTTTAGTATTTTTACTAGTTTCGAGTTTTGCAAAATTTATAATCTTCTAATATTTTCGGTTATTCTGCAAAACTTGAATTTTTTACGTCACCAAGCTATAAGCGTTGTAAAAGCAAATATTCCATCCATTACCATTGCAAATTATGGTTACACTATTCTCACCGAATACAACTAAAATGATCAAAAACGTACAAGAAATCTTAAAAAGAACTTTACTGTATAACCGTCAAGTGTTATACTTACAAAATATTATAAAAAATACAAAATTAAAAATGTCTATGAACTTAAGTAGCGTTGGCACCTGTTTTAATCAATTTATGACCTCTCAAATGTTGCTGTATTTCTTCTAACGTTTTTCCCTTTGTTTCCGGAACAAAATAGTACGAAAACGCAACACTCACAAAATAACACACGGAAAATAAACAAAACGGTACGTACATTCCAAAATTGGATGATAAACTTTGGAACAGTTTTGCTACCGCAAGCACAAAAAGTGAAAAAAATATATTAAGCACCCCCATTGCTTTGCCTTTTACACTTGCAGAAAACAGTTCTCCTAACATTAAAGTAGGAATAATACCCAATCCTGAGGCGCACACAGGAATGTACATCATCATTCCAGCTAGTGGCTGATGCTAATGTCTGTAGCGTGAAACAGCGTATTAAAGTTCATTAATAAAGGCGTCAAACCGGTTGAAATTTTAGGCAGATTCGGCACACAGTATCAAGACAGTACACCCACAAAGCCGCAACTATTTAAATAAGCTAACTGTTTTAAAAATGGCCGTGAGACTGTTCGTGACAATGCACGAAGAAAAAATTAATTGTAACAAGAGCCATTCTTGATAACATTAAACGTTGTTTCTTCTACTATTTCAGAACCAGCTATTAGACCAAAGCTTCAACACGGTTAATGCCACCAGGAATGACTCTTGTTGCCGTTGAACTTTTTTTCCTGGATTGTCACGAATAACTCTACGACCATTTTTAAAACAGAGAAACAAAACTAAGCTTACGTTGCACAGCTGAAAGACTAAAATTTAGGCCAACGAAAATGTTCAATCTAATAATTGAAGCGTGGCGACGCCCACCCACGCTAACATTTTAAATGGCAGAGGTAGTCGAGTGGCACATCATTTAAAAGCTCTCTTCATTTTGTGCACGATAGGTTGTTTTCTTTTAGCATTTACAGGTTTAAATAAAATATAGGATGGTTAAATGTAAATAATAATAAATTTATTAGAAATCACAATTGTTTTTTTTACAAAAGAAGAACGTGTATACCTACAATTAAAGGCTAAATATCATTCATTGTTAATGCCGAAATATTTAAAAAACACAGTTTTAAAAAATGTATTCTGTTTTATATTAAATAGACATTTAACTATCTATCGCTTAATGTGAATAGATAAAATTTAAAAGAAAACAGCCATCCGGCGCAAAATGAAAAAAGCTTTTGAATGATGTGTCACTCGATCTCTATTACCATTTATAGTATTTGAGTCGGTGGGCGTCGCGACGCCACTATAATGCAACTGGAACTTTTTTTTGGCTTAAAATTTCGTATTTTAGGTGTTGGTTACGTAACCTTAGTTTTGTTTCACTGGGCCAAGGCTATATAAATTATTTCATGGTTACGCATCTTGCAAATACTTACCTGGTATTTCCCAAAAAGATAAGCTTATTTTATTATCTTATCTTTATGACTGTAAAACAATAACATTAAACTATAATTGGATGCTGTAGCTAAGCAACCTTTCTGTAACATTATGAAATGAGTGAATTTTTAGCTACTAAAACGTAACTAGAGTGTAAGTTTCAATTTTTCTAGCTCATACCTATTTAATGTTAGAATTTTAACAGAACTGTTTGTGGGAAAAACGGAAATGTAAGTTTTTAGGAAAAGTTTGTCTTTTATCAATGCGTTTATGTTATTTTTAATTTAATTAAAATTAAAAGAAAAGTCTGTTTGTTTTTGAATTTTTTTATTTATAGTAAATTTCAAATTTTATGTTGGTATAAAATTTTAAAATTTTTAGGTATTCTTCACTGTTGCTCACATTCGCATTCACACATATTTTATAATCTCGAATACTTTCCGCACCGAATTTATACAGATCGTTGCAAATTAAAGAGAGCCGAATTGAAATTTTCACACACCATGTGCTATGGGTAGTAGTTCAAAATTTACAGCACATCTTCTTCCGTTGTATTAATTTTAATGTTCTTATATTCACGTTTTCCTCCTCTCAAATTTTCTTGAATCTCTTCCAATGTTTTCCCTTTGGTTTCAGGAACAAAATAGTAAGAAAATGCAACGTTTAGGAAACAACACACCGAGAACAAACAAAACGGAACGTACATTCCAAAATTGTAAGACAAAGTTTGAAACAGTTTTGCTGCCACCATCACATAAACTGAAAACGACATGTTGAGCACGGCCATTGCTTTACCTTTTATACTAGCGGAAAATAATTCTCCTAGCATCAAAGTGGGAATGGTTGCTAATCCCGACGCCATTGTAAAAACGTACATTAGCATTCCTGCGAGCGGTAACCAAGTCGCACCCGAAACGTCCACTTCGGTTTTTTCGAGAACATAAAAATACACCGCCTCAGTTACTAGAACAATGCCACAGGTGAAACAAGAAAATGTCATCATGGTTTTTCTTCCAAACTTGTGCACAATGAAGATGAATCCTGCAATAACCACCAAAAACACTCCCGTGAAAATTATAGCTGATGTCGATGCGGAAAAGTCACTTCCGGCTTGCTGGAACATGTATTGTGTATACATGGTGAAAGCTGGAAGACCACTCAGCTGTTGGGCACCTCTAATTCCTATAGCGATCATCAAAGCTTTACGATTAGTTGCAATGGTAAATAAATCTTTAAACGTTCCCGATTCCGAAATTTGACGTTGCACATCTTTGCTAAGAGATTTAAAGTCTTCTTCAACGTTTTGCTTCCATCTTAGTATCCTCAGAGAAGTTCGAGCTTCTTGTTCTCTGTTTTTCATAAGAAGGTAGTAGGGTGACTCAGGCATGAATGCCATCAGAGTAAACTGCAGTAAAGGTACGCAACTTAGTATAAGGGCAGTAGTTTGTACATCAAAATACGAACCCACTGTATTAATAACGAATTGTCCGAAAAAACCATTCAATGCAATGAAGTTGCCCCAAAAGCTTCTTACCACAGGTTCTGTCACTTCCCCCACGTACATGGGAACCGATGTAAAAAGTGCTGCATCGCCAATACCTGCCATAACTCTTGATAAGTACAAGAGGGGAAGGCTTTCAGCGAAAGAAATCAACATCCAAGATGAAAAGTAAACAACTGCCATAAGCATGATGGTTTTCCGTCTTCCAATCCCATCCACAAACAGTGATAAAATTGGTGAAAAAATTACAGCCGTAATCGGTGGTATTAACGTAAAGTATGAAGCTTCTTCAAGGGTTATAGGATCAATGTGAGATGAATTTGAGATAAGTATTGGAATTGTCGGTGAAGTCCAAGCCACCAGGGAAAGACAACTTAAAGACCCCAAAGCAGCTAAAATATAAAAATTAAAATAAAACCGGTTCAAAATAGAAAATAAATATTATCTACCAGCTACAACTGCAAGAGCTTGAGGCCAATGATGATTTTTACCATCATGTGGAATGTAACTTTCTAAAATGCTTGTGTGTGTTGTCATGGTGGTTGAGAAAAAATGACTCCGTTGTAAAATTTGATGCCAAGAAATTTATACCAAAAGCGTATTTACATAATATAAGTACACCCAATGACGAGATAAGGTGCTGTTTTTACATTCTCAGATAAATTAATTACGAGGAATTCACACGCAGCCTTGTATCTATGCTATTAGCCTCAAGGTCAAATTTAACACAAATTTTCAGTTGTGAGATAAATTTAAATTATAGTTATAATTTATTTAAAACTTTCATACTTTTTTTAACTACAAGTATTAATAATTAATTACACTGGTTTTGGTAAAATTATTCGGAAACATTTCCGGACATATTGTTTATCTGATCGTTTTTACTGTTTGGGTGTATAGAGCTTACCTTCAAATTTGTACTGACCTTGTAGGCTCATCCTGTTTATCAGCTGCAATTCTTTTATAATAAAACGTACGTTTGTTACATACTTTACAAAACGTATTCTACTTGAAACAAGAAACAATAATTCAACATAATCGATGTAAATGTCAACTGTACCGTGAAATAGCGTATTTATAATTCAATGTCTTGATTTATAATAAATTAATGAAGGCGTCAAACCCGTTGAAATTTTACGCAGACTCAGATTATAGTTTCAGCAAAATACATTCAAGAAGTCGGAAGTGTTTGAATCGGCTAACTGGTTCAAAAATGGCCGTGAGACTATTTGTGACAATCCAGGTAAAGGAAGTAGTAATTTTCTCTCTCTTATATCTATACCAATTCCGTTTGTACGGTATTCCTGTATTGCCCGATAATTTTAAATTCAGTAACCTTGGCATTAGAACATCTTATTGTTGCTTAGTTAGTTATCTGCTACCGTTTGCTACCGTAGACTACCGTATCTTAATTGCTACCCTATGTTACCGTTTACTGTCGTATCTTGTTTGCTACCGTATTTTACCTGCTACCGTATTTTGCTTGTTTTGTTTATATTTTGCTTTACTTGGCTTGTAATACCTTGTGTATTAGTGTAATAATTATTTTCGTAAATATTTGTATTTCACCTTTTGCTTTATTAAACAATATATGATTTAATTTCATGATAAAAGTACTTGAGCACCAATAGTTTCGGTAAGTAAAACTATTTAGACCCCTGGAAACCGTCATCGTCGCTGCGGTTACCCAGGTCTTCAACTAGGTACGAGGCAAATGTGACGACCGACTGGGTAAAAACCTCCTTTAAAAGTGCAGTCACATTGGGAAAAAGTCTTTCTCAATAGTGCAGTCAGACTGGGAAAAAACCTTCCTCAAAAGTGAAATTCTACTAGAAAAAAGACCTCGCTCAGTGAAGTCTGTTCAAAGAGTAAACTCCATTACAAAATCTGCCGCCCGTGCATTTCACCGAGGTTGTAAGCAGAAGCTAATGTATAATCCCACCCGCAACACCGACCACGTAACAAAAGAGCGTCATAAATGTTTTAAGAAATATTTCTATTGCTTTTAAGTTTAGAACAAACACATTCAATAAACTGTTTCTGCATTGCAAGGAAACATTCAGACCTACAGGACAACTACATTGGTAAAAAAAACATTGAATTATCTCGCAAACGGTTGGATTTGAGCAATTGTCGATTTGCACAACAGGAGTACCGTTTTTGCGTATTTCATTTGTATTTACGTACGTTAAACAAAAATTTTTGAAGATGTATGTACTCCAGAATTATTTTCGCATGCTGCAGTTTGAGAAACACTGGTTTAAATTTATGAAGCTGACCAATAAAAATTGTGTGACTATTCATGATTTTATTGTCGTAAGTTACATAGAATTATGGTCGTTTTTGACTGACAATCATCAAGATTTATATGTTTTCTATTGTACACACTGTTCTACGCGTGATATTTACTTGAAGAACAATTTTAACCAAATTATCAGTTGTGAAATTATAAAACTACGTAATCCTCACTATTTTAAGAAAAACATGCTTATTTTACGTATTTAAATTTGTTATCACAGAGAAAAAAGACAAACAAAATGATAAAGCTATTTTTCTTAACTATACCTAATTCATTCAAGTTAAAATTCTGTTTCAAATAACTTACTAATTTTTGAAACAATAATCATTAATTACAAAACTATGTAACATGATGACATGTTACTATTAGTTATTACAAGAGAGAGCTAAGTTTAAAAATGTATGTCCGCTGTTCGGTTTATAAAAGAATAATATACATACAGTGTGGTCCAACACTCATAACACCCCTATGTAATTCTGAAACGAATCAAGATAGCGAATAATAATGTTAATAAAAGTTTGTTAGTAACGTTTGACCCACCTTTCTGCATATTTAAAAACAAATTTTAACCAAAGCTGTAGGCGCTGTGGCGCGGTTATCATTTTTAAGAAATAGTAACTTAGCAATTTTTTGTACTATTGTATAGTAATTTTTTTTTCTTTTTAACAATATACATCTTTTATGCCCTTACATACCAAAATTTTCAAATAAATGTGAAAAACTTCTTTATATTAGCAGGCCTGAATTCAAACAGCTTACTAGAACCGCAGCAGGGTGCTTTAAAATTTATTTGTTATTACTTAACAATTAAAGTCAATTGGACGAACAAAATGCGACTGCGCTAGGCTGTTGTTTGAATTTAGAGCCCGCTAATATGGAAAACGTTTTCGCGTTTTTCTCAAAACTTTTGTTATGTGAGAGTATACAAGTTTTATACCGTTAAAAAGAAATAAAAATTTGTTAGCGGCTATTTAAAACAAATGACGTTCGCGTCTCAGTGCTTACAACCTTAGTTAAAATTTTTTCTTAAGTGTGCAGAATGGTAGTTCAAACGTTACCAAAAATCTTTTGTTAACTTTTTTCTCTATCTTGATCAGTTTCAGATTTATGTAGGGGCGTAATAAGTGTTAGACTACCCTGTACGTATGTATACACATACCTGCAATAAAATGACATTGCCAAAAAGCTTTTTATACTAAGATGATGGAGCTGATTAGAGCTAGTCCTTAATAAACAGATAATATCTCTACTACGTAAGCTGCTAAAAGAGAGATCGTTGAGTGACTACAACAAAAACTTTTTAGAATAAGGAGAAGCACAATGACAATTATGGTCAATTGTCATCTTGTTATTTATCTTTTAGTATTTTTACTAGTTTCGAGTTTGCAAAATTTAGAATCTTCTAATATTTTCGGTTATTCTGCAAAAATTGAATTTTTTACGTCACCAAGCTATAAGCGTTGTAAAAGCAAATCTTCCATCCATTACCATTGCAAATTATGGTTACACTATTCTCACCGAATACAACTAAAATGATCAAAAACGTACAAGAAATCTTAAAAAGAACTTTACTGTATAACCGTCAAGTGTTATACTTACAAAATATTATAAAAAATACAAAATAAAAAATGTCTATGAGCTTAAGTAGCGTTGGCACCTGTTTTAATCAATTTATGACCTCTCAAATGTTGCTGTATTTCTTCTAACGTTTTCCCCTTTGTTTCCGGAACAAAATAGTACGAAAACGCGACGCTCACAAAACAACACACGGAAAATAAACAAAACGGTACGTACATTCCAAAATTGGATGATAAACTTTGGAACAGTTTTGCTACCGCCAGCACAAAAAGTGAAAAAAATATATTAAGCACTCCCATTGCTTTGCCTTTTACACTGGCAGAAAACAGTTCTCCTAACATTAAAGTAGGAATAATACCCAATCCTGACGCGCACACAGGAATGTACATCATCATTCCAGCTAGTGGCACCCAACTTATACTAGAAACATCCAAATCTGTTTTTGCGTGGATATAAAAATATACAGCTTCAATTGCTAGAACAACTCCACATCCAAAGCAAGAGAACGTCATCAACGGTTTTCTCCCAAATTTGTGTATGACGAAAGCAAAACCGGTTACCACCACTGAAAACGTCCCCGAAAATATTATAGATGATATTGCAGCGGATATGTTACTCCCGGCCTGATTAAACATGTACTGGGTATACATGAAAAAAGCTGGAAGACCGCTTAACTGTTGTATGGCTCGAATTCCTATAGCTATCAGCAACGTTTTGCGATTGGTTGGAATGACGAACAAGTCCTTAAGGGTTCCCGACTCAGCAATTTGTCGCTGTACGTCTTTGTTTAACGATTTAAAATCTTCTTCAACACTGTCGTTCCATCTTAAAGTCTGCAAAGAAGTTCGAGCTTCATTTTCTCTATTTTTAATGAGGAGGAAGTAGGGTGATTCAGGCATCAATCCCATAAGAAAAAATTGCGTCAATGGCACGGTACTAAGAATAAGCGCAGTAGTTCGTATATCACAATAAGATCCGATTGCATTAATGACGAACTGCCCGAAAAAGACGCAGAAGGCCATGAGGTTTCCCCAAGAAACTCTTACCACAGGTTCTGTAACTTCTCCCACGTACATGGGTACTGCAGTAAAAAGTGCAGCATCAGCAATACCTTCGATAAATCTTGATACATACAACGTGGGAAGATTTTGGGCAAACGCAATCAATATCCACGACAGGAAATAAATGAATGCCATTAGCATGATACATTTTCGCCTTCCAATTCCCTCTACTAGCAGTGAAAAAATAGGAGAGAAAATCACAGTTGCGATCGGTGGTACTATCGTAAAATATGAAGCTTCTTCCAAGGTTATGGGATCAATATGAGACGCATTGGATGTCAGTATTGGAATGGATGGCGACGTCCAAGCAACGAGCGAGCCAGTACTAAATGTACCCAAAGCAGCTAAAAACAATTACTACTGTAAATGTAGCCTAAAATAATGGAGGACAATAAGAACCTACCCGCAATCACAGCCAGAGCTTGAGGCCAATGATGGTTTGTACCATCGCGTAAGATACAGCTTTCTAACACTCGAGTTTTCATGGTTGATGCAAAATACTAACTTAAAAACTTAAGAAATTTATATAAATCTGTAAATTTTGCATAATCATTTGTTAGTGACGCCATAAATATAATCAGTCGTAAAATGATAAAGCTATAATAAAACTAAGCTAAGTACATAATTTCAGTCTAGAAATAAACCTTGTTATTATAATATTAGTTTAAACACTTTACTTCTACATAAATATCTTTAAAAAATGTAAAACAAATTGCATTTTATTAAGTGTTCCGGTTTGGTAAGCGTTGCACAACATTTACCAAACCGGAACACTATTATAAGGTAAATAATATGTAAGTTAAAAAAAATGCCTCCTTCACGTAATCGTCCAAATTGTGCCTATTCTGTAAAGTAACAAATACACATGTTGTCGGTGTTCAAATCATGTGCACTTTGTTTCGCCTACATCGTCGCTACCGTTATCGCTATGCAGGAAGCATAAGCTATGGGGCGCCGTTTAGATCATCGTTAGAAAATTAAAATATATTTAATTATATTTATATCGTCGCCTCATAATAATCAGTAGCATTCCACCCTGTATACATCAAGAGTATAAATATCGAACGGTATTTTACAAACTTAATCGTGCATTTCTTACTTCACGGACTAGGCAAAAATTTGCCGATTACATGAAACAGGCAATTATACAAATCGCCGTAACAGATATACTAAGAGCGGAATGGAATGCAACATATATATTGTTCTACGAACATTGTTTATTTTAATATTTCAAAATATATATATAGTTAACATAATTAAAAACTAGTTTTGTAAAATATGTTCACCACAAATTTTATCACATAGTTATATGATTTAATGTGTTTGTCATTATTATACAAAAATAATTTTGATCGTTTTTAAATGTTTTTTAAATCCCCCACAATAATAACATTTTTTTAAAAAATTATGAGGCCGTGCGTGAGCACGACTCCATGATTCCCATCCCACCCCCTTACCCGGGCTCAGCACACTAAGTGCTATACACCGGTCTAGCATGACCCACCCCTGAAAGACATGCAACCCAACATACACACCACACACAACATCCATGGACACGCCGGATTTAACTTATTCAAAAAAGATTCCGACGGGCAGAGGACTCGAACCTACTGTCGTTGAGAGTCTAGTTTCAAAGCCTGGGGCTTTAACCACTAGACCACCCGCTGGCCTTAATAATAACATTAAATTCCATCTATAGACTTTTGTATCTTACTTTATTTTTTGCCTTATGTCTTCTATTTCTTCCAGGGTTTTGCCCTTAGTTTCGGGAACAAAATAATAAGAAAATAACATGCTTAGGAAGCTGCAGCAGGTGGAAAAGCAAAATGGCACGTACATTTCAAAATTGTATGATAGAGACCGACATGATGCACAGCGAGAAAAAAAATGTTAACAACGTACAAAGCTTTGACTTTTATTTTAGCTAAAAATAATTCACCAAATATGAGGGTGGGAGGTATAGCAAGTCCTGAAGAAGAAGTAAAGATAAACATCAACATTCCTCCAAGTGGTACCCAACTGAAGGCTGAAACATCGATGCTGGTTTGCTCATAAATATAAAAATATACGGCTTCAATTGCTACTATCACACCACTTCCAAAAGAAGAGAATATCATCAAGAGTCTTCTTCTAAATTTATCAAGAACAAAAGCAAATGCGGAAATCAGCACCGCTAACATTGCAGAATATATTATAGCTGAGGTAGATGCTGATAAAGTGATAAGTTACTCCTGATTGATTGAACAAATATTGAGAGTAAAGCGCAAATGCCCCGTATCCACTGAATTGCTGAGTAGATCGCATTCCGATGGTCACCAACAGAGCCATTCTGTTGGTTGGTATAGCAAATAAATCTTCGAAGGTTCCTGATTCGGACATTTGTCGCTGAACGTCCAGGGTAAGTGACCCAAGTTCATCATCAACGTTTTCCTGCCACCTTAAGCATTTTCAAAGAGGTCCAAGCTTCTTCGACTCTACCTTTTATCAAAGGAAAGTATGGGGATTCAGGCAAAAATCTGATAAGTATAAGTTGAGCTATCGGCATGCAAAGACATATACAGGGTGAGTCAAGCTATACGCCTTTTTTGTTAGTGAGTTTACTATTAGGCATTTATTAAAATTTTTTGGTATGCATATGTTTCGAAGGGTGCTCTACAACCTGGGGCAGTCAGTTTTTTGATTGGAGGTCAAATGTCAAAATAGCGATTTTCGACCGTTTATTTTTAAATGGAACGGTACGACTTTTTTTGACTTAAACGATGCTGTACAATGTTTACAATATGATCCTTACTGAATTTTTTCACAATTTTTACGATTCAGCCGTAAAATATGCATTCATTATGTTGGTCTAGTAGGCCGGTAAGTACGCACGCGTCACCATATTTTTGGGTAAAATAAGTGAACTTTTGATAAAACTATTGCAATCAATGGATTGGTTGTGGAGGTCCAACTGCATGGCCACCAAGATCGCCCGACTTAACACTCCCAGATTTTTTTCTTGTGGGGTTATATAAAATCCAAAGTTTACATTGAAGAGCCTACAACAGCACATGATATGAAAGAACGAATCCGAACATGTATTCGACTGATACCTGCTGATATGGTTTTGCATTCCGTGGGATCCTTACAACGAAAATTTACTGTGTGCATAGAACGGGAAGGAAAACATTTTGAGCATTTTTTATAATCACTGAAACATTTATAACATGTAGAAATTTTTGTTGACGTTCTTTTTGCACTATTACTTCGTTTATTATTTTCTATCATTTCAGTTTAGGTGTTAGGTTAAACAAAATTATTATTCCGATAAATAATTGTAAACTGTTAATTCCATTATTATTCTTACAATGCGTTTTATCTTGGCTTTGTTCTAGTTACCACTGCAGTTTGTAGTTTTTTTTATTTAAATTTAGTTTAGTTTATAATCTTATATTTTTCATTCGATGTTATCCTAATATTGAAGTAACTATTATTCAATGTAATCTAAATACCTGAGCTATTGTGTCTTTATGTTTATTAAAATAATGATTTCACTATTTATCCTGACAATCATTAAATCGTTTTGTGCAAATACATCAAAGTACGTTTCGCAGGTCCCGGCCTACTAGACTAACATAATGGATGCATATTTTACGGCTGGATCATAAAAATTTTGAAAAAATTTAGTAAGGATCATATTGTAAACATCATACAGCATCGTAGCAAGCCAAAAAAAGTCGTACCATCATTCCATTTAAAAATAAACAGTTGAAAATCGCTATTTTGACATTTGACGTCCAATCAAAAAACTGACTGCGCCAGGTTGTAGAGCACCCCTCGAAACATATGCATACCAAAAATTTTTAATAAATTCCTAATAATAAACTCACTAAAAAAAAGGCGTATAGCTTGACTCAGCCTGTAAAGCAGTTGTTGTTATATCATAATAAGCTCCTATTACGTTGACTGCAAAAAACCCAAAGCAATTTCCTGTAGTAATTAGATCACCCCATAGACCTCGTACTTTAGGTTCAGCAATTTCACCCACGTACATGGGTAAAGAATTAAAATGTACTGCATCTCCGATGCCCGTTATAAATCTTGAAATGTAAAATGTCGTGGTATCTCCGGCCACTGCTATTAGCAGAAAAGATATGATTTGAAGAATAGCAAGAAACATTACTGATTTCTTTTTTCCGAATACATCCATTAAAATAGCAATTATCGGCCCTGAGATAATTGCAGCAATGGGCGGAATGACAGTGAAATATGAAGCTTCTTCCAATGTAATGGGTGCAATATGGGATGCATTTGAGATAAGCAAAGGTATTGAGGCGACGTCCAAGCAAAAAGTAATACCACCGTGAAAGAACTTAAACATACTTTGGTAAAAGTTTATTATTATGAAAACAAATGTCATAGTTTATGAAACAACTAATACAAATTGAGAGAATTTGAAGCCACTCATGACTTTTGTTATCGTATGGTATTAAACGTTTCAAAGTTTCTCATGTTGTAGAACAATAAAAATGATTTTCATCGTTTTCTTGAAGTTTGTTAGGCTGCTTGTGTTGGTAAATATTTAAAGAACTAACACAAAATTTATAAAATGTATAAATGTTAAGATAACGCTGATTGCCATTAACATTAAAATGTTTTCTATAGTGGAATAGCTTGTAATAATGACAGTATATTATAAACATAGTTTGTTAAAAAATAGTAAATTATCCAAATAACGTTTACGAATGTTTGTTGACTAACCCACGCAATGCAAGTTTGAAAGAAAAATTGGGATGTCTAAAACTATAGTGGGTAAGGGGATTCTAGCACCGCAATCTTAGTAGGTATGCTTTGTGTATCTATTACTTTTCACCACTCCTGACAACAGTTTTAAAATCCACCAAGAATTATTTTGTTGTGATAATTTTTCAAAGACGCGCAGGTAGCGCTACAAGTGAGACCGACTAGCGGAATGTTAGCGCCACACCCCCATTCTACAAAAAAGCACACTTTAATCTATCTTGCCACCACATTATTGCCTTCAACGACTTATTAGGAACCAATGCATTAATATCTTTAGTGATAGTAGATCTGCATTATTGGCTTTCGGTAATATTATTGTAAATTTACCTTAGGAGTAGTACTGCAATACTTCAAAGCTTTTGAAGATATCTTAAGAGATAATGTCGTTTTACTCGTTTGTGTCAAAGGCATGATGATAATAAGGAAGCTGGTGAAATCGCAAGACTGGCGCTAGAACATATTCTTTGGGGCCGGTGCCTGTAATTTTTATCTTCTTGGAGAAACACAGCACTTGCTACATCAAGAAATCTTAAACACCTTCAAGAGAAGGTGGGCTTATATTTGTCAGGCAAAAACTGCTTTTGCAGCATTCTCGCCGAAAATAGCTAAGTACTGTGTGCAGCTATCTAGAAAAAAATTCCAAGTGGTTGTGGGAATCTTAACTGAACACTTCATTCTAAAGAAGCTCATAGACAGGATGGGGCTTGTGGGCGGCCCGAAATGTCGAAGATGTATGTAACTCGTAGGACAGGACAGCAGAACACGTACTATGTCACTGACCTGCTCTAACACCAATCAAAGAGTCCACGCTATGAGACTTCTGGTCGAAACATGTCCAAATGTGTCTGGCAAATCTTGAACTAAAAAAAAATATAAAATAACATTCCTACAATTGGTATCCAGCTAAGGTCGCATTGCGACAGTTACCAAGAATTTTTTCTGTTGGTTGGGATAGCAAATCAGTCTTTCTAAAGGTCCTTCTTTGAGTAAGTTTAATTTTAGAAGTCCTAGGTATGTGACGTAAGTTCATCGTCAGTATCTTCTTTCCATCTAAGCATTATCAAGAAAGTTTGAACTTCTTCTATTTCCCAATAGAAAAAGTATAGAAACTTGGACACACATCCTAGAAATATAAATTAAACTATCGGAATACAAAGACATATACAGAGTGTTTACAAAATAGATATTTAATTTGTAGAAATGTTTAATTTACAAAAATAATTTTATGATGGTTAATATACATTAGGTGTTTGATTTTACGCGTACACTTTAAATGTGACAACACAGCTCCGAACTGAAAACAAAAAACCTAAAAACATTTGCTCAAATTTACGGCTTAATTTTTTCAACTGTTTGTCAATTGCGATGTTTTTATTCGTGCATAGTCGGTACTCGGTATTCCTTCTGTACGCGATATAATTTATAAATCCCTATGCGAAAAAAACCTATAGTAGTCAATTCTGGAAATCTTGCTGTCCAAGGTCTGTTTCCGATCTATCCTCTCCACCGATTTCACTATAATTGCGTAATGGCACAGAGCACCGTCTTGCTGAATAATTTCAGTATCGATGATACCACCTTGCTGTAACTGTAGGTGAAGTAATTCCGTTAGCATATCTAGATAAATAGGTAGCTCCATTAATTGTAGCTTCCACAAAACAGAATGACTTGTGCTTTTGTATTTTGTTAAGCTTAACCAAACATTAACATTAGGACGGCCTATGGTGTGCCCAATAAATTTTGATAGAATTTCATTTTCCCTAATTTTACAGTAATGTTGGATAGCCTTGCCGCAAGTGTGATAATAAGCTTCATCAGTAAATAAAATGTTGGTCATCAAATCTTCTTCATCTGCGGCTGTTGGCAAGTCAACATGCATACTAACACGATCAGCTTAATCATCTTCCCTTTGCATTGCGTAATTTGTAGCAAATGGAATCTGTGGCTCTCGTGAAAGTGAACGTATCAATTTTGTACTTCTTTCAATTGACGGCCTTAATGTTATCATTGGAAATAGATGGTTTTCCTAGTTAGCAACAAAGTCAGTTTGTTGAAACGCATTCAACAATTTTCAGAAGTTTTTCGTAGCAAGTCCGCGCTTCTAAAATTTCAGTAAAAATATGTTTCTAACTACAACTTACGACAATTATTTTAAACGGTAGGGCACCATTTTTACCTACATGTTACATGATGTTAACGAATAAATCACACTCTTCAGTATGCGTATTGACAGCGATGTCCAAGCAAAATGTAATACCACTGATAAATAGCTAAAACAAACTTTCGACAAATTGTTAAAATATATTGAACTTACCATCATCACAAACAGAGAATTTGTGGTCGCTCGTGTCTTTCATTATAGTAGGGTGTTTAACGTTACAAAGTGTTTCTTGTGTTGTAGAACAATGAAAACTGATTTTCATTGCTTGCTTGATAATAAGTTAGTGATTTAGTTTGTGTATAGAATAAAAATACAAAGATAATATTTATATTATGTTTATGTTGAGATAATGCGGATAAAACGACCTTGAAATGATGAAACTTTTTGTTGATCATTATCAAGATTTAAATTTTTCCATAATGCAATAATAGTGGGTACGTTGTAAACCTATCACAAGTAGAAAGCTATCCAAAGAACTTTTCTAATGGTTGCTTACTTGCTTTTTTGTTACCTTATGGTTAGGTAGTTTTCAGAAGAGCTGCATTGGCATCTCTTTCACATTTTTTTGATGGTGGCTTTTAATGCATAGAGATTAAATGATAAAAAAAGATATAACCTAACATTGTTTATTCTAGTAAAACGCCCACAAAAGCATATTACTGTATGTAACATTATAACACTGTAATAAATTAAATATTTACACATTTGTAGCTAAGACATCACAATCTGTAATAAATATACTAAGCTAATTCTCATAAAGTTTTTTTCATGTACTACACTTTACTTTGGCACTCGAAAATATTAAGCTGCACATCTAGAATTTTTCTGACACGTAATATTCTTTTCAGTCTTACATCCTCTTAAGCTCTGTTGTATTTCTTCTAAAGTTTTCCCTTTAGTTTCAGGAACAAAATAATAACCGAATACCCCGCCCAGGAAGCTGCAAATAGTGAAAAGGCAGTACGGGACGTACATTCCAAAATTGTACGATAAAGATTGAAAAATTTTCGACACCGACAAGATTCCCAAAGAGAAAAACATGTTAGCAACGTACAAAGCCTTGCTCTTTACACTTGCAGAAAACAATTCACCCAGCATAAGAGTAGGGAGTATTCCAAGTCCGGAAGAGCACATGATAATGTAAGTTAACATTCCTCCGAGCGGAACCCAGCTAAAGCTTGAAACATCGATATTGGTTTTTTCAAAAATATAAAAATATACACCTTCGATCGCTACCATAACACCACATCCAAATGAAGAGAAGATCATCATGCGCCTTCTACCAAATTTATCTACGACGAAAGCAAAGATGGATATCGTTACAACCAACATTCCATAAAATATTATAGATGAAGTGGATGGAGATAAATCGCTTCCTGCTTGAGTGAACATGTACTGAGCGTATAGTGCGAAGGCTGCAAATCCACTATATTGTTGAAACGCTCGAATTCCTATGATCACCAGCAGAGCCTTTCTGTTGGTTGGAATAGTAAACAAGTCTTTAAAGGTTCCTGATTCGGATATTTGACGTTGGACATCTTTGGTAAGTGACGCAAGTTCATCTTCAACGTTGTCTTTCCATCTAAGCATCTTCAATGAAGCACGAGCTTCTTCCGCTCTATCTTTCATCAAGAGGAAGTATGGAGATTCTGGCAAAAATCCAATAAGAATAAGTTGAGTTATTGGAATGCAAATACAGATGTAGGCAGTTGTTCTTATGTTATAATAAGACCCTATTAGGTTGATTACAAAACCTCCTAAATAAATATTAATAGCGAGAAGGTTGCCCCATAATCCTCGTACTTTTGGTGTAGCTATTTCACCAACGTATACGGGCAGCGAATTATAAAAGGCTGCATCAGCAATACCCGTCACAAACCGTGCAACGTAAAATGTTATAACATCTTCTGCTAAAGCTGTTAGCACAAACGATATAATTTGCGGAACTGCAATGAACATAACCGACCGTTTTCTTCCAAACACATCGACCATTATAGCAAATATTGGTCCTGAGAGAATTGTTGCGATGGGAGAAATTACGGTAAAATAAGAAGCTTCTTCAAGTGTCATGGGTTGAATGTGCGAAGCGTTTGATGTGAGTATGGGTATGGAGGGTGATGTCCAAGAAAACAGCGATCCATATGTAAAAGCACTCAAGCATGCTGTAAAAAAGTAATAATTTTACAAAAATAAATTATTAAGATTAAGTAAACTTACCAATACATAAACTGAGAATTTGCGGCCATTCATGGCTTTGTTTATCGAATGGTATGAAACGTTTCAAGATGTGTATCATTTTAGAAGAATAGTGATTACTTTCACCTTTGGCTAAATTGAACTGATTTTCAAAATTATTCTGTGCGTTAATTTATACTAAAGGTAAAGGTTATAAACGTATTGCGGAATGTCTAAGGTAGGGAAAGATAACGTCGATTTAAGAAGTTAAATGATGTATGGCCTTTATTTGTTTTACTGAGAATTTTGCAGGTCACTGTTACGAGTTCATTTTTGTAGTAAAAACTGTCTAGTTGTACATTTGTGCTCATACAACATCTAAAAATAAAATTTGCATATCACACTTAAACAGCCATTACAAAGCTGTTTTGTGTTGGCACTTAGTGTAAATATTGCATCAGTTTTCGTTGTGCTTGTGCTTAAAATTAAAAAAAAAACAATACCATTGAAACATTAAATTAGCAAATATGAAAAAGATTGTTTTAACAAAACTTGTTTTAAATAAATTTTTGGTAGATTCTTCACGCTTAGTACTACAACGTTCCTGCATTTAGAGTTTTTAATTCTTTTAATGTATCTACAGTTTGTATTGTTTAAAAACAGATTTTTTTAATTACATAAACAATAAATTTAAATCAATCTGCTTCGTTTACTGCGATTTGAGTTATGTATCTATATATATTTGGAGCAGTGATGTGGAAAATTTTCCGGACAAATTCGTGAAAATTACCTGAAATTTTTTTTATGGAAATAGAGGATATGCTCAAAACCTAAGACCTTTTAAATGAGGGGTCATTCGGCCCCTCGTGTTATTTAATATTTTTTTTTAAATGGCGCGTTGCCGCCATTTTGTAAATTTAAGTCAGCATTTTTTCTTCAAAAAATAGTATTTGTTCTCCAATAATAATAATAATCCAAATTTTTTAAATCAAGCCGTATAAAAGTTAGTAAGGGAAAGGGGGACATTTTGCGACCTCACTGTATGTTATTTATTAAAAACATTTACCGTTACTTATTCAACAAAACAAATGACAATACACTTAAATCGGCATTTAAACTTCTAAATCTCAACATTCTTTGCACAACGTTGTCAAATGATACAAAGGTAAATAAACTCTTACAGAGAAAAAGAAATTTTAACAAGGGAAGAAAACTTTCATTAAAATTCGTAAAAACCTAAAAAAACTATTTTTTGTGTTGTAGAAAAGGATGTTTTAAAACAAGAACAAAGAACATTCAAATGAAAATATAAAATAAAAAAGCCAAAGTAAATACAAATGATTAATTTTTCTTTAGTCTAATTTTTTTTAGGAAATTTTGATTTAGGTACAACCTGTTTAATAAATCAGTATTGTATTCACGTTAACCACTGTTTACTGTATTCAGGGTATCACCCTATTGTCAGACGAGAGCAACTAAACGGAAAACTTTCCTTAAAAGGGTTGGGAAAATTACAATTTTGGAAATCTCTTTACCACACAATCCACATCACTGATTGTGAAGTCATTCGATAAATAGCATACTGATTATTTTAATGATTTACACTTACTATCGAAGGTCAAATATTTGGGGTTATTATTGGCTCCATCCTCGCCTGATGAGACAATGTAGATCATTAATTATACAAGCACTTTGCAGAAGGACCTTTAGTACCCAGTTGGGAGTCATCACTGCTGATGTCAAAACTGCACTCACTGTTGCAATAGAGATTTCCACTTCTCCACTTAATGGTAGACGCTGAGGCAAGTATGTCGGTCAACAAGATTAGATGATCTTGTCAATGCAAATTTAGGGCATGGCCCTATAGCAAAAGTTCTTGCTTATAGACTGGATAAGCTCATCTCATAAACAGTGAGCATATGGTACAGAACTACACTTTTTGGACGAGATATGAATTTACTTCACATTTTAACGAAAGAAGATTGGGAAGAACACCAGCACACTCAGCTTGACGAATATCTTCTTGATGGTTTCCAAGTTCGAGATTATGCTGGTATCAAGCCACCCTCAAAGCTTTGGATAATACCAAGAAAACCTCACGGCTTGTTTATCAATGTTGGACGTCATTGACGGGCTCTTCAGCAAATACTATTGTTTTGCCACACTGGATATCAGGTCACTATAGCTAGAAAAGGCGCTGATGATATTTTAGTTGGCACGAAACCAGTACTGTGCATTTCTACCAATACTGTAAGATTAATAAGCAGGCAAGCAGGTTACCTTTCAATTGTTGCGAGAAAGAACGGGGTGTGCATCAAGTTCCTGCATAAAAAAGCTGCTGATAAAAGCTTTGTTAGACATTAATATCTTCAGATCCTCGAACTATCTAAAGAAGGCAGCTGAACTAAATTTACGCAGAGAAGCAAAAAATAGAGGAAAATGGCAATGTATCTGGGAGGCCTATATCCAAAATAGAGTAGAAAACAACTGAAGAAGAAGAAGACTTTAACTAATAAGAGACAAATCAAATATTTGACTGGCAGTTTAACTAGCAACTACTCTTTGAATAATCATCTAACCAATGCAAGCCTAATATAGCGTTGTTCTATGTAGATACGACTTGAAAGGAGCTACTTTTTATCAATGTACTGTGCGACTCTCCGCAACAAACATATAGTCTTTTGTGTACTCTAGTGGTCTAGTCATAAAAACTTACCGTATTGCTAGCTTCGTGTAAATCTGAACCGTTGGTGGTACCTGGATTTGAAAAAAAAATTGCAAGTAGATCTACAAATACTTATTTGGATTGCCCAGGAAAACTATTAATTTTTCTTATAGTGCCATACCCTATTCCGGGCGTTGGCTACCTCTCTTCTATGTCTGTGTTTGGTGCGCGGCGATAGGTATTTTGGACAGACAGACATAGGGGACCTACAGTTTAACGTGGGCTCCGAACCACAGCAAATGCATGCACTTCTTCTCCAGAGAGGTTTTCCTGGAGAAAAATTCACCTCGCTGGTTTCCCGTTGCCTTGCGAGGGAGAACTACCGCCCGAAGATCGAGCCCGGATCCGCTGCATTGCTAGCCCGCGCGCTTACCACTGAGCGCTCTCTAATTAACTATCACCATAGGCGCCGACTACGTGGGTGCTCCGGGGCTCAAGCACCCCTGTGAAATTTCTCAGGGGTGCTCCGCACCCCTAGGCCAGATCTAAAGAAAATTAAATAAATTAAACTAAAAAAAAATAATAATTTTTAAATAAAAATTAAATAGAAGAAATACTTCTACAAATAATAGAGTGCGAATCAACAGCGACACACATTGCGAAGTATTGTGACATATAGTAGCGTTAAAGAAGTATTGCAATTAAGTGTTTGTGAGAAATCAGAACTAAATTGCGCAGGGCATGTGTGGCATGTGTGCGCGTCGCCGCAGCGGTATTAGTACAGTGAACGCGGACGGGAAAAAGCGACGAGTGGCCTTTGATTGTTGCTAACACATACATGTTTGGATTAGTTAAAATGGACAAATTTGTAATTCCTGTAGCAGAAAAGAAAGTTGATTCATTAGATTTATCTTCATCGAATGCAAACATTAACATCGTAATCAGCTGGTAATCAGCCCACATGGGGCACTATGAGCAGCACTAAGAATAAAAGTGAAACGAAGAATAAAATGACATAAACAGAGAGGATGGTTTTAGACTTAGTAAAGCTTGGAATCCAGTAGTTTATCCTCTAAGGACCCCTAAGCATCGTCGATCTCACGATCACGCTCCACCGGATCCGTCTTTGCCCAACGGTGACAGCCAACCAGAACGCTGCCGTTCTGCCCGACTGGTTCAAAGAGTTTTAAATACTTCCGCTTCCCGGATTTGAATTCAGTGTTTTATTCACTTTGAAGATGCAAGCTGCAATGTTTTGCGAAACGTTAGTTTGTATGGGTTCACAAACAGCTAATAGGCATAAGCCGATTCTTGTCCTGGCAAACAAAATACATTAAGATCAAATCCTTGTCCGCCCCAAGGTTTAAATAATCTAAGCACACGGCCCTGTTTAGGCGGGTAGGGCCTACAAACAAATATTGCTCAAACTTCTAGAGCAAATGCTTGTAAAGGCAGACAAGTTACAGGTCGGTCCTAACCTGATTATGCTGGGTGTAGTTCCCAAATGACGACGCGGTCTAAGCCGAAAGTAAATTGTAATATTGGTTAAAATCGTTTTGACCATTCCTGTTTCAACATGTACAGCAGAGCTTTCCTTGTCTGTTTTGAGGCGCTTAAAAACGTAATTCAGAAATAATATGACCCAAAGAACATTGAACGACCATGCAATTGTAAACGTAAATAGGGAACTGGCCGACGATATAAATCTTGACACTGTGGCTAACATATTTATAAATAAAACTACAGCTCGCAGGAATACTTTTTTATAATTAAAGAATTAGCATTAGCAATATTACCATATTTATGAGCTGAAAATGTTTCTCTTATTTAATTTTTTAATTTATTTTACTTAAATAAATTAGTTTTGTTCAGTTTTTTGTATGTTTCAAAAGCTCAACTTGTCAATTGTGATTTGAGTGAGCACCCCTGAGGAGCATTTTCAAAACCCGGCGCCTATGACTATCACAGTTATAATTGTAAAACACCACTTCCAATGTCAATTCTGAAAAACAAATTTAAAAAAAATCTAACTAAATACTAACAAAAATAACAATATATTAAAAAATTGGCAACAAAAACTCAATTAATACAATGGAAATTTAGAACTTATCCTTATAAAATTTATTTAGTTTCACAGCTGGTTACTTAATACTTTCGATCTTTATTACACTACAACTGGAGCTTAATTACTCTTTAACTTGATTAAGGAGCAACTCACCTCCAATCCCCAAGTTTGACTATTTATAGTCAGTGGTCAGAAGTTTTGATTGTAATAATTGAATAAAGCATAATTGGCTTGCTTTAGGAATTGGAGTACGTAATCTAAGCTTATTTTTAATTTTGAAATTATAACCTACTTATTTACTAATAATTACTGACCAATAAACAAATGCAAACTTGCAAAAATGTGGACTACATTTTGCTGCACTTTATGAAACTTTGTTGTTTTGCATAATTGTAATTTTCTTGTGACAAATTCACTGAATAATTAATATTGAATTAATAAAATACATTTATCTTTTTAAATAATTATTTTTTAAGTTGGAAAATTTAGTCTTTTGATTACAATGGGATCTACAATGAGTCTGGATCATACCGAATCAGAATCTTTCTATTTTATGAAACCTATTTTCAACGACAATAATTTTTCGGTGCATGCAAGTACTCTCTTATATTTCAGAAAATAATTTTACCACAAGCCAGTAAAAAAAATGCGAGTTTATTTACGAAAATAGAATATAGAAATAAATATTATACATAGCTAACTATAATTAAACATTAATTATTTTACCACCATGAACATAAAAATAAAATTAAAAACAAATTAGAATATACAAAAACAACAAACAATATATACATATATACAATATTGCAATTAAATTCAATAGTCTTAGATAAATATCAAACGCATATTTTATGCTTTACACAAAGAATTTTTCCTATACGTAATTTCATTATCAGTCTTGCAGCCCCTTAAACTCTGTTGTATTTCTTCCAAAGTTTTTCCTTTAGTTTCAGGAACAAAATAATACGAAAACACAACACTCATGAAACAACAAACGGAAAAAAGGCAAAACGGCACGTACATTCCAAAATTGAACGACAAACTTTGAAACATTTTTGACACCGACAATACGCACAAACAGAAAAATATGTTAATTATATACAAAGCCTTGCCTTTTATACTCGCAGAAAACAGTTCACCGAGCATGAGTGTAGGAAGTATTCCAAGCCCTGAGGCACATGTGAGAATGTACATTAACATTCCCACAAGTGGAAACCAATTAAATGCCGACACATCGATGTTAGTTTCTTGATAAATATAAAAATATATAGTTTCAAATACCATCATAACACCACATCCAAAACAAGAAACGATCATTAAAGGTCTTCTTCCAAATTTGTCAACAACGAAAGCAAAAATGGAATTTGCTACACCTAACATCCCACTGTATATTATAGCTGAAGTAGATGCAGACATATCGCTGCCTGCTTGTTCGAACAAATATTGAGTGTAAATTGAAAACGCTGCAATACCACTGAACTGCTGGGCTGCTCGAATTCCAACGCTCACTAACAAAGCTTTACGGTTTGTTGGAATGGTGAACAAGTCTTTAAAGGTTCCCGATTCAGAAATTTGGCGTTTGACATCTTTGGTAATTGATATAAGTTCATCATCAACATCTTGCTTCCACAGAAGTAATCTTAACGAAGTGCGAGCTTCCTCTTCTCTTCCTTTCATCAAGAGAAAATAAGGCGATTCGGGTAAAAATCCAATAAGTATCAGTTGAACGACGGGAACGCAAATACAGATATACGCAGTTATTTTTATGTTGCAATAGGATCCTATAACGTTGAGTGCAAACCCTCCAAAATAAATACTTATAGCCAGAAGGTTGCCCCATGTACCTCGTACTCTTGGCGTAGATATTTCACCCACATACATGGGTAATGCATTAAAAAAAGCTGCATCCCCTACGCCTGTCATGAATCGTGCAATATAAAACATTATGGTATTTTCCGCTACAGCTATCAGCAAGAAGGATATAATATGCGGAACAGCAATGAACATGACTAAGGTTTTCCTTCCAAATATATCCACTAATATAGCAAATATGGGTCCTGTAATGATTGCAGCAATGGGTGGAATTACGGTAAAATACGAGGCTTCTTCCAATGACATTGGCTCAACGTGAGACGCGTTCGAGGTAAGTAGTGGTATAGACGGTGAGGTCCAATTGAAATGTAATCCCAATGTGAAACCACTTAGACATGCTATAATAATTAGAAATGTGTTAATTTTGAATTATAATTATTTGACGTTAAATAGACTTACCAATACAAATGGCGAGAATTTGGGGCCATTCATGGCTTTTCTTTCCATATGGTACCAAACGTTCTAAAATGTTCTTCATGGTGCCGGCACAAAAAACTGTCTGATGAATTTGATAAATTTGCTGAAAACAAATCATAAGCTTTGAATTTATACCAAAGATAATGACTAAACATACAATTTGAATAGCGTCTGATGCAAAGATAACGTCGATTATGAACGTAAAAGATGTATGGTGTTTATATTCCTTTATGAACATTATTTTGCTGATCACCATCACGAGTTAAATTTTTCCATATATACTTTACTATTGTGTTAAATTCGAGGTAATATCATTCTGACGTTGTTTTGTGGTGATATGTACATATTAATTTATGAAAATGTAAATATAGTCTAAGACATTCTTTGTAGACAACCTGTAAAATTGTTTGTCCGGGGCTTAAAATAAATTTGAAGATCTGTTTACAATGCAAGTGGTAGTAGCATTTAATACTTATTTTAAATACCAATCGGCAATTCTAATAATATGATTACTTTAAACACTTTTGTCTGTTTTATTCTACCCAGACTATTGCAAATATACTCAAGTTATAAAGCATGTGCCTATTTTAAATTTAGCAAACAAAATGACACAGCGTGTAAAAGCACAAAAAAAGGTTTGTATATTTGCTTATGCATTAACAGGATACATTAGTTTATTCTAGCATTAAGTGTTTAACCAGTAAGCTTAATCACAATTTATCTGCAGTTAATTTTATATTATAATTCAATGATGCCTTTGCCTTGTTAAGGTGTCAGTTTCTACTATTAGCATTCTTAGAATTTCCTGCAATTGTTGCATATTTTTTAAATTTAAGAATCTGGAATAGAGCAATATGAAAATACAACATCAATGCAATGGGAGAAACAATTTAGAGATGTTTGTCCTACCTCCGAGAGAGCGACCTTTTCACTTTCTTTGCAGCATTGGATCACCAAGTCTTCGCTATCACACCGAAGTGCTGCCACCTCACAACAAGCATCACAAAAATTTTGCGATATTCAATGAAAATAAATGTTACTGGTCCAACAGTTCAAAAAATACCCATGGAGTTTCTTGCAAACCGGCTTACCTAAAATGAACCAGCGTATGTTATGATTTTGAGTAGCTGCTTTGTGAAATATCACTTGAGTGTACACGATGACACCTGAGTCACTAGAACAATTATTGAAGTGTACGTAGTTTTGTGAGACTAAAAACAGCCTTACGTAATGAAATGGTGAAGGCAACTTTCAAGTGCTTGGTTCTGATATTTGATTTTTAACATTAGAAAATCACAGTTTAATTGGTTTGCCGTCAACCTTTTATATTATTTTAAAAGCTATTATGGAGTTTTCCGCACCTCCAGCGTGTTATTTTAAGAAGAAGAAATAAGAAGATTTGGGTAGCTACAAAAAGGTTGCAATGTAAATGCAAAGTATTTTGATAGACCTGCAAGCGAAAGTTTCAACAAGCAGGTACGATCCATAACCGTTCAGTAAAATACAGAGGCGTAAAACTTGTTTCCAATACTTTTTTTATCTTGGTTTTAATATTTCGTAAGATAGCCTAGCAATAAATTAAAAAAAGAGCTGTCGCTTATTCCCGTTGTATATCTCGCTGACTGTTGTATACCAAGATAGTTGTAAGAAGCCACAAACGTGTTGGGTAAATCATCAACATCAAGAAAATAGCAAGAAAAACATAGATAAATGCAGACCAAAACAGAGAACGATGGAAGAAAATTAAGAAGTTGTACAAAAGTTTATTTCTTTTAACTTAAGAAGGAGACGATGGCGGCTCATAACGTAAAGTATTGGTAAAGTTCTCGGAGTCATAAATGATTGGGATAGAAACTGTGGGCAGCCCTTCCAGAGGCTGGAGATTTTTTTTTAATGAAGACGTTAAAACACAAACTTTGAAGACGAAAGATATCATGTTACCTTAAAGAATACTCTACAAAACATAACGCGCAACATTAATAAAGATTACAATTACAAAAAAAGCTTATCTAATTTTTCAAAACTCTAACAAGAAGACAAGGCCAACATACAAGTTAATTTAAATAGTTACTACCACATAAGCTTTTTTTTATCATTGTATTTCCAGTGAGAAAAATGAGTTTCTAATAAAACGCTAATCACATTATTTTCTGGTTCCATTTGCACTGACTTTTCTCATAAATCAAGCAACAAGCAAAATATAAATGCAATAAACCAAAAGCTCAATTCCCTAGGAAACCCTCTCTGGAGAAGAGGTGCATGCACTTCTTGTGGTTCGGAGCCCACGTTAAACTGTAGGTCCCCTATGTCTGTCTGTGCAAAACATCTACCGCAATACATACAAGTTAATTTAAATAGTTACTACCACATAAGCTTTTTTTTATCATTGTATTTCCAGTGAGAAAAATGAGTTTCTAATAAAACGCTAATCACATTATTTTCTGGTTCCATTTGCACTGACTTTTCTCATAAATCAAGCAACAAGCAAAATATAAATGCAATAAACCAAAAGCTCAATTCCCTAGGAAACCCTCTCTGGAGAAGAGGTGCATGCACTTCTTGTGGTTCGGAGCCCACGTTAAACTGTAGGTCCCCTATGTCTGTCTGTGCAAAACATCTACCGCCGCGCACCAAACACAGACATAGGAGAGAGGTAGCCAACGCCCTGAATAGGGTATGGCACTGTAAGAAGAGAAGAAGTTGAAATTCACTACTCCATTCGGCTACCACATCGAATCATGCAGGTTATACAGAGTTCGTGTCGTCGACATCCACTATGAGGCCATCCACTTTTGTGGTTATTAAATCCCCCCTTATCATACACACCCGGACACAAACACCGATGACAAAACCGGTACTCAAACCCACAAATAGTTGGTTGCTAAGTGATTCTTAGCCCACTTAGCCACCCCACTCTCTGCTTATTGTTTTATTTCTAGAATAGATTGTACCCCCTGCAGTCATGAAAGTAAGTCATGCGTGTGACTAATGACTAGGGCTAGGCTATACGATTATCAGATGCATAATCGATTATAAATTGTATAAATAATCGATTGTATTGATGAAGCAAATAATAAACTCTTGTTTTTAGACATTAATCGACTCACACATTAATTATTTTGCACAGCCTACTAATGACTAGGCGATCTAGTTGTTCTAGTATATACTAGCATTTAATCAAGGTAAAATATCACATAATTAAATCATGACACCAAAATAGCTTGTAATTGTTTACTGTGCTTTTGAAATATATCTCTAAAATTAGAATACTGGTGTTACTAACTTATTATCTGTTAATGATGTAACCCTGCTGAATTAACAGTGCAAACTATATAAATAAAAACAGAATTTATCTAAATTTACAACAGTTTCCTTTAAACATACAAGGTGAAGTGTGTCCTTTTTTCCAGAAAACGTACTTTTTCGAGATTTTATTAGGATTTGCTATTACAGCAACTTCTTGCTATTGATTACTATTGTATTAAGTGTTCCTTTGCATTTCACTAAACAACTTTTATGTTGTAAAATGTTCCTTTTATTTAGCTACTTACATTATTTCTTGTTTGGTTTAATACAAAATCTTACTTTTTAAATTTTGAATAATTTGTGAATTTCTAATTTAAATTTAAATTTTGCTACTCATAATTTTTAGGCATCGTGTAAAATTGGAAAGCCCACAAATATATTTTGGCTATTTTCAAGCTTTCAAATGCACATACCATTATCTTGTATAGGTAAATTATCATAAAAACGTAATAACGTAATGTAAGAGTCGGTAACTGCAACAGTGCAACTGTCGGCAAGTGTTCCGTTTACTGTTCTACCGGCAGGTTTTATTGTGGTGAGGTGAGAGCCTTTGCAATTTGACTTTTTTTTAAATATTTTTGCTAAAATATTAACACTTTTGCTATTAGATTTTATGTCTCCAGGAGACGTCGGCTAATAATAATTTTAAATGTGCATCTTTAATCAAAAAACAATAATTTTTACATTTAAGTTAAGCAAAAATTTAAGTAAAAAGTGATAAATTTAACGCGTATCTTTGTAGAGAAGCGGTTGAGGATGTTTTTTTCTAATCAGGAGTTCCGGGTTCCAATCCTGGGTAAAATCGTGTAATTTTTACTATTTAATTGTAGAACTGATGAAAAAATTACATAAATAACAAAAAAAAGTAAAAAAAAAGTTTGTCTCGCCCAGAATTGAAATCCGGGACTTCCGCATAGAAGACAGCATCCCCAACCGCTTCTCTACAAAAACATTAGATTCTAACGTTGTTGTTACTGTTTGATAAAAACGTCTTGAATTTACTAATATTTATTTAAATTTTTGCCTAATTTCAAATGTACGCGGACATGCAGTATTGCTTGCTTCGCGTTATTCTGGATTTCGTGAATGGGCTGTTCTGTGAGCATTAAATTAAATAGGATTTACAATAGATCTGGATCATGCTGGATCTTTTATTTTTATGACTCCTTTTTAAGTAACCATAAACACGAAAAATAAACGAAAATGGGAGTATATTAAAAAAATTACATAGAAATTGTAATTATACATAGCTAACTATATTTACACATTATTTATTGTACCATCATAACCATAAATATAAAATAAAAACAAGTTGGCCTTAGTAATAATAATTACCTAAATGCAAAAACTGCCAGTAAGCTATTATACGACATACTTACAGATAATAATCTATACACATATATACAGTATGTAATTAATTTAGATATACTTAGACATCAATATTTTTCTTCTAAGTCTTATACCCTCTTAAATCTTGTTGTATTTCTTCCAAAGTTTTTCCTTTAGTTTCAGGAACACAATAATAAGAAAAAACGACACCCATAAAGCAACATAAGGAAAACAGACAAAAAGGCACGTACATTCCAAAATGAAACGACAAACTTTGAAATATTTTTGACGCCGACATTACGCACAAACAGAAAACTATGTTAATTATATACAAAGCTTTGCCTTTTACACTCGCAGAAAATAATTCACCAAGCAGGAGAGTAGGAAGTATTCCGAGTCCTGAGGCACATGCAACAATGTAAATTAACATTCCCACGAGTGGAAACCAATTAAACGCCGAAACATCGATGCTAGTTTTTTCATACATAATAAAATATATGGCTTCAAAAGCCAACATAACGCCACATCCAAAACAAGAAGCAATCATTAAAGGCCTTCTTCCAAATTTGTCAACAACAAAAGCAAAAACGGCATTGGCCGCAGTTAACAGTCCACTATAAATTATAGCTGAAGTAGATGCAGACATATCGCTGCCTGCTTGATTGAATAAATATTGAGTGTAAAATGAAAAAGCTGCAATTCCACTGAACTGCTGACATGATCGAACTCCGACACTCACTAACAGAGCTTTACGGTTAGTTGGAATGGTGAACAAGTCTTTAAACGTTCCCGATTCGGATATTTGACGTTTGACGTCTTTGTTAAGCGATATAAGTTCGTCGTCAACATTTTGCTTCCACTTAAGTATTCTCAACGAAGTACGAGCTTCTTCTTCTCTTCCTTTTATTAAAAGAAAACAAGGCGACTCGGGTAAAAATCCAATAAGTATCAGTTGAACGACTGGAACGCAAATACAGATATAAGCAGTTATCCGTATGTTACAATAGGATCCTATAATGTTGACTATGAATCCTCCAAAGAAAATATTTATAGCCAGAAGGTTGCCCCATGAACCTCGCACCCGTGGCGTAGCTATTTCACCTATATACATAGGTAATGCATTAAAAAGTGCTGCATCTCCTACGCCAGTAATAAACCTTGCAATATAAAATATTATGGTTCTTTCCGCCACAGCTATCAGCAAAAAGGCTATAATATGCGGAACAGCAATGAACATGACCAAGGCTTTTCTTCCAAATATATCCACTAATATAGCAAATATTGGTCCTGCAATTATTGCAGAAATGGGCGAAATTACGGTAAAATAGGAAGCTTCTTCCTGTGACATTGGTTCAATGTGGGATGCGTTTGAAGTAAGTATTGGTACGGACGGTGATGTCCAATTAAAATGCAATCCAAATGTGAAACTACTTAAACATGCTGTAATACGAAATACATTAATTTTAAATTATAATTCATGCCATTGAATCGACTTACCGATACAAATGGCGAGAATTTGGGGCCATTCGTGGCTTTTATTTCCAAATGGTACAAAACGTTCTATAACGTTCGTCATGGTCATGCACCAAAACTTATCTGATGAATTTTATGAATTTTCTAAAAAGAAATCATTAAGCGTTTGAATTTATACCAAAAATAGTGACTAAACATACAGTTAATTTGAATAGCAAAAATAACGTCGCTTAAGGACGTAAAAAATCAATGGGGTTTGTATTCTTCTGTGGAAATTATTTTGCTGATTACCACCACGACCTAGTATCATTCTGACGTTAAACCAGCTATTTTTTTTATTGATACGTGAATATTAACTTAAATATAGTCTAAGAGAGCCTTTTAATGGAAAATTGTAACCATTATTTACTCGTGCTTAAAACAAAATTTCAAGGTCTGGTTACAAAGTAATTGGTGAAAATTTAAATACAGAAAATACCAATCGACTGCCTTTGTCTATGTTAATCCACTCAGACCAAAAATGCAAATATACGCAAATTACAAAGCATGTGCTTTTTTAAATTTAGCACACAAAATGAGACAGCGTGTATGAACACATAAAAATGTTAGTGTATTTGCTGAAGTATTAACAAAATATCTTAGTTTATATTAGCATTAAGTAATCCTATTCAACCACTAAGCATAATTACAATTTATTCTCATTTAATTTTATATTATTATTTAGTAGTGTCTCTTTCCTCTGTCTTGTCAAGGTGCTCGTTTGTATTATTAGCAATGCTAGAAGTTTTGCATTAATTGCATGGTTTTCAAATTTTTACATTTAATCTCTAGAATAGAGTAATAAGAAAATTTTAAACCAATGCAATGGTAGAAGCTACTTCTACAAAAAATGGAACATACAAACAAAACGCTTCACCAAGATGCTTGTTATCACCCCCAAGAAGACGAGCTTTTTCACCTTCACGACATTGGGTCACCAAAGTCTTCGCTATTGCATAAAAGCGCCGCCTCTTCTCAACACAAACACCAAAAATTCAATGAAAAGGAATGGTACTATTCCAAAAGTTTGAAAAGTACCCCTGGGATTTTCTTCTAAATTGGCTTATCAAAAATAAACCAACGCATATAGTAATTGAAGATTCGGCTGTAGAAATGCTGGCAACTACTTCTTGGAAAATCACTTTAGTGGACACGATAAAACCTGAGTCTTTTAAAAAATTGTTGAATTAATTGTTCGTAGTGTTGCGAGAATAAGGTGTCGATGGTGAAAATAAATGTCAAGTGCTTGGTTCTAATATTTGCCTTTTAACATAAGAAAAAACAGTAACCCGATTACTTTGTCTTTAACATATTATCTTATTTTTAAAGCTCCAGTGATTTTATCGTATCTTCAACGTAACTGTTTTAGAAGAAAAAGTAAGAAGATTAAAGCAGCTACAGTGTTGTTGCATTGTAAATAAAATCCATTTTGACAGATATGTAAATAAGCAAATGTTCTAATGAGCAGGTACTATTAATAACATTTATTGGAAGAGTAGGAGATAAGAGTCGTTTTCATACTGCCCTTATCTTTAACTCCGATATTTGGTAAGATATCCTGACAGGTAGTAAAAAAACCGCTAGTTATTGCCATTGCATACAGGTGAAAACAACCTAATAGTTGTCAATATTACAATTTACTTTCGGCTTAGACCGCGTCCGCATTTGGAGACTACACCCAGCATAATCAGGTAAGGACCGACCTGTAGCTTGTCTGCCTTTACAAGCATTTGCTCTAAAAGTTTGAGCGATACTTGTTCGTAGGTCCTGTCTGCCTAAACAGGGCCGTGTCCTTACAGTATTTAAACCTTGGGGTGGACAAAGGTTTGATCTTTAAGCTGGTGAGATTCCCCGCAGTAAAAAAAGGACCTATCGAATAAGGGACAAATGAAAGACGCACTACCGAGAAGTTGGTGAGTCAAACCAGGATTGATTTTGATTAGAAAAATTCCAGTGTGCCATTAAGTTTGCGTCAGGCTTTTGCGTTTGTGTTTAGGTATTTATATATTAATCTGTATTGTGTATGATCTTTGTTCCATTTTATTTAACTTTAGAAATTTAAGCTTGTAGAACGGCCTACCGAGAAGAGGTGTGAATATACCCAATAGTCTGCAGAGCGGAAGAACCTTGGTTGTAGCGAAGGAGGCGCAATAAGTTTGCTTTGGCTGCGAAAGAACTTAAGAGTCAACGGCGGCAAACCGAGTCTCAGTAAGAGTGGACTACTTCTATTCACCTAGAAACCTGGCCAGTATGGTGCATTACGGCTAAAAACTCCCCATTACACCATGACAGACACAACCATAGCACGGCCCTCTCCGGTTACGACAACAACTGGACAAAGAGAGAGGCAGAGGGTGCTAAGAATATCTAGGTTAGACACGGCCGTTAAAAAGAAACTGACACGGCAATGAAAAGGACTGGTTTCGATGTACAGGGCTAGCCCTTAACATACCGTCTCTAATATACCTGTTTATCTATTTCTCCAGTGTTTTTCAGAGAAATGAAGTAATGCTTATAGGCCGGTATGATTTCACGCCTCGGTTGAGGTATAAAAATCATCTTAACCTGCTTCCAGTTATGTGGCACACAACCTATGGACTTGCCCTAAATAGGATACACGGTGGTGGGGCTAGTTCTCTTGTTGAAGTAAAGACGAAATAATTACATCCATTAACCGCAGACTTGCACAGTTTGAACTTACTGCCTATGTAAGTCTTGTTCTATTTCCTAGCTTGTCCGCTACTCTCCAGTGCTCCTTCTTAGCCCTTAAGAATTTGCATCGATTTCTTCAGTAACAGCCTACTCAAGTTTAATGCAGTGACTTGGTATAAATATAAAAATCTCTTTTTATCACAGTGTTGTCAACGGATGTCATTTTTTTGATTGGCTGCTAGAGGCCGTAGTTAAGTTTTGCTGCAATATGGCGGCCGTGTGCCAACCTATTAGCTGCTTAAGTACGTTCGACTTTGACAGAATGGGAATTTTAAACAAAATTCGTAGTAACTTGTTCGCATGGACCCAGCCAACAAGGACTATTTAATGAAAGTATCGGATATTTACAAAATTGTGCAGATTCTGAACTAAGCAAGACTAAGATGCCTTGTTGTATACTTGGTTGTCTGCGTTGATTTGTGAAGACTGAAGTCAGTTCATAAATTAATGCACAAATCAACACAGACGAAAGCACACTTTTTGATTGTAAGAATTCAGCAGAAAAAAAAGTTTCTAAATAAAATTTTCTATGAGATGCAGTAAGCTTACTTTTTTAAACCGTTTTTGTTTTAATAGTCACAATGGAATGTTCTCTTAACCGCCACCTAATTTAAGCCTGCACTTGCAACTGACTACGTTTTTAATTAATAGCGGAAGCATCACAATTATGTACATGTAAAAGAGGTTATGTACTTACTCGTAGTAACTACAAAGCTATTCTTTTATAAATTTAAAAACGCACTATGTATTTGAAAGCAAGAAGAATTATTATCGTTGCAACTTGGCGCCTGGTAGGCATCGCGGAGCTGAGTGCCAATTCTCGAAGTAGGTGATACCCACGGAAATATTATTAGAATAACAATCCTCAACAATTTGATTAACTTCAAATACATATAATTGCATATTATCTTAGACCGTGGTGATACGGCGATACTAGTGATATGAGAACGTATTGCCGAAATGACTACTCTCGCTAGTGAATTAATGAAATAATTCTTGTTTGAGTTACAATAAAACCCGCGCATGCCAACACTAGCTTTAAAATTAGAACCAGTAAATGGTAAAGTAAAATTTCTTTCAAAATGATATCAAAAAAATGTGCCCTAAAACTGGACCCAAAATTTTTTTGTAATTTTTAGGCTAATAGAGCTCGAAGCCGTTTACGATTTGGTTTGTATCCCGACCCTCTAATTTTTATATACATTTTTTTAAATTTTTCGGTCAATGCAACTTAAAAATAAGTTGTCAGGTCAGCTTAAAAATTTGGTTTCATACTAGTCTTAGGGGTACACAATGGTACAAAAAGCACTTTTGGAATCATAACAATTGGGAAGAACAAAAATTTCAATTTATCACGTTTCGTTCTTATTTGAACTCTTCAGGTGGACATAATTCTAACCATAATTGAAACCAAAAGCGAACAAGCAGATATATGGCAGAAAGTGCAACTTTAAAGTTTTATTTATAAGTTCGAGCTTTACTTCGTTAAAGTTCATTTTAATTTATTGTAAATAAAACAGTTCTTAACTTCAACAGTTTTTTTTTTATTTTAGCCTTATACGTATTTCAACGTGTTTGCACGTCATTATCAAGTACAGGATTAAAAGTAAACTGTTGGTGTTGCTATAGGAACAAAAAATCTTCATAACTTGATCTTGGTTTCCGATATCTGCGTCTAGATGACTTGATTTCTCATCCCAAAATGTCCAATAACGGTGAGTTTAAGAGATCAATTGTTTCATTATTTACAGGTACAGATTTTAAATGTTTGTCAATTTCAAATGCTTTTAGTATATCCAACTTACGTTTATCATCACAAAAGTGTAAACATTTTTTAGTGTTATTAAATGTCATTGAATGATTGTGTTCTGTTTAGCATAATTGGATTTATGGGGGGTGTTTATACTTGTAACAACGTACGTGTTCCTTGTACCTAATATCAAAATTTTTAATTGTTTGTCCTATATAAACCGAAGTACAGTGCGAGCAGTTTAATTTGTAGATGGCTGATTTAAGTAAATTGTATGTTTTTCTTTAGCATTAAACAAAGTGTTTGGCCGCAGGGGCGTTATGGTGCAGAGACATTGGGGCTCAGGGACGTTTTGACGCGGAACCGTTTACCACAAGACACGTTTAGGCGCGGCCGTTATGTCATAGCCGTTTGGACGCAGGAACGTTATGGCGCAGAGGCATTGGGACGCAGGGACGTCTTGAGGCGGGACCGTTTGGCCGCAGGGACGTTTGGGCGCAAAAACGTTAAGGCGCAGAGACGTTTGGGCGCAGGGACGTTTAAGCGCTGCTGTTTTGGTGTGGCCGTTTTGTCGTAGCTATTTGGGCGCAGGGACGGTTGGACGTTGAACCGTTTAGTCGCAAGGACGTTTTGGTGCAAATGCGTTTTGGCGCGGGTCGTTTTGGCGCAGGGACGCTTTAGTGCAATAGAGAAAACTCTATTATTCAATTAACATTTAACACGAGACTATTTCTTCTTCTTCTTCTTCTTCTTCTTAATCGATCGTCTTTCTACCTTAATTCAGGTGTAGAGGGAATTTTTGCATAATTATAATTAGCAAAATTTAACAATTTATCTCACAAAATAATTTTTAATTTTATAAATTTGAAAATGTTTAACTTTCTCCCCTACTTAACATTTAACAATTTGGTTTTTAAATTGGATAGTTCAACGACTTTAACGCAAATATTGAGTTTTCTATAAAAAACCTACAACAGATTATGTTTGCGCCCAAACGTCTCTGCGCCCAAGCGTTTCTTCGCCGAATCGTTCCTCCACCCAAACGGCTGCTCTCAAGCTGCCGCGTCTAATCGGCCGCGCCCAAACGTCTGATTCCGGCTTATAGGACGTTTGCGTCTTCTTTACCGGCATAATACGCTCGTTTGCTATGAGACGTTTATTTCCTAACACCCTGTATATAGCAAGCACTCCTGTTTGCACATAAGAATAGAAATACGCTTTAGCTAAATTCACATATACATGCGTACAGCACGAGATTGCTAACAAATAGTTTTGAACGATCGTACTTTACACTGGTATAATTTTAGACAATCACTTACCGCTTAATATCCGAGAAATTAACTTGGAAAATTTTTTTCTTAAAAAAATAAATTTTATATATCGGAAATTAAGTCCTCATGTTAAAAACGCATTTCACATATCGTTAAAAAACAAATTGTTAGAATTTTAATTTTGCTGAATAAACGCTAAAAACGCTTGCTTACCGTAGAGTGTTGCCGGTGATTTCCAAGTTCTGTAAGATGCAAAGGTGAAACTATTAATAAGCAAAACACCCATAGATTTTTTGAAAGTTATTTCGAGAAAACATTAAGGTTTTAAAATCACCAAGAAAAATTGTTTGATTGAAACAAAATTCTGATGCAATACTACATTTAGTTGCAAATTTAAAAGGTAGTGACGCAATTATGCTTTTGATTGTCAAGTTGTTAAGATACTTTCATTTAGTTCAATTCTCCCAGACATTCATAATACTTTCATGAATGTAAACATGTGTGTAATTTAGAGCTTACGCGTGTCTTTTACTTTATTACACATTAAAATACGATGACATTTATAAATACAATATAAAATTATTTGTTTAAGTACTAACAAGGAACATTTGTTTGCACTGACATATGATTTTACTTTACTGGTAAAATACATCACAATCCTTACCTAACTAAAATTAAAATCTTATAGTGATAACATCTAGTTTGTCTGTCGGTTTGTTTTTATTGTTGTCATAATTTCCTTTTAAAATTTGCTGTATTTCTTCTAAACTTTTCCCTTTGGTCTCTGGAATGCAGAAGTACGAAAATATGACACCCACTAAGCAAAGAACACCGAAAACAAAAAAAGGCACGTGCATTCCGTAACGATCTTCAAGATATTGGAATACTTTATAGCTCGCACTTAAACATACAGCGAAATAAATATTCATCGCCCCTAAAGCTTTGGCTTTAATGCTAGCGGAGAAAAGTTCACCCATCATTAAATTTGGCGCCACCCCCAAGCCCACGCTAAAAACTATGATGTACATCATCATTCCTGTTATGGGAACCCATTTGAAAGAAGACATATCATAACCGTAGTACTGAAAGTAGAAGTATAGACCTTCCACGAAGAGAAATATGGCAGTTCCAAAAGTTGAAGAAATAACCATGGGTTTTCTTCCGAACCGGTCGATCAAAATTGAACCATAGCAAGTAATAACCACTTGAGTTGTGATGTAGATAATTGAAGATTCTGCAGGAGAAATTCCACCGGCAGCTTGTTGAAATATCACCTGAGTGTAGACACTAAAAGCCGAAACGCCTGAAAACTGTTGAATCGTTCTTAGTCCGATGAGAATGAAAAAAGCCTTTAGGTTGCTCTTGATTGTGAAAACGTCTTTCAAGGTTCCTGGTTCTGAAATCTGCCTTTTGACATCTGAAGACAGTTTGGTTAGCTCTTCCTCAACATCGTACATTCCCCTTAACGATTTTAATGATTTCCTCGCGTCTTCAGTGCGTTCCCTCATGAGGAAAAAGTAAGGGGACTCGGGCATCCACAAGAAAGTTGCAATAAAAAGCAAAGGTATTGCTATGGATATGTAAGCGGTAGTTCTAATGGGCAGATACGATCCATAGCAGTTAATAAGCAGAATCCCTGCTATCATTCCTATAGTAAGAGTTGTTCCCAAAACACCTCGTATTTTTGGTTCTGATATTTCACACAGATACACAGGTAAAATGGTAAAAAGGGAACCTTCAGCAAATCCGGTCACTAATCTCGCTGCATACAGCATGGGAACGCAGGTGGAGAATCCTATTAGTAACCAAGCTATAATTTGTGGAATTGCCAATAGTAGAAGACCTTTTTTTCTTCCAATTATGTCAAGAAGGACAGCGCTGATTGGACATCCCAGGAAGTATCCAAATGGGGCTATCATAGTGATGTAGGATATTTCTTCAGTGGTTACTTCAAATTGTAGATCGTTCTTAAGGAGTTTCGGTATTGACGGCGAAGGCCAACCAAAGTGGAGACCAGCACCAAGAGCCAAGAAACCAGCTGAAAATTAGGTAAATTAGTTAAAATACAACTATTCTGCTTATTTTAGCGAAACGGTTGAAATGTAGTAGTTGTAAGAATTAAATATTGTGTGGCAAACACTTGCAGACAACATACTTTGCTTCTTAGATGTTCTTTGATTTTTGTAACATCCTGTCGTATACATAATTGGATATGACGACCTTAACTATTATACACTGTGTCTATAAAGTAACCCCCCCCCCCCCCCCCCCAACTAACTTTTGAACGACTTCATATTTTTTACAAAATTTGCTGTGCTGTAATGGGAAATTAAGTACTATCTTCCAGACCATATTAAAATTTTGTATCATCTAAAATGGCGACTGTGCGCCATATTAAATATTTTGTTTTAAATAGAAAGGGGGGTAGAGTGACACCTCATTGGAAAGGTCTTTTAGTTCTGCGTCTGATCCTAGAGTTTCAAAGAAAAATATTCAGCCATAACAAAATGACAATGTTTGGAGGTAAAGAAGTCTATTTAAAAAAACTAAGATTAAAGCTTAAATTAATTAAATCAAGCGTTCGAAATGTTTACCATTCACTTCTTGGTACATAAAAAGTCGGTTAGGAAATTCCTGCCTTACATTTTCATAAGTTTCTGGAGTGATATTTCTGAAAACTTCTGTAATGCGTTGCTCCAGTTCTTCAATTATTTCTGGACGGGTTCTGTACACTTTCGATTTTAAATATCCTTATAGAAAAAGATCTAAGGGGGTTAAATCTGGGGAGCGAATCGGCTATTCTACAGGCCACCGCCTACCAATCCATCTTCCAAGAAAATGTCCGTTGAGAAAGTCAGAAACAGGCCTATAATAATGAGGGGGCGCACCGTATTATTGGAACATAACGTTTTCAATATTATTTCCAGCCACCTGAGTTATTTCTGGGAAAATTTTGTACTGCAAATAAAAAAGTGGACTACTGGATAAAAAAATCAAAACAATTTTGAATTGAGTGAGTCCATTTGTTTAAAATCCGCCATTTTGTTATGGCTGAATATTTTCTTTAGAACTCTAGGATCAGACGCAGAAGTAAATGACCTTTCAAATGAGGTGTCACTCGACTCTGGATAAAAGATCAAAACAATTTTGAATTCAGTGAATCCATTTGTTTAAAATCCGCCATTTTCTTATGGCTAAGTATTTCTCTTTGAAACTCTAGGATCAGACGCAAAATTAAAAGACGTTGTAAATGAGGTGTCACTCGATCCCCCTTTCTATTTAAAAAAAAATTTAAAATGGCGCGCAGTCGCCATTTTGAATGATACAAATTTTAATTTTTGGCTAAAAAATAGTATTTAATTTCCCATTAAAGCACACCAAATATTGTGGTAAAATATCAAGTCGTTCAAAAGTTAGTTAAGGGAGGGGGGGGTTACTTTATAGACAGACGGTATATTGCATCGTGAAGCAATTCGAAACTCATAAAACCAGCATGAGATAGATACTGTATTGTATAGGGAAATTCACATGCATGTTTCCTTAAAAGCTGTCATAAATAAAAACCCTGTCATCGCCAATTATTCAATAAAGGGCGGGCAGTATTTAATAAACAACCCTCTGGAAGTTTATTGCTTATTTTTATCTGTAAAAATTCCGCTCTTTTATGCAGGTGTTCAAAATGCAATAAAAATTGTCAACACCAAATATTTAACCATCATAAGAAAAGAGGGCTGCAACTGCAAACTATTTCTTGCCTGCACTCATTGTACAACCTTCCTTTTAGTGCATTTCTAAGAATCACGGTTACCTCTTCAGGGACATACCAGTAATTACACAATACTTTGTTAATTTTTTTTGATTTATTAGCTTAAACTTCGAGTACTCGATCGACCTAATTGTTTCGAATTTTGAAATTATCCACCGTAATGGTAATTGCATCAATTGCATGGCCTCCATAAAATTTGTTACGTAGGTATTGATGGCTGTTTGCCACTGAAAGTGTAATTATGAAATTATATAAATAATTACTATCGCAGATGCAATCAAATTACGCAACCAAATAACTACTTTTGATGGTTAAGGCGCAAAATCGATTGAGTTTATTGAACAAAATTCTTGTCCGTAATTAATTTATTTTAGAAATTATCACGCGGATCTATTTACGGACACATACTGTATAATTAAGTTGTGTTATTCTTATTATTAAATACACTGGAAAATATTTGCGTAAATAGATGTATTTATGTAACTAAATCTTTCATTAAATTGCTCTGCAAATCTCCAAAATCTTGAGATCGGCGAAGCTGTGGGTATAAATAACTATTTACTCAGTGCCGTACAATTTTAAGTATTCTCTATATAAAGTAACCCCCCCCCCCCCCAACGTAACTTTTGAACGACTTGATATTTTACTACAATATTTGGTGTGCTTTAATGGGAAATTAAATACTATTTTTTAGCACATAATTAAATAAAGGTGGCTGGAAATAATATTGAAAACGTTATGTTCCAACAAGACGGTGCGCCGCCTCATTATTATTGGCCTGTTTCTGACTTTCTCAACGGACATTTTCTTGGAAGATGGATTGGTAGGCGGTGGCCTGTAGAATAGCCGGCTCACTCCCCAGATATAATCCCCTTAGATTTTTTTCTATGGGAATATCTGAAATCGAAAGTGTACAGAACCCGTCCAGAAACAATTGAAGAACTGGAGCAACGCATTACAGAAGTTTGCAGAATGATCACTCCAGAAACTTATGAAAATGTAAGGCAGAAATTTCATAACCGACTTTTTATGTGCCAAGAAGTGAATGGTAAACATTTTGAACACTTAATTTAATTAATTTAAGCTTTAATTCTTAGTTTTTTTAAATAGACTTCTTTATCTTCAAACATTGTCATTTTGTTATGGCTGAATATTTTTCTTTGAAACTCGAGGATCAGACGCAGAACTAAAAGACCTTTCCAATGAGGTGTCGCTCGATCCCATTTTCCATTAAAAAAAAATTTAAAATAGCGCCCAGTCGCCATTTTGGATGATACAAAATTTTAATATTGCCTGAAAGATAGTATTTAATTTACCATTACAGCACACCAAATTTTGTTGAAAGATATCAAGTCGTTCAAAAGTTAGTTGGGGGGAGGGTTTACTTAATAGAGACAGTGTATAATATTCAGAAAAAAGTGTCTCACTACTTCGTTCAATTTATACTAAACCATAAACTTTTATTAAGTAGAAACAAATATTGTTACAGAATAATTTTGTTAATACCAGTGACGTAACTACAACTTGTGCCACTTCCCCGCACTGATATTGTAGAAACATTGCAAATAATAAAGAAATTATGTAAAAGTTTAGGGCGTCCAAAACGCCCTAGAATGGCGGGCCTTCCCGCGGTTGCGGGTCTCGCGGGTCCATAGTTACGCCATTATCTAATACCCTTGTATATCCCTTTCCTGAAGCTGGTGTTGCGTAAATATTCTAGGCAAAGGGGATCTACAGCTTTATGAAGATTTAGAATCCATTTTCAGGGAGCTCTTGACCAACTTTGCGAACGCGATAAAGATCGGCGGCTTATGTTCAGCGTTCAACGACGCATAAACCTAAATTACGCAACCTCAGAATCGAACTGGGGTGGCCTTGCTTACAACCACGCACTCAGGTAATTAAGCAACGGCCGGACCAAATTAAATCAACAGTTTTTAGTTCAGTTACTACAGCTTCAAAATTATCAAATCTACGAAAACCGCGCCATTTAATATAGGGGGGACGGTTGTACCTTAGGCAAATTGTACTTTGCAACTTGGCTGTTTCCTACCGCTGCGCTGTAGTCATCTATCGGAATATGAGTAAACTATGTTAAAAGCGAATGTAAACAAAGGTATAAAAACGCATTTCCGATTGTATAGATGGCTTTACATTATTAAAATTATAATTCGTAGTTTTTAATTAAACAAAAGTAGATATATTGTTTTAAAACACTTTTTTTATCTATTCTGACCTATTAAATTAATAGGTTCAACTTTAATTAACCCAATTAATGGTGAGTAATTGTGCAAAATATTTTAAAGTTTCAACTTAACCTCAAAGCTCGATTTATTGTTTGTTATACACCCTCTTGTGATTCTACTTTTACATTCTTGAAAGATTGAATTTTACATTCTTAAAAAAATTACTAACTAAAAAGTGTTCCAAGGTATAGCAGTCTCCCCTACCTCTCAAAGAGTGTATGCTCTGTATAGCGGCGACTAAGGTCAAGAAAATTATCTAATGAGCCAGAAATTATATTCTACTGCACAAAGAATAGTAAATTTTTTTACTAGAACATGTAAACAAACACTTAATGGACTGATTTTAAAAACTTTTTGGTATACTTGGAAATTTTTAAATATCAGATATTGTTAACGATCTCTTGCATTAAAATTCTGTGAATTCTAGCAACTGGAAATAAACCATAAATTTGTTGCTACCAGTTTTCATGGGTTAACCTTAACCAAGTTACCAAAAATTCAGAAAACATGTCATGCTAAAGAAGTATGTATTAAAACACAATTTATTTTATAATTAACTGAACGTTACAAGCGGCGAGAAAACTAAATTAAAATCCAAGAATAGTTTTAAATTAAATTGTACTTATACTGCACGTGCTTTGAGAGTTATTGCTAATAAAACATTAATTAATCGCAATTATTGATGTCTGTTTTAAACACTTTGTTTGAAAAATGGGGAAGCTGTCATATTTATTACACGTCGATTTTCTGTTTGACAACTGTTGTAATTTGCTGTGAATTGTTTGTTTTTAGATGAAAGTATTTTTCTGCAACTGCAAAACAATTTTTGTTCTTTCCACCATAATAAATTCACCGTAAAAAAGGGGAGAATCATTTCCTTTATTACAAAAACATTTGCTAACAATCCCCAAGTGAACTCCAACCTTTAAACAGATAAAAGATTTCAAAAACTCCTAAAAACTGAAAATTTCTAAATATAAGGAAAATCATTGTTTTCGTAAAGCAGCGCACCTTCACCCCCCTAACCACCTCCAACCTCCACCTTCGACTGCAATAAAAATTCTCAAAATGACGAGAATCGGCCTCTTCATTAAAGCCATGCATCTACACTGCCCTAAGATGCACCTTCAACTTCTCAAAAATAAAATCTGTAAAAAAAAGAGGAGAAGAACCCCCTTTATTACAGCAAAATTTCCAAACACTCCCCAAGTGAACCCCAACTTTTATAAAAATAAACAATTCAAAAAACGAAGAAAATCATCGCCCTTAAACCACCCCAAAGTGCACAACTCCTAGAATCTAAAACTTTCTAAAAATAAGGAAAATCATCACTTTTCGAAAAAGCAGCACACCAAATCACCCCCAAGTGTTTCCCCAACACTTAAAAACTAGAAAGTTGTAAAAACGCAAGTACACCCCTAACTCAATTTTAAAAATTAGTAAAACCTACGAGAATTATCCCATTTATTACAGCGATTTGCCCAAACTACTCTCAAGCGCATTGGTAACCACTGAAAATTGATAAAAAAATCTCAAGGACGGGTTAATGACTTTTACACGAGGCGGTAGTCCGACGGATTTTTTTTAGAATGCGGTCAGAGCTGCATCCATTAAAATGGCCTTAAACAAAATTGCTAGAATTTTGGATAAATATGCAGATAAGCAGGAAATAAATTTTTTTTTAAGTTATCCTACCTTGTACACACGGTTACGTGCTAATAACTTGCGCCTTCCGGCATGCTCCAGGCACGGCCGTTCAATTAAAAAGATTACCATACCCGATAAACTGTAATATCTAAGCAAACAATATGAAAGTGAAAAATTAAATTGTTATAAGAAAACTGAACAACTTTATGTTTCAAACATTAATAAACATTAACATACACAAAACTTGCCTATTTATTCTATCATTTAATTTAGATTAAATAACTGTAACATCTAGTTTTGGTAAACTATAACGACGGGGAATTCCATTTAGTACCAGAATTTTAATTTAAAAACGTTTTTAAATGGTTTCGGGCTCATTTGTTTTCTAAGAATAATTCCTATTTGGAAAATTAAACACATAGGACGATTAAACAAAATTATTTATAAATAAAAAGCTATTTCTTACGAAAAAATGTAATTTTGCACAAATTTATTTTACTATTTAGGCATACGAAAATTTTGATTTTTAAAATCGGATCGAATACCACCAAAACTTTGCAATATTAAAAAAAAATAATAAATACATACCAGTTACAACAGCCAAAAATTGTGGCCATTGTTGGCTTTTATCGGTCGCAGGAAATTTCACCGCAGGAAGAACCGTCTTCATCTCTTTAATTGTCTTTTTCCGTCTTCCTTAGCAGTGTGCACTTAATGTCCAAGAAAACACCAACATCAGTGGCGAGCACTCGGTTTTACGAGCCTGAATAATTAGACACCCTCTTTTCTTCCGCGTTCTGAACGATTTATGGTCACGTGAAGGTACGTTTACTTATAAGAACTAAAAACACAAAAGTGCATGCTTATCACACATGTAAAAGAGCCACTGACGTAGGCTAATTAGCTTAGACCAGTATTTAAAATCCAAATTAATGATAGTAGCGGTTAAAATCGTTCGGTACGAAAATAACTATCGGTCGGTTGTCTTAACAACCTCAATTTTTTTATACATCTTTTCGAGAATAATTTGTATTTATATTTGATTGTCTATAATGAACTTTCGATTTTGATACTTGTTTTAACCGGTTTAAATCGTAGACTATAAATAGATCGATTTTGAAAAATTAATTTAATGATTTCACATTATTTTCAAGCACGATCTGGTTTAAAAACCCATCTTTTACCGACGTGATCTTGTTATAAATTGTGATGATTTATTAGGAAGACGTTTTCGAATACATTATAGAAATGGTATTTATTTTACAAATGCAAGCGTTTTTACTATCTTGTAAAACTAGTTAATTGTTAAACTTTGTTGTGTTTCTTCAATATTCCGTCTTTTAGTTTCAGAATTTTTAAATTTTTGGAAATTTTAATTACTATGAAATTGTTTTTAAATTATATAATTGAAAATATAAAAAATTTTTAATATATTTTGAAGATTTTCGGAAATTATTTTGAAGCCGAAATTTTTGAAAAAGCAAAAAATCGATGGTGAGAGGCAATAAATATTTTCGTTACTTACAAGATACGGCAGCTAAAACTTAGGGCCATTGCTGACTTTTCTCACTCATGCTAGAGCAGGGAGTAGCCCATAGAAAAAAATGTTTGTTATTAACTAAACTAAGCAACGTTTTAAAAGTTGAGCAAAGTCGTGTGGTTTGGATGTTCGGATAAAACAACGGTTATTAACAAAGTTTCGAATTGATTTTTTTCAAAATTCGCCTATCTTAGGGTTTGTACTTTTGTAGTATTTCGTTTGGAATGGTATTAACGCTTGGAGTGATCAATTGTTTCTCTGTCACTTTATTTTGCTACCATTCAAGTGAATCAAAATTTATCACTGACTTGCGTAATTTAAACTTTACTATTTCTAAATAAATAAAATCGGAAAATTGTTTCCTCTATGCTTGGTTTTGGAATAGGAAAATAGTTTTGAATTTTTTCCAGCGAGCATGTTTTATTATAAACGATTCAAATCTATAAAAATAAATTGTAGGGGCTTTATTTTAGTCTAGTCATCATATACATTTGTACGGAAATAACTCAGGAATGGAATTGTTTTGCTTAAGCCCTTTATTTATCGACGCCCAGTCCAAAACAGTACCCCGAGTTTGTGAATTCTAACTCGGTCGGGAAAAAGTGCAAAAAATCACAAAATCAGGGATTGCATCCTACGTTAAAAGTAGTCCTAAGGAAAAAATCTGATACAATTTTGGGTAAAACTAAAAAAGAACAGATTATTTTAGCCCCAATAGTTTCCAATATTCGTTCTTTAAATAACCGCAGTTTTTTTTTAATTTTTAGCCCAAAAATCGTAATTTTCAAATTTCTTGAAATACCGTTGTCCCTGATGATCAAACGTAAAAGTGGTCCACATATGAGTTAAAGAACAGTCAATTTTCTGTAAATCCAAAACAAAAACAGCCCTCTTACCCTAATAGGTTGCGAGCTATGACTTAAAGTACAGAAAATTGTCGACTGTGCATATAACGTAGAAAGAAGTAAACGAAAAGTAAAACAATTAGAATGTTCTAGCCCTAATAGTTTCAAAAATATAACCTTTCCTGATTTTGTTGTATGTAAAATTCCGTTTTTGTTATTTTTACAGAATAGAATTTTTTTTCTCTTTTCCTTTTCCCCGCCGCACATCATAGGGGGTTACTTGCTTGTGTAATTTCCCTTTAATGTAATACTTTCTGGCATACATCTGCTTGTTTGCTTTTGGTTTCAATTATGGTTAGAATTATGTTCACCTGATGAGTTCAAATAAGAATGAAACCTGTAGTGGTCTATTCTAACCATAACTGAAACCAAATCGCTTCTTTCTATACAAAAATTTTTGTTTTCAATTTTATGAAAAATGTCGTCTTTATTGTCAGTGTTTGTTCTTGAAGGTACATTGTCAACTATTTCTTAATCCTAGTCTCTGTTGTGGAACAACCCATAATAATCTTAAAAGTAATTCATGCATGTATGATGTGTATATAAAAACGCTAACAGCAAAATAAAATAACGAGAAGTGTGAGCTTAAATTAATTATCGGTGTTTCCCTTCAGATATTGCTGTATTTCTTCCAACGTTTTGCCTTTGGTCTCCGGAACGTATAAATACACAAACACAAAACCGGCTATTGCACCAACTGTAAATGCAAAGAAAATCACGTGCATTCCAAAATGTTTATTGAATAGATGGAATACCATAGAAGTACCACTGATGCATAAGGCCACGTAAATGTTCAAGATTCCCAAAGCCTTAGCTTTAACACTTGCAGAAAACAGTTCTCCTGTCATTAAAGTGGGAATCGCAAACAAACCAAACCCACGAAAAATCGTATAAAATATCATTCCAGTTATAGGTATCCACTTGATTTTAGATGTATCATCATTGTAATATTGTAAAGTAAAGTAAATTGCCTCTGCTAGTACACATAGTACGGTAGTAGAAAGAGACAATAACAACAAGGGTCTTCTTCCATACCGGTCAACTAAAAACACACAAATCCAACTGACCACAGCTAAACATCCAGTAAATATGATGGCGGATACGGAATGGGATGTACTACCACCCGCTTGCTGGAAAATGTATTGACTGTAATAGATAACACAAGAACCTCCTGTAAATTGTTGTATAGTTCGAAGTCCAAGTAGAATAAACAAAGCTTTTAAATTGCTTTTAATGGTGAATACATCTTTTAGGGTGCCGGATTCGGAAATTTGCCTTTGGACGTCCGCAGTTAAATCAACCAATTCAGCTTCAACATTCTTCATCTTTCTTAAATGTTGTAAAGATTTACGAGCACTTTCCGTGTCGCTTTTTATAAGGAAATAATATGGGGTTTCTGGCATCCATGCAAAAGTAACTACGAAAACTATTGGCAAACAAAGTGAAAGTATAGCAGACTCCTTAATGCGCATATAAGAACCATAGCAGTTAATTAAAAATAATCCAAAAGAGAATGCGATAGTGAAACCGATTCCCAATCTTCCCCTTACAATAGGCTCCGAAATTTCACATACGTACACGGGCACCATAGAGAAAACGTTTCCTTCAGCAAATCCCGATATCAATCTGGATATGTATAACACATAGACTTGATTTGCAATTGCGATTAAAAACCAAGCAAGCATTTGGGGAATTGCCAAAAGCAGCAATGAGGTTTTCCTTCCAATTTTATCAACAAGAAAAGCTGCAGTAGGAGTTGCTGCTAAATACCCCAGTGGGTACAACATGGCCAAATTAAATGCTTGGTCTTTGCTTACTTCAAAACCCATATCATTAATTAAAAGTTTAGGTATTGCCGGAGACGTCCAACCAGCATGAACTCCGGTGCTTGTGACTAAGATGAGAGCTAAAAATTTAAATTAATCAATAAAGGTTCAAACCATATTTACTTAATAGGTAGTAAAATTTGTTGAAGTTTTGATAAGATTCTAAAAAAAATATCTTTTTTAATAGATCTGTGCAACATACATGTCAAGACAGCTAAAATTTGGGGCCATTGGTGACTTTTCTCCGTTTCTCTTTCCATTCTTATTTTTAAATAAAACTTTCGTTTATATTTAAAGGCGTTTCAGAAAATATTTTATTGAAAACCTCGTGATTCCAAATCAATCAGCATTAAAATAATAAATAAATTGTTGCGATTCTTTGAATTCATGATGTAACGCAATGTTCAGTGGAGTATACGTAGTCTGAGCCAATCTACGTGTCACAACTGACACTGACAACGCAAAGGTACAAATTTAAAGTCAGCGCTTACCTTGATTACGTAAGTAAACGTCACATTTTCAAAATTTTGGACAAGAATTATTTATGTCATCGTACATTCAAATCCCCACCCTGTAGAAGACAAGGTGGGGATTTGAATTTTAGATTTCTCCATGTATTGGACTTTTTCCGTTCGTCGTTCTACTTCTCTATCGCCATACCCATTCAGGGAGTTGGCGACCTCTCTCCTATGTCTGTGTTTGGTGCGCGGAGATCGATATTTTGCACAGACATACATGAGGGATCTACACCTATCTTTCAAAATTAACGCGTTCTAAAAAAGAGTTCAAATTTGTGTTCTACGCATGTCTAATAGTCGATCTGCGCAAGCGCAATTTTTCTATCACTCTCCGGTTACCACTACAATCAATTTTTTCGCAAAAATTTAGTAATTTTGTCTTCAAAATTGGCATAGACCTTAAATGACCATAGGAACAACCTCTTATTAAAATAAGACCTATAGCGAGTTTTGTTTTCGTTGTTTAGCTGAACAGTTTAATTGAATAATTAGCAAAAAACTACTCATTTAAAAAAAATCGATTTTTGGCTTTCAGCGAATAAACATTTTTGCATTCACAATATACCAAAAATAATAAAAGTAGATAACTGTAGCAAAAACAAAGGGGTGGGATAGGTTGTTCTACTTCAATAGAGATGCACTTGAAACATAGCCCAGATTTCTATTTCTATGCATATCAAATAGTCAATCTGCGCAAGCGCGAACTTTCTATTTCACGTATGTCGAATAGTCGATCTTCGAAAGCGCGATTTTTCTACCACTCCCCCTATTTGCCGACTTCAAAAATCCATTTATTAATGTCAAAAATTAATTTCCGTCAAAAATCACATATTAACCTTAAATTCATGTTTTGGCCCCAAAAACTCATTTCTTGATGATTCATTTTTTCATGATTTTATTATTTTATTATAAATTGCCTTTACAACATGCAAGCGTCAAGAAATGATTAAAATGTATTTTTAACGTCAAACCAGCGAAACGGGCTTTCATACCCATATTATCGTAAAAAATATAAAATTATGTAAAAATTATTAACTGTGACTAGGTATAGGTTTTAGATAGAAGAAAGGTGTTTAAAGTAATATAAATAATGTATTTATAATGTTAGTTCTTTCACTACGAGTGGATGTACAAGTATGATTGTATCATCCTTACGTTAATGCTTAAAACTGATTTTTCGTTGCTCCCCTTTGGTAGTAAAGTATCTCCCTGTTTTCTTGTATATTTTTTCACTCCAACCCCCTCACGCCATTTCTTTCTCTCGCGCTTCCATTTTCATTTCAAAATACAAAGAACAAAATTTTAACATATTTTGCTGACACACTGCTTTCATTAAGTACAAGAAACATTAAATAAATATATATTTACAACAACAGGTACATAAAAACAAAACCCACTCAAACAATTACAGTAGATTACGTCAAGTAATATTAAATATATTAAATTTTAGGCAGCGTTTATAGTGCTATTACAACCATTTTCCTTTACGTCAGATGATCTGCCCTCATAGTTTCCTTTTATAATTTGCTGTATTTGTTCTAAAGTTTTTCCTTTAGTTTCGGGAACAATATAATAACAAAATACAGCACTAATGACGCAGCAAGTACCAAAAACAAAAAACGGAACGTACATTCCAAAATTAAAATCTAATAAGTGAAACATTTTAGACGATAAACTCATACAAATACCTAAATACATATTAATTATACCTAAAGCTTTTGATTTCACACTAACAGATAAAACTTCCCCTGCCATTAAATTTGGCACTAGTACCAAACCACTAGCACACACGATACTGTACAACACCATCGCAATAACAGGCAACAATGTAAATGAAGACATATCGTAACCATGTTGTTGGAAACATAAATACATTCCTATAATGATAAGAAAAGTAGCACTACCAATACTAGAAAATACAAGTAAAGGTTTTCTTCCGAATTTGTCAATTAGACTAGAACTAAAGCATGTAAACACCACCTGCATTGCACTACAAATAATAGCTGATTCAGCTGGTGAAAAAGTACCACCAGCTTCTTGAAAAACAACTTGGGTATAAAAACAAAGAGCAGACATACCGGAAAATTGTTGAAATGTTCGCAAACCTATAAGAATAAGAAAAGCTTTCAGGTTTGTACTGTTGGTAAATATATCTTTTATCCGTCCTGGTTCGGAAATTTGTCTTTGCACGTCTGATGTTATGCTGAATAATTCGGCTTCAACGTTATGCATCTTTCTTAAAGTTTTTAACGACTTGCGGGCGTCCTCAGTGCGACCTTTCACGAGTAGGAAATATGGAGAATCGGGCATCCACACGAACGTTACCAAAAACAGCGCAGGTACTATGAGCGACACAGAAGCAGTCGTTCTAATAGGTAAATAAGACCCATACAAGTTTATTAAAAGATTTCCAGTAATAATTCCCATGGTATGGCAGGTGCCGACAACTCCCCTCACTTTTGGTTCCACAACTTCACACATGTATACGGGAAGGGTAGTAAACAATCCTCCATCCGCAATTCCAGTGATTAATCTCGCTATGTACAGCATGGGTACGCAGTTTGAGGTTGCAATTAATATCCATGGGACGATTTGCGGAATTGATAAGACCAGAAGTGTGTTTTTTCTTCCTATTTTGTCTAGAAGGTAACCACTAAGCGGACTGCCAATTAAATATCCCAGTGGACCTATCATAACGATATATGATATTTCTTCGTCGGTTATGTTAAAGCCCAAATCGTTTGATTGCATTTTGAGAACTGAAGGTGAAGACCATCCAAAATGAAATCCAGAACCAACGGCCAACAGTGCGCCTGATAAATTTTAAAAATGAATTATTGCTACATATTCTTTGGCAGTAGGTAAATATGTTATAAATAAAATAATTAATAACTTTAATAGGTATTTATTAGGAATGGTAACAGGTACTCGGGTAATACCTGATAATATTCTACCCAGATAAAATAATCAATTACCAGTTATAATTATCTGTTATTCGATTATTACCCGTTAATCGATGATTACCCGAAAACTATCGGTTACTTCATAAATAGCTTTTACCTAATAATGTTACTAAATAATTAAGATGACTCCAAGAGCGTAACACAAAAATAAAACCAAATATTTTTGGCGCACATACATTTTGACAAAGACACACTTGCCTTTAAAAAAAAGTAAAAAATATTGTTCTATCCAATAGTCATCAAAATAATATGTGCTTTGCCTTCGCTTTTTATACTCATCATGGGTTGCGCATTGTCGGGTAATGGGTAATCATCGGGTAACAGGTAATTATCGGGAACGGGTAACTATCGGGTAACGGGTATTATCGGATAACGGGTAATTATCGGATAACTGGTAAAAATTGGGCAACGGTTAACTATCGAGTAACAGGTAACCATCAAAGAACGAACAACCTTCGGATAACGGATAATTATCGGTAACGAATAACTATTGGGTAACGGGTATCTATCGGGTAACGGGAACTAGCGGGTAACAGGTAACCTTCGGATAACGGGTTATAATCAGTAACGACTAATTATCGGGTACCGGGTATCTATCAGGTAGCGGGTATCTATCAGGTAGCGGGTAACTATCTTATAACGGGCAACTACTTGCTAACGGGTAATTATCGTATTAGCTAATTATCTGGTAAAGGGTAATTACCAAGCAACGAATAACTATCAGGTAACGGATAATTATCGGTAACGGGTTACTATCGGGTAACGGCTAGCTATCGGTTAACGGTAACGAATAAGTATCGGGTAACTGAAACTTTCGGATAACAAGTAGTTACCGGAAGCGGGTAATTATCGGGTTACAGGAAACTATCGGGTAAAGGCCAACTGTCGGGTACCGGCTAACTATCGGGTAACAAAAAATTATCGGTAACAAGTTTTATCAGATAGCGGGTAACAACTAGGTAAACGGTATCTATCAGGTAACGGAATTTAGCGGGTATCATGTAACTGATAATCATCGGTAACGGGTAATTATTGGATAACGTGTAATTATCGTGTAACGGGTAATTGCCCAGTATTAAAAGCGGGTACTCGCGTATTAAAATTATCGGTTGTTGTCATCTCTACTATTTATTTATTTGAGTCTCATATGTATTTCAACGTGTTTACATGTCATTTAAAGTAACAAATTAAAAGAAAACATTTGGTGTTGCTATAGAAGCAGTAAAATTTGATGACTTGATATTTGTTATCTATGTCGCAAGATGACTTCAATTCAAAACAGCGAATTTAAGAGTGCAATTTGCTCATTCGGCAAAGGTACAATTTCTAAATGCTTCCAATATATCTAATTTACGTTTATCAGCACAAAAGAGTTTATAAGCAACTCAACATCTAAGGTTATATCGCGTATTTTTAACAGTTCCAGTTATTTCCGAATTATAACTTTTACAAAATTTCTTACTATTGCCAGCGTTGAACCTGGTGGCCACGGCTTAGATTTTCACTTTTGCAACTATTCGATATCAGAATTACCTTCTTTGCCTTAAATGTTTACCCCTTCATTTACCAAAAGGAGGAATAACGTCTATGAAAATAAAAGATCTCACTACTTACCAGATATTACAGCCAAAAATTGTGGCCATTGCTTGCTTCTCTCCGTCGCAAGAAGTGGTTCATTTTCACGGCTCATTTTTCTCTATTTTTACTATGAAACAATATCACACTTTTTAATACTGAGCAGTCGATGGTGCAGACATCATTTGCTGTACTAGATATAAAAATCAACGTAAGTTAGTTGCCCCCGTTTAATCCGATACGTTTGTAAAAAATGAATGGTTTAGTTTTGTTTATAAAAAATATGCAGATAATAAATAACAGAGCCGGAATTGGGTGTTATTATAAAAAACTTGGCCAAAAAATAATTATTGCCGTCCAGGCTCAGATTTATTACTACAGTCTTATCTGTAACGAATTTGGACAACCTAAAAATCAAGTTTTTGTTCTTTTTGATCGATTAGGTCAACTTGCAATATTTTATTTTTGCGTAACTAGGCTGTCACTTTTCAGCGTATGAATGAATGAGGAAGTATCAGGATACATTTAAAATTGGAATTTTTTAAAACATAATTTACTTACAAATTCTGAAATTTAATTTTAAGCAGTCCCGTCGCTGTAGCTCTAATGGTTCCATTTCGACGATATAAACAGGTCAGATTATTCTGAAGGTTGTCAAAAAAGTCATAAACAAATTAATAGTGCTTGTTGTTAGCTGCTGCCTATCAGTAAATATAGTTATTGCCGCAAATTGTTTACCATACAAATATTTTGTTAGTTTTATTTTTGATTTTGTTGCTCTTGCGTTCCGTTGACTTTAACCCATAATCATCTCCAAACAGTATTTTCGATAAGAAATAATTAAGCCGATGACTGGCTTAAACAGTTTCTTTTTTGTGTACTATTTATTTTCATTATATACATTGTTTGAAAACTATTTTGTGATTAATATCAGCTAGGATTTTTCAGGGTGAGTCATTCCCCCACTATTTATTTCCTAAAATATTAAGAATCTCAAATTTGTTTGTTAATAAAAGTTGTTTAGCTCCTGCTGAACTATTTTATGCCAAAGTTAAACATTTTCTGTACTGCCACATAACTGAGCAGTGACGTTGTCAATAATTTTCTTAAATGGCAATTAATTTATCAATTATCTGTTAGAGAGCAGCGGTAGCTACCAGTACCGTGATAGGGCTGAAATAGAACTATGGATAGTCTATCAACAATTTTTTTTTCACGCGTGGTTAGTAACTGACCAAACTACTGAAATACTGCTGTAATACGCCAATTCTCCACTCAACTGAAGGTTCGGGAAAAGCTGAATTACGCTACGAAGTCTACAGGCTACAGCCTGTATATACCCTGTACATGGCACATAAACTTTGGAGGCGTTAGAAAGCAAGTTAAAATAAATATATAATGCAAAAGAAGTATATAATTTGGGTTTAAAAGATATGGGAGACCAAGGGCATGTTTCATATCGATTATTTTAGAATTTGAAACGAGTTTTTATATCAATATTCAGATGCCCTCCATAATGTACCTACGCTGTAAGAAGTAGCGAAACGTTCTCTGCTTGCTTTTCAAATGCTCTGATGAATGAATTCTCTTTCTGATCGTCTCGGACCACTCGGCAAAAACAAAAGTAAACCTTCGGCTTCGAATAGTTCGAAATTCGAATGCACCGCTAGTCGTAACTCGTAGTAGTCGTTATCGCTGTCCCCTAGGGCTTTATGGTTGAGTAACGTAACTACCTCATTTTGTTTATTTCGGTACACAAGTTAAACTTTCGATTATAGCTTTAAAACAACATTTATTACTTACAGTGTAATTTTATCACATTTCATCGCTAATTCTGGTTTGTGTTTTGAGTAATGTTTCTATAAACCACAAAAGTGGATACTTTGTCTCTTTTATAAATTAACTTATTTTTTTTTAATCAGATCAGGAATCAAAACATTTATTGTTTAGAAACATTTCACAAAATCTTCTTACAATAACTTTGTAACATACATTCTGTACAAAGAAAATATGAAGTTTAGAAAAACCAACTAATTTAAAACAGTCTTGATAAGTTTATAGTTTTTTCGGATTGGTTTATAAGTACGATTGTTAATTTTTATATAAGGAATATGTTTTCATACTTTTATTGTGAAGTGTCCCACTTGTATTTATCAACAGTATTATTCTAAATATGAATCAATTTATTTATGTTTTAAATATTTTTAATATTTAGACTTTTAGAGCTATATTAAAATTTTCAAATACGACCCTGCGCTAAAGTGAACGGGAAAAGCAAAACAGTGCGATGCTGACTGCTGTGTCTGCTAGTCGTAATATCAGTAATATCCGAATGTTAAAATCAAATAATGCTTATCACGTTGCCTCTCGTGTTTGCTCGGCAAAGAACGCCGTCTTTATTTATTCCACGAATTCTATCTGCATTCGCATCATGATACTACGACTCGCAGTATCATGCATTCGCATTGGGCATTTGCAGCTGGCTAATGTAATAGTAATAGCATTTACAATCGCTTTCGAAACAGACAAAACCGAAAATTTAAAAATCGTAAAATCATTTGTATGATTTTCTGTAACCTATCGAGATATTTCGCTAATCGACTAGTTCGACTATTTTCATTCGTAATATCCCATCAGTAGCACTCATTAAACACTTAATGTCTGTATAAAAATATACACGTTTATTTTTAATGAAAGTGCTCACACTAAAAACAACCTATTACTAAATAACAATAAAATTAAATTTTAGTTACATGGATACTGGTATTATCACTGTTTTGCTTTGTACTCGATGAGCTAACGTTGTGGTTCCCTTTTAAAATTTGTTGTATTTGTTCTAATGTTTTACCTTTAGTTTCTGGAACACAAACATTACAAAAAATCGCACTTACAAGGCAACAAATGCCAAAAACAAAAAAGGGGACGTACATACCAAAATTATAATCTAAAAACTGAAACAATTTAGACGACACACTCATTAATATACCCAAATACATGTTTGTTAATCCCAAAGTTTTCGATTTGACGCTAACAGACAACAATTCTCCCGCCATTAAATTTGGTACCATTAACAAACCACTGGCACACACGATATTGTAGAGCACCATTCCCATCACGGGTAACCATGCAAACGAAGACATATCATAACCGTGTTTCAGAAAAAATAAATACAGTCCCATAATAATCAGTATAGTAGCACTACCTAAACTAGAAAATATAAGTAAAGGTTTTCTTCCAAATTTGTCAATTAGGCCGGAACAGAAACATGTGAACATAACTTGCATTAGACTGCAAATAATGGCCGATTCAGCTGGCGAGAAGCTTCCACCAGCTTGTTCAAAAACCACTTGGGTATAAAAACTAATAGCAGAAATACCAGAAAACTGTTGGAATGTTCGCAAGCCGGCGAGAATCAAGAAAGCTTTCAGATTTGTGTTGATTGCGAAAATATCCCTTATTCTTCCAGGTTCAGAAAGTTGCCTTTGTACATCCGATGTTATACTAGATAGTTCTACATCAACGTTCTGCATCCTTCTTAAAGCCTTTAATGACTTCCTAGCATCTTCAGTGCGATTTTTCATGAGTAAGAAATAAGGAGAGTCAGGCATCCATACGAACGTTACCAGGAAGAGCAGCGGTACCATGAGGGAGATGTAAGCAGACGTCCTGATTGGTAGATAAGACCCATACACGTTTATCAGGAGACTTCCAATCAATATGCCCATGGTGTGAGAGGTACCTATAACTCCCCTCACTTTTGGCTCCACAACTTCTCCCATATATACGGGCAGGGTAGTAAACAGCGCCCCATCCGCAATCCCAGTAATCAACCTTGCTACGTACAGCGTAGGCACGCACGTTGCGGTTGCAATTAAAATCCATTGTATAATTTGCGGAATTGATAATACAAGTAATGTCCTTTTTCTTCCTATTTTGTCTAGAAGGTAACCACTAAGCGGACTTCCTATTAAATATGCCAATGGGCCTATCATAACAACATACGATATTTCATCTCGGCTTACTTTAAAACCTAGATCGTCCGATTTCATCTTAGGAACTGATGGAGAAGCCCAGCCAATGTGAAATCCAGAACCAACGGCTAATAGTGCAGCTGAAAATTTTAAATATTACTTCAATGGTTGTCAGTTTGTCATACTTAAAGCACAGGAATGAACTTAAAATATAGTAGGTATGTTCAATTTTTCGGAAATTCATGTTTAGGACATTTGTAATAGGAACACAACCACGGACTTGCGCAGTTGTTGTGCCGTCAACCATAATTAACCCCCCCCCCCCCCATCACGTACTTCGTTCCGCGCATGGCACATGGAAGGGTAAATTGCGCCGTGTAACTATTCAACAGTACAAACGGGCAACTGTTCCTCCATTCAAGCGTACCATACCGCAACAATCAAATTACAAAAAAGTCGGTATTATTGCACGACGGTACATTTGTGTAGGAATCAAGAAATCTAAGCAGCTCATATAAAACCGGATCAATTTATAACTTCAAAAAAATTATACATTAAAATTGCACCTTTAAAATCGTTACTCCCTTTAGCCTCACCCTAGTTCCGGCACTGCCTGGTTTCGTTATTACTTATCACCCTATACAGTGGGTTGAACAAGAAAAACAAACAACAGCAAAAGTTGTTAAGTATAGAGAAGCATTAAAATAATGAAAATTTTTGAAATCAAGATTTTGATGGTAATACACGTTTCGGACATCCAGGAACCAAAAAAAGCCTATAACTTAGGCGGATTGTCCGATTTTGATGAGCTTTAGAACGTTAAGGTATATTGAAAATTGTTCAATTAAATAAGCTTTAAAAAAATGGAAACTAGAAGCGGAAGCTAGACATGTTTGTGTGGTAGCTGTTTTCGGAAATGGAGTTTTCAAAATCTGATAGAAGACCTCAGAGCAAACTCAACGTTTTTTTTCAAACGTTCTAGCTTCAAAATGGCAACCGCAACATTTTTGAAAATTTTCACTTTAACGTCTTCTTACTTATTAACAAGTTGACAGATCGGAATCAAAATTTTGTCGTAACAGCTCTATACAGACGTAATGTACACACAAATATTCAAAAAGGTAATAACTATTAAGTGGAAAATAAGTTTAAAATTTTAAAAATGTTCAACAAAATGTTGTTTAAAAACTGACAACACGCTGAGACTAACAGAGTTATAGATGAACTACAATTTGGTCGAAGAACCAGTTCGCTAGTTTCTCTATAACACCTTCTAGGAATTTTTAAAAATAAATAATTCCTACCTTCTTAGTCTTAATCCTAAGCAATCTTTTTCTTAAAAATAATCTAAATCCATTATTTCTCACAAACAATTAGAAAATTGTTTAATTAATAATAATAATATAATAAAATTATGTGCTAGGGTTGTTGGTGTACATACTGCGATGACTGAGGTCATTGTCGGCGGTTAAAATTTTGATGCTTTTGTAAATATGAGTAACAATTCTTTAAGTATAGAAAAGTCCAGGCAAAGTGCTTCGCCCATTTTTTTGTGCCTTCATAGTTTAATAAAATAAAAATTATCATTTAGGAATGCATTACCTACGTGTATATTTATTTCATTTATACTCTTATTAAAATGTTATGTTAAATATATAATATAGGGGCCGCAAAAAAGACCTGGTACCCGGGCGGCAATTACCCTTGGCACGTCTCTGCCTGGAGCCTTTTAGAATGTTGTTCGAGAGAATGAATACTATCGCTACACCAATTTTCAGCTTTATAGTGTTTTATTGTTCACTTTACTGTAATTGAATGATAACTCCTAGGATACGAGATATGTAAACATGTCCATAACAACCGGAGCGTAATGAGAGGGCGTAATGAATTCATTACGCCCTCAAAAAATTTATTTTTTTAAGAACAACTAGTTCAACTTGCAATACAGAGAATTAAGTGGGAGTGTATTTTCCAGAATAAAAACAAAATTAGACAATAATTTTACATATGAATATATGTGAAACTTACCAATTCTTGAAAGTACGCCAATAGTACAGACTCATTTTCGGTCTCTATTTCATGTTTTATTTGCCATATCCTAAAGGTTTCGTACTCTTTTTCATATTTTGCTTTTGATTTAAACGGTAGCAAACTTTTCGTTGCTTTTTGAGCATTTTCTTGTACACATTTTGGTAGCGTATTCATAATTGCAATTCAAAAACAAATTTGACAATTATAAGTAAACAATCTGTTTTTGTTTCATAGGCTACCAGATATTGTATTTATGTAGGTAAAACGTACACAAAGATGTCAAATCTTTGTTTTTCTTTAAAGAACAAAGTGAACAATAAAATCTTGTATGCACCACGGCGTCACCGAATGATTACGCCCATCGAACGATATCCATCTCTCGGGCTAAAGCCCTCGAGCTGGATTCCATCGTTCTCCGGGCGCAATCATCGTAGTAACGCACTTGGTGCATAAATAGCTATATTGCACAGTTGCTCAATTTTTTTCCTAAGATGCCTGAGCTGTTTGTTATTAATATTTAAAGGTGGTATGAAAACAGACAGAATGCTGAAAATAAAGCTATCTTGTCATTTTTACAGTTTACTGTTTTATATCGTGTTAACAGCAAACTGTACAAATAAGAAGATAACTTTATTATCTGCATTCTATTTGGATTTTGTTAAGCTTAAGTTTTTGATAACATTGTGTAACAACACTATCGCAATTACATTAGTTGCATTAATTAATGTTTAGGAAATAAAAAGGAAAAGAAGACAGTATTAGTACCTACTTTAGAAGTACAGTGAGAAACTTCTGTCTTGCCGAGCAGGTGTGACAAAGAGAGAGAAACAGAGTACACAAAACTATATCAAGAAGGTAGTGTTAAAAAAGCGCGAGTATTTGTTGTTAAAATTATTTAGTTGCGATTAGGTTCAATTTCCAAAAAAATTATTTTTACAAAAAATAGAAGAAACCTTTTTTTACGAATTTACAAAATGTGGGGTATTGTTTTTCATATAGATGTATGGAACAATTTTTAATTGATGCTCAAAATTAGTTTTCCACAGACATTTTAAAGTTTTAATGTTGCTTAATTAATAACTAATCAAAATAACACATGCCGTTTTTTGCTCGCCTTCATGATTAGGTTCTGTTCGCTCTCTCACATTTATTTTATTATGTTTTTAGAGAGATGTGCAAAAATTCAATTAAATTTAATTATTATTAATTAATTAATGTAAAATCAGTTGTTTAATCCATTATTCAAGAATTTACAATCACTATGCTTAAATACACAGAACATTTGTAAAAACTTCACATGCATTAAGGCAAGAGCAGTATAAATAAATGAATAAAAATAAAACTATCTGTATTTACCGGATATCACAGCTAGAAATTGCGGCCATTGCTTGCTCTTTTCCACTGCGGAAACTGTTTCATCTTCAATATTTTTCTTCATATTCATACCTTTGTTGCACTACTAAATAATATTTTTAAATACTGAACAGTTGGCTGTGAACAATGGGAGAACGTGTTGAATTTAGAATTTGCACGTGTTCCTCACCCTTGACATTCGTAGCTTAATCTGTTAAATTTTCATGCCAAATGTTACATCATCATGTTCTGATTTAAAAAACATGCAGATCATGCGTAAGAGAGCAGGCATGAGACGTTATCTAAATCTCTTCAACAAAGTTACTTTGAAACAATACTAAGAATTTTCGACGATACACAAATTAAATTTTCTGTACAAAATGTTGCGTCAATTTTTGATTGTAAATTATATACAGGGTGGTGCAACACTTAATTCTGAAACGGATGAAGATAGAGAAAAAAATGCGAATAATGTTTTTAACACTAACACTCACCTACCTTTCTGCATACTTGAAAAAAATTCAACCAATGCTATAAGCGACGTGGCGCGATAGTTATTTTTTTAAATAGCAACTCAGCATTGTTTTGCATTTATTCTCTAGAGAACATCTATTTAATGATATAAATCATAACAAAACTTTCTGTATCAATGGTCTGTTTCAGAATTAAATAAGACTACTCTGTATAATACATGATTGCTTGCTGTAATATAATTAATAAGGTAGGATAGGGGTAGCTTAGAGATTGGGCCCTTGGCCTCTAACGTTAAAGGCCTGGGGTTCGATTCCCCGCCGAAGCCATGCAGTAGTAAAAATCTATACTGCAACCCGCCACTCACATTCCCAATTTGATGTACGCAGCCAAGATGCATAGATAGCTGATATACCTATATATACACTGTGTCCATAAAGTAACCTCTCCCCCCCCCCCAACTAACTTTTGAACGGCTTGATATTTTTCTACAAAATTTGGTGTGCTGTAATGGGAAATTAAATACTATTTTTTAAACTATATTAAAATTTTGTATCATCCAAAATGGCGACTGGGCGCCATTTTGAATTTTTTTTTAAATAGAAAGGGGGGTCGAGTGACACCTCATTGGAAAGGTCTTTTAGTTCTGCGTCTGTCCTAAAGTTTCAAAAAAATATATTGAGCCATAACAAAATGACAATGTTTAAAGGTAAAGAAGTCTATTTAAAAAAACTAAGAATTAAAGTTTAAATTAATTAAATTAAGTGTTCGAAATGTTTACTATTCACTTCTTGGCACATAAAATGTCGGTTAGGAAATTCCTGCCTTACATTTTCATAAGTTTCTGGAGTGATAATTCTGCAAACTTCTGTAATGCGTTGCTCCAGTTCTTCAATTGTTTCTGGACGGGTTCTGTACACTTTCGATTTCAAATATTCCCATACAAAAAATCTAAGAACGTTAAATATGGGGAGTGAGCCGGCTATTCTACAGGCCCCCGCCTAACAATCGATCTGCCAAAAAAATGTCCGTTGAGAGAGTCGGAAACAGGCCTATAATAATGAGGCGGCGCACCGTCTTGTTGGAACATAACGTTTTCAATATTATTTCAAGCCACCAGAGATATTTCTGGGAAAATTTAGTCCTGCAAATGAAAAAGTGGACTACTGGATAAGAAAATCAAAACAATTTTGAACTGAGTGAGTCCATTGGTTTACAATCCGCCATTTTGTTATGGTTAAATATTTTTCTTTGAAATTCTAGGATCAAACGCAGAATTAAAAGACCTTTCAAATGAGGTGTCACTCGACCCTGGATAAGAAAATCAAAACAATTTTGAATTGAGTGAGTCCATTTGTTTAAAATCCGCCATTTTGTTATGGCTAAATATTTTTCTTTGAAACGCTAGGATCAGACGCAGAATTAAAAGACCTTTCAAATGAGGTGTAACTCGACTCTCCTTTCTATTTAAAAAAAAATTTCAAAATGGCACCCAGTCGCCATTTTCGATGATACAAAATTTTAATATGATCTGAAAAATAGTATTTAACTTCCCATTACAGCACACCAAATTTTGTAGAAAAATATCAAGTCGTTCAAAAGTTAGTTGGGGGGGGGGGGGGGCGTTACTTTATGGACACAGTGTATATTGGTGTTTTCCCTTTTTAATATTTACATTGTTTTGGGAGGGACCCACAAATGTATTGCCGAGAGAGGGCAGCAGTGAAAGTTTGTCTCTTTGACAGTGTCCGTGAATTTTAACCTAACCCTTCTGACAGTTGACGAGACAATTCGATTCGTTCAAAAAGTAAAATAATAACGAATAAAAGCATACTTCGGTGATTTATTAATAAACACACCAATGTAATTCACAAAACTCAAGTTATTAGAAGCTTCAGCTTAGTAAAAAGACAGACTACCAGCAGAAAATGAAAGACGAGTAAGTACTGTTTTAATTTTAATCATATATGTATGTAGAATAACAATTAACTGGTAAAAACACAGTTAAGAAGCTGAAAAATACTTATATGAATTATTTTCAGGCAGTTAAAAGAATTGTACTTTCGATCACTATTGATAATAATCACAACATATAAAAATTTCCTTTTGCTGTAATTTAAACAATCAACATCGTTTGTATTTTAGTACGCAGCTACATGTTGCAATGCAAAAAGATGTTTTAATTTAAAGTTACACTAATGCTAAAATAACTACAATTTCGCATACTCTACGATTTCTAAATAGGTATTTCTTTTCAGATTATATTTAACTATGTCTCTTATAATGATTGCAATATTTTTTAGGATTCATAACAACACGAATGAAGGAAAAGTTAAAAGAGCCTCTTTACTTCATTTCAATGAAGTCTGCACAATTTTCGTTTCCCAAACCAATGGTATACAGTGTGATTCATAGCATGTGGAACGAATTTTCAGGATAGATTCAGAATCTAAATATAATCGAAAAAATGCTCATAAACATTGCCCTGAAAACCCTTCATTAAAGGGTTACAGCTTCTTGAAGATGAACCAGGCTAATCACTTTTTGTAGATAACTTTTACAGTAATTGCACTCAAATTTTAAAATTTCATGTGTGAGCATTATTCACGTAATTAGTTATTCATGTATTTGTAATAATTTTGGTTTGAATAAGCACACTAGAGGTGTCTCATATGGGGGGAGGGACGTAATATTTTCTTTTACATATTTTAGATTTTAGAATTTTTTTAAACTTTTGGATATAAAATCTTAGTCTCCATACAAAATTGCACAACAAAATATACTCCTGTTGAAAATTTCTAAACCTAACAGTTTTCGAGATAATACCATGCTTTTCTAAAATTAAATTGCCATGAAGGTCTAATAAGTGTTTTCTTAATACGATGGAATAGAATAGTTTACACAAAACTGTGAGAGTAAATTCTATAAACATGCGTCCATAAAAGCTGCTTATGAAATTAAACCTATGGAAGAGGTAATACTGTTCCCACTTCTGTAGACTGCAACTTGCCTGTTAATGAAGCGTTTTTGGGCAAATATTTATAGGAACTTTTTATTATCTTCAGATTCTTGATCTGTACTGAAAGTGCATCCCAACATGTTATCAATCATCCTGTGTGCATCGCCACATATAACCACAAAAATATGCAGTGATTCCTCAACTGCAACTTGTATGTCACCATCCCAGTGGCAGAATTACCAGGTCGAGGACCCCGTGTTATGATTTCCTTGTCGACGTGCCATCATAGTAGGACAACAACAAATATAATAGTGACTATTTGTTCAGTGAAAGCTGCATTAATTCTACGATAAAATTGCGCAGTTACTTTGTTGTCTTCTAATTCGATTACATCTTTATACTTTACTACTGTGCTATTGCCTAGTTTCACTAAATAATTGCAATAAAAATTAGTACTCTGTAGTATTTAAGGAAATATTTAGAGTAAGAAATAAAGTATGTATTCATATGGGCGAATTATTAATTTTTTCATGTTTTTTTTAATTACAATGCCCTACGGTCTTTCCATGCTATAACTACATAAACTGTAGCATTCCACCGTGACCCATGCACACAATAAACATAAATCGGGCGCATCAAATTGCTTTACAGAACCAATTTTGTGTTTTTGTTTTTTTCGTGTTTTTGCTTTGCAATAAGCCTTTTAGGGGCCTTACCGATGTCAAAACTGAGTGCATTGAAATCTGCTTTTTTTTCGAATTTCCCAAGAAAATCAAAAGCAAGTTTTACCGCTTCGTCGCATTATCGATCGTTTTCCCGAAGTTGAATTCCATAACTACAGTGTTCGCTACAGTGATAATCAGTGTGAAGACATAAATTTTCAGCCTATATTAAATATTAACCTTTTCAATATTGCAATAAATAATGAATTATAGGAAAATATGATCGAGAATAGTTGTCACTTTAATGTTCTTATAATTCTTGAGTTATGACAGTATAAACAAAGTAAGGCTAGAATAGCATTGCCTGCAGATTTCAAATTTGACGCGCAAACGTCATTTTTTGAAACTAATGATCTGCTGCGCCATCTCTCCGCAAAACATTTCGTGACGCCCATATCAAACTCGAGTGACAACACCATACCCTTCCAGTCATCTTGTAGGCAGCCGTGGAGTCTTAATGCTTGAAACCTTCTCTGGTATTTAGTCGTTGGGATTCGACGTTAAACTGTAGGGCCCCCGTACTCCACCTTAAGGAGAGTACGTGGCAGAGAAGAGGGCTTATCTCACCAGTGGGGCGTAAAGGCTGATTAATATCACAAATCTTTAGTATATTAAAAAAAGCTCCGCATCGCATTTATTGGAATTTTTGAAATAATTCGAAAATTTTGAAAATTCTGTCAAATCCTAAAAGTTTTAAAATTTTAGACATTTTCAACAGTTTTATAAAAAATTTTAATTTCGAAATTGTTAGTTTTTAAAAATAGAAACATATTTTGAAAATTGCAGGATAGTGTGATAATACTGCAAATTGTTGAAAATCTATAGTTTATGGAAATTTTAAAAATTTTCATAATTTCTATAAATTTGGTTATTGGTACAAAAATGTTTTGAAAATACATAAATTTTTGAAATTTTTTGAAGTCTTTAAGTTTTCTTAAATTTTAGCAATTAGAATTTTTTTAATTTTGTAAGAATTTTGAAAATTTTGTAAAATTTTAGAAATCTGAAATCTGAAAATTTTTGTAAAAAACTGCTTTTTTACAAAAACAATAAGTAGGTTTGTTTTTTGATTGCTTAATGTCAAATAGATACAGCAAGTGCCATTTAACCTTGCAAAAAAAATGACGATAAGTTTAAAAGGCGAGAAGCCGTTACACTCTCAAGCAAAAGCAACGGTTTTTTATTACATTTCTAGTTTCTTTGCTGTATTTTTATACTTAACCTAAATTATCGTTAATCCCTCCTCAAAGCAAACTGTTTCTAATCTTATGGCGCACGGCCTTTTAATTTGTCAAAAAATCCACAATTTCTCGTAAACCATAAATAAATTGACTTTTACTTTTTAGTAGAGTGTACCACACTGTCCAACAGCCAATTAGAGCTAGTTTAAGTTACGACTACCGACGAAACAAAGCGTAAGTAGCCGAATCAAAGCCCACTAAAGTTTGCAAGGTTAGCTAGCACAACCTGTAACTTATTGGAGTTCAACTAACTGACAAGGCAATTGTTTTGTAATAACAACCGTCAACCAAAGTATACAACAATCGTTAGAAGATTGAAGATACAAAAACACGAATTTATAAACTTACCAGGGGGGCATAGAAAGTAGCAGGCCACCATGTATACAATAAAAATATCAAGTAATTCACAACGGTAATTTAAAAAACAGCCGTACCCAGAATCGAACCAAGAACATTTTTTGCGGCTAGCGGGGTTTACGCCTTTACACCACTGAGGTTTGTTGTATAAATCACAGTATATCTGCGTTTAAACTCGTTACACATGCTAGTAAACTGTATAAAAAAGTCACTGCAAAAATAATATTGGCGAGTTGCAACTCGAATGTTGCCGAAAAAACTGCCTATGCGTGGCTCAGAGCTCTTTCAATACTCCTATTTAACTACCGTCTTGGCTGCTCTGAATTTTATAAAAATCCGGCTACAGCCAGGTAGGAACTTTTTGACATAAATAAGTTAGTCTTATTTGTGCTTGTAGTTTCTGTTGTATTAAGTTGGCTACTACATCTTTTAAAACATCCTGTATATAGTACGACATAATCTAGTTAATATAAATTACAATTTCTGAACTTGAAACAGACCTGTCATCATAATGTATAACGTGTGATTAATTTTCATATAAAACTAAGTTAAGAGGCCAGCTTTATCTTAAGGTCATGTAATGTGCGACGATAAAATAGCATAGACAGTTTTTGTTTTCTATCAGTTATCAACTAATCATATTTCTAAAAATCGGCAAACCACTCGTCTGGACCTTCCCATACTTCATAATTAATACGATGTATTTTTCAGAATTATTTTATGTTGTAAAGTTCTAAGTCTGAGCGTTACTACATAAGACAAGAATGATGACGTACGTGTTCTCGTTGCAGCCCATATGTAAACTCGGAACGCCCACCCCTAAGAACACAAACGTAATTTTCCCTGTCAATACAAGCAAAACAATTGTTTTTGATTTTGTGAAAAAATATTGCTTGTTGCTTCTAATTTCTGTGATTTTAAAATTTCTTATAATGGCCACAGAAAGTAAAATTCTGGTATACATTCAATTTAAAAACTATATTTATTTAAAGCTATTCGGCGTACAAACTAATTGAAGAATTTACATTACTATTTAATATCACCATTCTGTTCATCAACACTTCCTTTAATTTTATGTGACTTGATACCAACGTTACTCTTCAGAATTTGTTGTATTTCTTCAAGAGTCTTTCCTTTCGTTTCAGGAACACAAAAATAACAAAACACCGAACCAACCATACAACAAACCCCAAAAACGAAAAAGGGCACATGCATTCCAAAATCATGATCCAACCATTGGAACAATTTCGACGCTGCACTTACACACAAACCTAAATACATGTTGATTATACCCAAAGCTTTCGATTTTATGCTGGCTGAAAGAAGTTCTCCTGCCATTAAATTCGGAATCATTAGCAATCCAATGGCACCAATCACGTTATACAGTACCATTCCAACAATGGGAAGCCACATGAAGGAAGACAAGTCGTAGTTGTATCGTTGGAATATAAAATACACACCCATGGTGATGAGTAACATCGCACTACCAATACTTGAAGACAGGAGCAAAGGTATTCTTCCAAATCGATCAACCAGAAGAGAGCCACAACCAGTAACTAAGACTTGAATTCCGCTGCAGGTTATGGCAGATTCGGCTGGAGATAAAACACCACCAGCTTGTTGGAATATAACTTGCACATAGTAACTTATAGCAATTATTCCAGAAAATTGTTGAAGTGTTCGTAGACCAATAAGAGTAAGAAAAGCTTTCAGATTAGTCCTGATGGTGAAAACATCTCGCAGACTTCCTGGTTCGGAAACCTGTCTCTGGACATCTAAGGTTATTTGTAATAACTCATCATCAACTTTGTTCATTCTTCTTAACCATTGTAGTGATTTCCTTGCAGCCTCTGTGCGTTCCTTCATGAGTAAATAATATGGTGATTCGGGCATCCATACGAAGGTAACAAGGAAGAGTAGGGGAACGGAAAGAGAAATATAAGCAGCCGTTCTAATTGGTACATAAGATCCATAAATATTTATAAAAAGGTTTCCAATTAGTATTCCCAATGAATGACTTGTTCCTACAATGCCTCTTATTTTGGGTTCTAAAACTTCGCCCATATAAACTGGCAAGGCAGTAAAAAGACCTCCATCTGCAACACCCATAATCAAACGGGCAACATACAAAACAGGGACGTTATCAGCAGTTGCAATCAAAACGCAAGGGAGAATTTCCGGAACTGCCAGTAAAAGTAGAGTGTATTTTCTTCCAATTCTGTCAAGAAAAAATCCAGTGAGTGGACTGCCTATCAAAAATCCCAGTGGGGCGATCATCACAACGTAAGAGACTTCTTCTTCGGTTACTTCAAAGCCTAGGTCGTTTGATAATAGTTTTGGTACTGATGGTGAAGGCCAACCGTTTTGGAAACCGGAACCAATAGCCAATAAGCAACCTGAAAATGTTAAAAACGTCATGGTTATATAAGGGTTTAGATATGTAAAGAAAGTATGAACAGATTTTTAACTAGTACTGATGACTGCACTCATTGACACCATAAAATATCAAATTGGTAATTTAAAGGACACCAGAGAAAATCTTACTCGAACTTTTTTTGCGCGGACACGCAGTATAATAATATAAATAGCTATATTTGGTGACAGTACTGTGACAAATTATATCCTAGGTCTGAAAGACCGCAAAATGCAACCAATGACGATAATTCGCTGAATGTATTGCTTTGTGTTAAAATTATTTTGGTCCATTTCAGCGAACTTTAGATTTTAGCGCAAACTAGTCCGTTGACCTCTTCTCTTTCTATTCCATTCTGCGATTGAGCGCGCACCTCATGATTTTGTTAGAGTAGGAGGCCCTTTTCACTACAAAACTCTCTCTGCACTCAAAAAGTAAAGAATTCTTTCCTTGAACTTCACAGAGCTCACTAGCTTTCCTGCTTCGGCCTTGTTGCAACTTTGTTTGCAAGAAATCCGGAGAACCCGTCAAAGCCTTTGAATTTTGATTTAATTCCGAAAGTTTAACTTTACTGTCTGTCCGTCAATAACAAACTTTTTCACGCTACAGGCAGGGTAAATAGACGACACATCCATAGCTACGAAAGATGTAAATAGCCAATAACATTTGTTTACTTTTTGCCCTTGACTACGGAACTTAATAGTGTTATTTACATTCCTAGAATAATAATCTTGATTTTAACTGTTCATTGATATGGTAACAAGCACAGGCAACTTAGAATAATGGGGCTTTTAAAAAATAATTCCAACAGCAGTCAAAACGAACTTTTAAAAATATGATTAAATTTCTACCTGTAGCGTGAAGAATTTAATAAGTAACACGGAATGTATCGACTATTAACATTCTCGGCAGACCACAAGCCTCGGCTTCGCCTAGGCTCGTATTTACCTACCTCGAATGTTATTACGTCTTTACATTCCTTGTTACTTAAATAACTATTATACGTTTGTAATATTTTCTCCGACAGCCTGTGAAACCCGTTAAATTTATATTCAAAACCGAAAATCAAAGACTTTAGTGTTCGCCCGTGAATTACAACCTTTTAAACGTTTGTAATATTTTCCCAGACAGCCCCAAACTTGTTCAAGCCGAGAATCAAAGATTTTACCGTTTGCCCTTATAAACTTTTATATTGACTCGAGTCCCATAGGAATCATTGATTTTGTATTTATTTTAAGAGTTAACGACAAACGGCAAAGTGCCGTACGTCTGTAATTTAGAGATGCCATGATATTGTAAAGTGATTTGAAACCGACCGCTCTGCTTTAAATATTGTAGGAATCGAAGTTTGTCATTTGTAAGATACAGAAATAAGAGTTCTGAGATTGTTTTAAATTCCGCTTTCGAGTCTTCATCGTTTCTTAAAGCAATGTATAGAGCGTCATCTTGAGATACCTTGATGATGATTTATGGTGGGTCGGAGGACTTACGTCCTCCCGCACTTCGGCTACTAGTGCCCACTGTGCCCCTCAAATGATCTAGTTTTCATTGAACAGGTTGGTCGCTTCAGCAAAGGACCAGATCCTGTTCAGTGATATGTCCTGTATTTCCCTTGGCTCTAGGGAGGGGGAGCCAAGGTGTTTGTACCTGAGGGCCGCAAAAGCGCACTCACAGAGTATGTGCTCGAAAGTTTCCTCCCTCGCTTGGCATCTTCTGCACTGCGGGTTATTGACAACCCCGATAGTGTGGAGATGTTTTTGCAGGTGACCGTGGCCTGTTAGTAGGCCTGTCACAATTCTGATTTGTCTTCTGTTTAGGCCCAGAAGAATTTTTGTCATTTCAGGCGTAGGACCCTTAATAAAGAGTCTAGCCTGTCTTGGTGTGTGACGAGAGGTCCAGGATGATTGGAGCTGTGACAACGCCCAGCTGCATATCTCGTGCCTCACGCATTTGGGGGAAATTCCGAAGGCCGGTTCTGGACCTATTAGGGGTTCCCTGGCCCCCGCAAGAGATCTTGAGATACCTTAGTGATATAAACTCTGGGAGTCAAGATAACGTACCGGATCGCCGCAAATCCCGCATAAAGTAATTTTGTTTTTCTACGTCTCGATCTACTGAAATAAAAACATCTAACCTATCTAGAGATTAGTACGCTTAATATTTTTGAGCAAGAAGTACGGCACTTACGATATGACAGCGATATTGTAAACATCCACATAGTTGAAATTAAAATTTTAAACTTTAAAGCAGTATTTTTTTAAATTATTTTTGATAATAGCATGTAAACATGTCGAAATACGTATAAAGTTAAAATAAATCAATCTTGTTGAAGTAATAAAGTATTTATTTATTCATACTCAATATTTTACGTGTTTTTAATATCACTGGGAAATTAGAAATGGTAAAGGTACCAGATTTTATAAATCAACAATTGACAATTTGAGTACAATAATTTAAGCGTTTTTAATAGCACAGTCATAATATAACTGTGTATGTAAATTGCAATTTTTGTTAATGATTTACATTCATTTCAGATATCAGGAATGCATTTCTAATATCTGAAAAGCATTATTGATATCTGAAATAAAAAGCAAACATTATAAATATTTTAAGTTATTTAGAGCTATTGTATTTAGAGATGATTGCAACAGCAACCAACTGCAACTGGTTTGTGTACTTACAAAACGAAGACTTTTACTACCATATTGAGGTGTTTTAAGAAGTAAATAGTAAACTTTGGGCTTTGGCGCTACAACGGCAACGGAAAATAGAACAACAAAATGGCTACCAAAATTTTAATTAAATGTTTATATTAAATTGGCAGGCATCAAATCACTCAAATTATAGAAAAATTACTATTAAATTTGAAATTACTCGTACTAACCAGCATTCCGTAAATTTTTGGGTTGTTTCGGTATATACTGAGATATTGTAAAGCTATGCTTTATATTTTTTATTTGTTTCCGAGGACTTAGCAGTAATTTCTTGGTATACTACTACTAACCTTAGAGATAAGTTTAGCAATAAACATTGCGGAACGTTGAATATTTGCGTTTTAAATTTTACTACAGCAGAAATTTGACGTATGCAATTTCCTAAGATGCAAATAATTTAATACAGAATAATGTGTTCGTTATATTTATCTTCATGTAACAACGTACTGTTATGTAACGTAAAATTCTAATATTTGGCTGAAATACGATCCGAGATTGAATTAGAGAGAAAAATAAGGAAACGTTTTTTCCTAAGGAAATACTATTGATTAATATTTTTTTGGACCTTACTTATTATAACTTTTTAACTAATTATAATTACCTGTTATTACAGCCAGAAATTGCGGCCATTGTTGATTCTTTTCAGATGTGGAAGCAAATGCCCTAATGTCGTAACGTGTCTTCATGACTTTCTTGTAGGTATATGTTTTTGCTAAGCACTTCACTTATCGCACTTCACCTCTACAACTAACTTGATTTTGTTAGACAAAATTATAACTTCACGTCATCTTCGTTTGTTACTGCTGGAATTTAAGGATTAGCAGGGTTTTAGATGTTGATAATGATAAACTTACTGCCTATGGAACGCTGGACGTTTTCCTTATAATTACGTGATTATAATATTGTAACACACATGTTGGCCTCGATATGCTGTATGTTATGCTTTCTTTTAAATAATTTCAATACATATAAATACTATTACAACTTTATGAAAATGTTAATACTCAAAGTTATACACTCAAGATCAATAACTTAATTTTGTGCCTCGTTTTATTTGTACAAGTTGTATGTTTTTTTATTATTATAAAAATATAATCCTAATTTAAAATTTGCAGAACTTTTTTGGTAAACGAGGAAACAACCTCTAAAACGTAGAATTGGGAAATATATCACTTAAGTAATTTGTTATGTATTTATGAACCTTCACACACTAAGATAACAAAATTATCTAAACATTAAAAATTAAATATTATTGAAATCTTTTATTATTTGCTGTAATTAAAAATTATATGCCGGAAATGTAATTAATTAAATCTTTTAAATTTACTAAAGAAAGCTTGTAATTGTAGTTGACAATTAATTCGAACAAAAGTGTACATTTACAGAAGAAAAAAAATGTAATTTTACTTAAATCGTTTTTGGAATGCTAATGGCTGAATGTTTGAACAAGAAGAAGCGAAATAAAGGTAGACATGCCGAAAAGAATTTCAGTAAAATTATTTCCGATGTAAAAAGTGCTTAATTAAATTTGCATGCTAATGGTTCACTTAGGAAACCAGTAACCCCAGCCTACTCTAATTAAGACACACAATATTGCCAGTATTTTTTTCTGTTGTTGCTTTAGTCGTTTACCTTTGCATAATTTAAATTGTAAGATAAATAGGTGCGCATTTTACAGATATCCGCATTGCAGATTACAAAAAAAAATAAAATAGTGATATTATTGTTTTTAAGTGGTCGTACCATAGCAGCCTTCTTGTTTCGATCGTATCTATTAGTACCCTCCATTTCCATTTCTCTTCGGTTATCTGTATTTTTCACATGTTCTAGTCTAGATCTTCGGCATCTCCGTCTGAAGAAGTCCATTTCTACTGCAGGTATTCGTTATTTCTGTTATCTCCTAAACTTCTGTGCCATATGTTAAAATGCTCTCTAGGATTGCACTATATATTCTTTTTTTTGTAGTCTTTTTTATTTCTTTAGACCACGGCAGATAATCAAATCTTTAAATTGCTTGGTTTCCTTGCCCTCATTCTGTTGTCTATCTCCCGTTGACTATTTCCATCTTTTGATATAATTACTTCCAGGTATTTATATTCATTACAGGCTTTTATAAATTTGTTTCCTTAATTTCGTTGTTCTCTCTTATATGGTTTTATTAGTAATTTTTTTACTTATCTTTTTAAATAGCAGAAATATAATTTTATTTAAAACCTGTATCTTTTGACTCAGGCTGTATATTATTGAAAGGCGTAAAAAATAAGCTTTTTAATTATGTTATGACCAACTATGATTTTTGTTTACAACACAATTCAACTTTATGTCACAGCGCAGCGCTCAAAATAAAATTCTAGGACAAATCTGATTTTTTATATTTATTGTAACGTTTTAATTAGCATAATGGATATTTTTGAGATTATCTACTTTTCATTACACTAATTATTTTTCGTTTTTAATTATGACATATTTATGAGGCCGAAGCCCATGTGTAGCTAAATACATAATTATAGTTTTATTGGCGGAGAAGACTTAATTAATATAGTATCTACAAACTACACTTTTGGGTATGGGTAAATTTTCACAACAAATCAGAATTACAATTTTAAATTTTACTTGAAAAACTGCCGTTTTAATTTCTATAAAAATAAACTATTGGTTGTAACTTGTGAAATTTGGATATTTTCATTTTCCCTTGTAACTCGAAAACGAAAATAGATATTAAATTTTTGTTTGCGGCGATGAACTTGTTTCAAACAACTGACGCAATAATGCACTATCTACTTTTTTAACTTTACAATAACGAATAACTTATTTAAAACCGTCGAAATTGGACCACCCTGTACAATTTGTTTCGTTGATTAAACCGCACTATTAAGCATTTTCTTATTAACCCGATTTCGTCTAAGTTATGTATTTTTCTAATTAACGTATTTCTTCTAAGATCTTATCTTTTCTTTTAAATTTCCGCATTTGCAGCTTAACCCTTGCCTTTCCTGTTAATTTATTAAATTGCCCTTAAAAGCCAACGAAATCGACGCGCAAACACAAAAACCTCCAGAGATTACGTGTTATCTGGTAAATTTGAACACACTTTGAGATTGACGCAACCCTCAAGTGGTTCTTAGCGAGAGACTGTCGTCCAAAGGCAAAGACAATTTACAATTCCGGTGGGTAAACACGTCTGTTTTGATACAATCTCTGCGGCAATTACAGGATAATCTAATGATAAGCAGGATGACAGAGAGATACACCCGGATAATCGGCGATTATAAGCGAATTCAATAACCGAGCCGAGCTTGTAGATGAGGACAATTCGTGCTTGGGGCGACACGAATCCGCACTTAATGTGCGATACGCCTCGCGAGGCTTCCCGACATCAAAGCAACCCTTGGCTCGTCAACCCCATGTCCTACTCCCGCATCAACACACCCCTTTAGTTAATGTCTACTCACGTATCTACGAATTACACACGAGGGCACTAACGGGTTTAACTAGTCCAAGACTATCGGTGCTGTTTGTTGTCTTCTCAATATTATATTTGCGGCGGATTCTGAACTGACAAAATTAATTTATTTATCAATTCCAGCTTTACTTCGTTAAAGTCCATATTTAATGAGTATCTGTTGCTATGATATTTGGAGGTGTATGTTTTGACTGGGGTTTTGTAGTTCCTGGAAAGCAATTTTTGGAATGCTTGCTACAGTTCAATTTACATTTGGAGATTTATGAAGACTTGTAAGATTTTGATTTTCTAACTTTTAAACTCAGGGTTGCGTATTTTTGTTGCTATAATTTCTTGTTACATATTCTAATAATTTATATTTTCATATTTGTGAAGTTTGTTTGCACTAAAAGAAAAGAAAAACACAATCAGATTGATACGATTTTTAGTTATGTTAATTTTAATTATAATTTAGTTCAGAATTGTTAAAAAAGGTTTAATTTATAAGAAGTTTTAAACTTACTTGATTGTGCGTTGATAAATGTCAATTTGGATGTCAGTGTCAAATGTCACAAACGCATTAAAGAATAATCATGGCCATGAGATTTGCTTGTTTGTTGGAAAAATAAAAATCAAAGGAAGACAAAAGAGAGAGATTTTGTTTTAATTAGTAACGGCTCGTCTTTGAAAAAAAAGATAGAGAATTTGATATCCTCTGGATGAAAACAGAAAGAACGAGTTCAAAACGTAATGTAAACTGATTGTCAATATAAAAGAAGAAAATATAAGTGATTATCTACGAATTGTGAAAAGTACAGAAGTATTACAAGTAAACGGCGATCGAGAAAGTTTCTTCGTTTGTGATGGTGGTAAAAGTAAATTGGAAATAATATAAAACAGATCAGAAGAAGATTCGGATTAAGGGCGAGTATTATTTGTTGCTCGAGAGGCCAGCAGAACGAAATAGAGGTTGGACACTCAGCGTTTTGCTAGAGCGAGGAATGTCATAATAAGAAGACGCTAAGATAAGTGTTCTAATTTAAAAAAAAAAAGGACGATAGTCATTAGTAAAAACTCATTTAATCTTTCGGAAACCACATTTTGAAATTCATTTAATAAATAAAAAACTTATTTTGTAAAGTTGATATCGTTGTGTGTGTTTATTTCTATTTAAAATTAAATTAAATAACTTATTTACAAGCTAATAACGACCCTGAGAAAATTAGAAGAGTCTCATAGCAAGTTTAAATTTAATTGCGTGAATTGCAGACAGTTTAGGGATCGTTTTCTAGTAGTTACACGATTACCAAGATAAGTAAAAAAGTTCTATTGCTATAACAACACTAACTGTTTACTTTTTCATATAACCTTTGACAATGGCATGTAAACATGCCGAAATACGTATAAGGTTAAAATAAATAAATACTGTTAAAGTGATTAAGTATTTTATACACAGATACTCATTGACAAAATTAAAACTTTAAGTTGGTTATAATCCCTTGGGGAAGATTTGTGACTGTTTTTATTTATTCCAGCCGTAACAACTGCTACTTGTTGCTCGTTATAGCAATATTTTTATCACACAATGCAATACCACCAATTTTACGCAGTAACTTAAAAATATGCCAACAAAACACTTAGCCTGGATTTTCACCTACTTTACAAATTCTTAATTATTATATTTTTAAAAGTATTTTTGTATCAACAATGTAACCACATAAGTAGTTATTATACGATCACAATATTCTTACCTAATGCCGCATATGGCACTCGGCGCGGCTGGCGTTGCAAAAATTTGTAAACAAATCTAGCATACGTAAGTGTCATACACGGCTGGAAAATTTACAGTTTAACGTAGGCTTCGAACCACGGGAAGTATAGTCACAGAAAAAGCGTTACTAGGGCATCGTAATTTGGCAGTTGTTGGTTTTCTTGCAGAAGCGAGCGGATGAGCTAAGTTGGTCGTTATCAGGAATCGAACCGAGAAAATTTGCTCTCTGTAAATGCAATAAAGTTTATTTACTTATCGTACAGTTGTACCTACCTAATTATTTACAAATACTTAAAACTATTTTTTTGCATTATATTTAAAATTCAACATGATCTTATACGATTTTTTGTTACTATCCAAATAATTTGTTTTAAAAAATAGTGATATATAATAATCTTCTTTTCTGCATTATTCATTGTTGCTATGTTTACTGTTATACTCGTTTCTGTGCAACAAAGAACGATATTTAATAATATTTCAGCTTTGTATTCAGATTTCAGAATTTTGCCAAATGTTACCTTAAGAGTTTTAAATGGACCGTTGTTATTATTTAAGTTAAAAAGTATATACTTGACATTTTTACCCTTTTTCATGGTCGGCAATGGAAAAAAAGCCACGGAAAAAAGTGCCGCGGAGAAATTGCCAAAATAAGTGCCGACAGAAAAAAAACTGCCACGGAAAAAAGTGCAGAAAAAAAGTGATGGCGGGAAAAGGTTCTGCGGGAAAAAGTTTTGCGAAAAAAAGTGCCATTGGAAAAATGTGTCACCGTAAAAAAGTGCCGAGAAAAAAGTACCAGCGAAAAACAGTGCCGCGGAAAACAAAATATATTAGCTAAAAGAAATAAAATTAAACTTCCTATGCGCAAACCATCCATCCAAAATAATTTTGATTGATGCATAGTTCAAATAATTTAATAAACTCACCTCGTTTTGTTAATTCAACATTTGTTTTAATAAAAATATTATTTAACACAGGAATACACTCTTGAAGAGGTATATTAAAAGCATTTTACTATCATCGAAACTAAGTAGTTTGCTTTGTGGTGGTAAATGTAAAGTTATTTTTTTTATTATTCCAGACCAATTTTCAATGGCATATTTCGGTTTATAATCAACACTGGTAAATACGTATTTAATATTTTTGTTAGCATGTCGTTGGGTACATGTCCAGGCTAAAATAAAAACCTGTTAAAGTTAATAATTGTTTTATTAAAGTTAGTAAAGCTAGAACTTTTTAATAAAGTTAATTAGCGAAGTAGTTTTAAATGCGATGGTGATAAAAAGTACGAAAAGGAAAAACAAAATGCATTTAGCGAGTAATTTTTACATACAGGACGTTATGGATTTCCTTTGCAATAAACGATGCGCAGTATACAGCGTATATTTTTACGATTTGAAAAGCAAGCAATTCTTATAGCCCATTTCGTAGCCAATAAAATATAGAACGGTAGAAAATGTTAAAACGCCATTTCTTTAACGCAACGCAAGTGGAATATCTACTTTTAAACAATGTTGCAGCTGAATATTTCGGAGTGCAAAACGAATTCCAAGTGGTTATATCGATAATAAGCCGTTCTCAAATGTAGATCATGAAAGTAAACGATGCGATTTTACGATGTCGCCTGCAGTTTTCCCGTTTACTACCTGATTTCCGCTCGGTTTGCAGAATAAAACAACAAAATATTTAACTCCAATAACAAAAATTAATAAGTTTTCAAATTGAACTTTTTAACAAGAGAAAATTGCGAAGCAATTCCGCAACTTTTAATAGCAATTTAAAACTTGAAATAGAAATTTAGGAGCCCCAAACAATTACCGCTAAATAAAATTACAGCATCATCTCGGAATTAAATTAGTAGACAAAACTAATTATCAAAACTACCGAAACTACCGTGCAACTGTATAATTTAGGGTTCTAAAGTTGGCGCCCCCCACACACACACACTCACACAGACACACTGTAGATAATATGGGAACTCTGTTAAACATACATAACCCCTCTGAAACTTGTTAATGACGCTGTGCGCCACTGCTTTAATTAGTTGGTCGGGCCAAACTGCCATTGTTGGCATTATCTGGACCGTCTCCGATTGCACTAAAATCAGGGACGAGCTTAAGATCCTTTTAGATAGCCCGGGCCCCTTGGAGACCTCCTTTACTGCCACCGTACTTATACTCTACTAACTTGTAAAGCTGTTAGGAATATTTGCAAATACTACCCCATCTCCTTAACCGGGAACTGATTGTAAAACGTGAACCGAACCAGAAACTTTGAGATGTAAACACCTCATCGAACAGATGTTAAACTTGCCACCAATTTTGGATCCTATTGCTAAAGGAGAAGTTTGTGCTTATCGCCCAATGATTAGTTCAAAGTGGTTTTTGAATGGGCTAGTTAAAATAAATTGCATATACGAAATTCCGGCTAAATATTTATTTAAAGTATAACATAATCGCTTTCGATCTTATGTTTTTCTTTGTTGCAAATCGTGTCAAAAAACAAATCTAAAGGATCGGAAAATTAAATCAATTTTGAACTTTGAGTAATTGCTGAAAGTAAGTCAAATAGGATTTTTATTGATCTGGATAAAATTATTCTCAAATTTTAATTTATTATTTAAATTAATTACTTAAGACCTAAAATACGATGGAAATTTACTTGGAAGGTGATGACTTTCTGTTGTGTCAAATTGTTTACAAGTTATAAGACACATGACAATATTGTAGGAGACCAGGACACTCATTCTCAACGTGCATCAAAGTTTACATATGCGTATATGCCGTCATTGTTTATAAAATCAAATACGTCGCATACGTATACGAAAGCTTCGACGCACGAGTCGAGAATTGATGCCCTGACTATAAGGTGGCATACTTAAAACTATTGCTCACGTGAAAATAATCGAATCATTTGATTATTGCCAAAACATCTCGAGAGGTTACAGAAAATCACTCGAATAGTTTTAAAATTTTTAAATTTCAGGTTTTGCCATTTCGGGAGCGGGCGTTAAAGCCAACAGCAAGTGCCTAATGCGAATTAACGATACGATAACACTAAGAATCGTCAAAGTTCGTATATATACAAGTCGCAGAATTATGATACACATAAATTACTTTGTGATGATGCGAATGCGGTAATGCAGATGCATCCAGAATACTTGGAACTCAACGCATAAAGACATGAGACTGTTTTGATTTGAACATTCGGATAATGCTTTTGTTCCTGGTCTCGTTTAAATAATACTAGTGTTATCCCAGCACACAATGCACTGACAGACAGCGTTGACAGAACCGGCGAAATGTCAAGTCACGTGATGCATTAGTTCCAATAATGACACGCGACGTTATTGTAGAGGGCGCCCCAAGTGACGCGCGTCTAGCCGACCTTCATATATATTATAAATTAAACCAATTATTATTAAAAAATCGACGTAGAATAAAAATATAAAAATGTTTCATGTTCCATCTGTGGATAGAGACCTTTCATTTAAAAAAAATGGTCCAAATTGGTGAAGCGGTAGCCGCTGGAGGAACCGGAGAAAAAAACCCTTTGTGCTTTTATATATGTATGGATAAGTATCCACTTTTGCAGTTTATAGAAATGTTACTTAAAAACAGGCCGGAATTAGAGATGAAATGTGATGAAGTTAAAAAATGCTGTAAAAAATTAACGTTGTTTCAAAGTAGACACCGGAATTTCAACTTGCGTTTGTAAATAAACAACACAAAGTAGTAAGTCTATCCTTTTTTACCAAGCGACCCGAGTATAGACGATGAGAAGGAGAATTCAATTATCAGAGAAGCAAGCAAAGGGCGTTTATATGCAAACTCGGAGAGCAACGAGGTAAGAATGATTTGGTTTGATTGGTACATTCAAATATTGATTTTTTCTCTAGTCTCATTTTCAAACAATAATAATTATTTTATAGCAATGAAATGTGATGGAATTAAAAATATGATTCGAAGCCGAAGGCTTGCGCTGTTTATGCTTATTTGCCCGAAAAAAAGACGATGAGAACGACAATTCATTTATTAACAAGTGCAAAGCGGAAAGCTTTTCTACTACTTTTTACCGGATAGGTACATCTGAATGATTTTATACGAATGAATCATTCGATTATTAAAGCCATTCAAAAACTGCTCCACTAAAGACAGACTTTGTAATTGTGTAGATGTGTAGAAATCTGTCCGTAGTATTTGGACATATGAAAGAAACACCCAGACCTACATGGCAAATGTATTTTTTACAAAAATTGAACAGCCTCCAAAACGGTTGGATTGTAGCGACTTCCAACGGCACAAACTGTTTTGGGAATTTTGGTATGAAGAATAGAATTTTCAAGTCAAGAGTTAGATAATCCTGAGTGGATAAAATATACGTTAAGAGATAAGTCGAGTACCCCTCCCATCTGCTACCCTGTCCAATAGATTTAAAGGAAACAAGTGAAAATATTAATCACGGATAGTACACTAGACATACAAAATTTAAATCAAACCTCTCAATTTATAGCAGACATAGCAAGAATTAAAGTGTGACTAGACGGCTCTAGAGAGCTAGCGGAGGTGCAATACGAGTTAGTTGAATATTCTGCACCTGAAAAATACACTCCGCTTCGTATTCTACGGTTACCAAATTGTCAATTTCTGCAATCCCAATATTACTAGCAGTAACGCCTTCGCTAGAAATATCTTGTATATTCAAAAAACCTGAAAATATACATGATTGTTAACTTTGACATAAAATAGCTAAACGGCCGGCTTCTTAAAATCCTTATGTTAAAAAAAACGTTAATAACTTAAAAGAGACTAAAACATTTTCTTTGAATTCAATATTGTAACCGAAAGTCTTCCTTTTGAACCGGAAAAATTAGAATAATCCTTCCGCATATTTATTAGGGTGTATGCCCAGCAAATAACTCAATTTGTTTGCGGCTATAGATCCGAGCGTATCTCTGAAATATTACGAAATGGTCGTAACTGATGATTGAATTTCGTTATCGTAATAAAAAATCTGCGTGGAACGAAAGTGCGATATAAATGCACTCATGTGTTTTATCAAAAATTATCCATCTATTGAATATTTACTCGGAGTTTCATCGAAGGACCAATAAGTAGGAAAAAAGGGCAACGCGTAAGCGAGTCGTGTAAAGCGCCTTACAAATTCCAACTATTCCAATATTTATAAAAATCGGAAATCGATAAACAGCCCGAAAAGGACAGCTTAAAAGTGATTTCTCAGGTTGCGGACCACTCTGCAGTACTTAGCCCGGCTTCATTGTCCATTTGCTCTCTACGTGCTCGGCCACCAAGGACCAATCGCCACTCCACTATTCACTGCCAACCTACGGAATATTGAAAACGTCCATTTGGTCACTTCAGTGAACACCTTTGTCATTTGAATGCTCCCCGTTTGCACGATTATCAGGAGAATTCTAAGTCGGCAGAGTGCCTTCTGAGAATATGAATTTATGCAAAACACATCTTCGATTTAATTCATTTTATAATTTATTGTTTCTGATAATAGGAAGTCCCCTAGTATGCAATTTGTTTTACATTGACGTTAGTATTTAGTTTCGCAAAAAGTATAAGAGAAATGCCGTGAAAATTATTAGACTGTATTTATTTTATAACGACACAAAAAAATCCAAAAGAACGAGATCTGGAGATTTAACTGGCCACTCAATATGTCTTCTCCTTTTACCAGTCTTTCTGTAATCGGAAGAGGTGCCATGTGGTTCGAATCGGATTCTATCATTTGGTACGCTTTCGGTTACAGCGAGAACTATATTACTTTGCAAAAGTTATCACCCATTTATAGAAAATGGGTTTACATTGTTATTCAAACAAATTCACAAACAAATATTCAGAGGGGTGGGTCTGGGATCTAGCTGACTACTCAATGTTTTCTTCTTCTTCTCTGTTGATCTAGAAACACTGTATTCAACAATAATAGTTGACAAAAAGTAAGAGGTTCATTTATTGAAAATGGGTGGTTTATCCACATTTTCTTGATAGAAATTTGGAGGAACGAGGTCTGGCTATCAAGTTGGCTACGCAATATATATATTTTCTATCTGACCCATTTACGACCCACAACATCCAGACGGAACAGCCTATGGAGGTACTGTAGCAACAATCGTATTTTAGTAACTTAGCGACTTGGTTGCTATTTACATTATCAAAACAAAATTCATCCAAATTATTTGTAAAGTGAAAACTCGCATTAAAACTTTCTCCTCTAAAATATCGTTTTATTTATACAACTACGAACCCAAACATTACATTATTGGTGACCCCTCCGACAAGATTTGAAAACGCAACCCTCCCGACGTGTCGAATTCAGAATTTTAAAACCTCCACAAACCGCACATTCAGCTGCTACATCGCCACAGACCTAGGATCTTCAAAACCCCACTGAATTACAAGATAAGTAACGCTTATTATATATGGCTTTCACAACCACACAACATGCATAATTTAATGACAGACTGTGCTGTTAGAAGAGTGTTTGAACGAGTTTATGATAATCGATCTATAATGTTCGACTCAGACATTCGTGAATCATCCATTCTTCCACAAACCATCACTCCATCCCACTTCATCACAATCAAACATCCAACCAACCTCACTATCATCTCTCTCAAACGAATCACAACTAATCATACATCCTAATCAACTCTCCAATCTTCTTTCTTCTGAACTTAACAACTACCAATCGCCTTCTACGGTAGAAGTATATGTTAATGCTCAAGAATTTCTTCTAACTCACTCTCTTTACAATCTTTATCACCTAACATTACATTATTCTACATTAACACCCCTATTAAACATAATATAGTGCATCGAATAAAAACTAACGGTCCGCCAATTAGTGCAAAGTGTCGAAGACTTAACCCAACACAATTACTGTTTTTAGAAAAGCATCTGCATGAACTGTTACGTGCTGGAATCATCGAGCAGGCAGACAGTCCTTGGAGTAAAACCTGATGGCAGCTATCGTGTCTGTGGCGATTACAGGCAGCTGAATGCGATGACAGTTCCGGATACCTATCCAATTCCCTTCAGAAAGCATACTTCCAAATTCCTTTGCATCCAGATGATATGGACAAGACTTAATTTTGGCTTAAGAAACGCTCCTTCTTCCTGGTCCAGATTCGTCCAGAATATTCTTACAGGGATGTATTACATTTATTTTTACCTCGACCATATATTAATTTTTAACCGCGTCAGAACATTTGCGTCATGTAAAAATGGTTTTTGAACGTTTGAATAGATACAGACTTTTGTTGAACGTTTGATAAATGTGTTTTTGGGGTTAGTCAATTAGATTATTTGGGGCAATTTGGCAATTATCTGCCACAAGACTCAACTTTTTGTTTATGCACATTTTTTTTCCTTTTTTGTTCTGCTTTTTTTTAGTGAACTGAACTTTTTCGACTCTGCTCTTAGAACCTCAAGAATTGGACACACGACTAGAAGAACTAGAAGCAACTTCACACTAATTTAATTTTCTATAATGTTCAATTAGTTACGTTACTTGTACTGTTTTTAAAAAAAGATCAGAAGTTTTTGTAGCTAAGATAGCATGCGCTTCACGTTTGCTGCGTAGTTTTTTTCTTCTGCAAAAGGGGGGGTACTAATGTAGCAACAATCGTATTTTAGTAACTTAGCGACTTGGTTGCTATTTACATTATCAAAACAAAATTCATCCAAATTATTTGTAAAGTGAAAACTCGCATTAAAACTTTCTCCTCTAAAATATCGTTTTATTTATACAACTACGAACCCAAACATTACAGTACAGCATTGATCATCAAAACATCAACAAGACAACCCATAAATAATAGTTACGAGAAAGACTACCGACAAGCAACCAGCATTACCGGAAGACTGGTTTAGACCAATCACAGTAGCATTTTTATACTGCCCACCAAAGCATACAATAAAAAACAACAATACACGCTGTTCTTTAAGACCCTCGGGTACAGCTTTAGTGCCGGAGGTGATAATAACGCCTAACATTCATGGTGGGGCTCCAGATGTCATACTTCCACCCCAAATGGTCGACAGTCTTACTCATACATGTAATAAACTTTTGTGTGGTACAAGAAACAGCCGCTACTTATGTAAATAACATATTCATGTCTGGGCTGGTCATCCGACCGTTTCCCAGTAATCGCTACCCTCAATACGCAAGTGTCAATACAGACTAGTTTGTATTTGTATGGGTTTACAAACAGCGAACAAGCTTAAGCCGATTAAATATTCTTGTCCTAGCAAACAAAATATATTAAGATCAAATCCTTGTACGCTCCAAGGTTTAAATAATTTAAGCACACGCCCCTGTTTAGGCGGGCAGGGTTTACGAACAAATATAACTCAAACTTTTAGAGCAAATGCTTGTAAAGGCAGACAAGCTACAGGTCAGTCCTTACCTGATTTTGCTAGGTGTAATCCCCTTATGAAAAAGCGGTCTAAGTCGAAAGTAAATTGTAATGAAGAAGCTAGAAATTATAGTGAAAAATACAGTGATAGACTGAGAATGCATCCAAACAAACTAGCTAAGAGATTACCCTTAGAACAAGCAGATACGAGTAGACTTAAGATGTAATTTAATTAATTATTTAATTAGAATATACCAATCCCAGTAAGTAAAGTAACTAAAATAAGTCTGAATGTTAGCATTATAGGCATGCGAAATAGGGTGATTGCCTACATGTTATTTATGTCTGCTATTATACCATTTACTTATTATTCATAAGGAAAGATTGTAAATAATCAGTTACAGTGTCTGGCTTCATACATAGCATAGAGAGTACCAACAAAACAAAAAAAAGAAAAAGGAAATGTGAAAAAGAGAAAAAAAAAGAAGAAAAAAAGAGAAAAAAAGAAAAAAGGAGAGAACATGTAATCCATAGGAGGTACAGGTATGTTGTTAGAATCAGATTTTGCCATTTTGCGGCTTTGTCGAGGCCAGGGTGGCCGCTGCTTTGCTCTGGTTCTGGATAACGCTGCTAGAAGGCTTCAATGGGACCTGGTGCACGTAAGTGCTGTTTTAACTTTAAGCTTTCGAACGAACTGGGCACTAACTGACTCGTGGAAGAGCCCGTAGAGATGATTTGCTTTGGTTTACCGGTGTTCGATCTAAACGTAGAACGGTTTGATAACGATGATTTTTCCTGAAACGGAAGTTAGTTGTTGATTGGGTGGGGGGGGGGGGTTCTGACCGGAGCTAATGCTCAATATTGCAAACGCGTTTTATCTTATGACCGTTCTAATCGATCTTAAAGATCATTTTTCCTTTTTAATGCATTTGCTTTTATACTTTTTCGTTGCTAAGCAGCACGTGCTCAATACATACAACATTCTTGTGTGTTCGTGGACCTCTGAGCGAATTCTTATTAGACAATGTGTAGATTGTCGTGAAAGAGATTGAGACCGGTCTGGGTAGTACTGCAGAAAGAGGATGATAGGGATAAAGAGCGGTTTCTGTTTCATCCACGAAGTCTAATTAGTAGCGGGTTAAGACCACGCCCTTCTGAACGCCTATTGGCCGTCAGCGGGATAAAAGAGGCTAGAATTATCTGTATTTAAAACACTTCGTAACCTTTACATCTAAAGGGTCTGCTGGTGTTTTGCTGCGTCGCGGGTACCAAGCTTTTACGTTATGTCGTTCTGTACTACATCCAGTTAAAGGAACCATGCGAATCATGATTCAAAACAAAACCTTGGGTTCAGATCTTTCTTCTTCGTGGATTATTAATTTTCGTATTCAATGTTACCAAATCAACACTATGTCTATTGGAGCTTCCTTTTTCTTAAATTTCGGCAGTCTCCTATTAAGTTTATTACATTTTTATCTTCCATGCCATCTCTAGTTGATCAATCTCTCACAAACCCTCTTTATTTTTAAACGGATCAACCTCGTTTCTCTGCGAAGTAATCTAAACGCAATGCCAATAATAATTTAAGCCTTAACCCATTACACCATAGCGAAGACGGGTGTTTCGGTATCCCTGAACACCAAAACGTGCTTATCCATCAAAACAGTATTTTTAAAATTATGACTTGATATTTAAAACTATTCATTAAGCCTTTAATTGAAACAATAATTTTGCAGTAAATTCAACACTCCTGAAACTACATGAATACAGAATTTGTTTGTTTACAATGTAAATCCTTTAGGCGAACTATTCAATTAACTATGTAATAGATGAGGTAACTGCGCTACAGATTTGTAGTTAATTTAGTAATTTGACGGAGGAAATATGTTTGCGAATGCTTGTGCTGGAGAGCTGCCGTTCCGGTAAATAATTAACAATATGAGTAATCAACTGTTAAATTATTATTATTCAAGCGAATTGCTTAAACATTTAGTTTAGTTATTTGATTGCGTAATTACCCAATCTATTGTTACACATTTGCATTTCAGGCACAAGGTAAATTTATCACTTGAATTAACATATCTTGTTATTGATCTACCTATTACGAATTATGAAGCTATGAGGTGAGGATAGGCAAAAAATTTAAAAGAAAACAGCAGACTTCTCCCGTTATTTCTGACAATATTTCCAGGTTAAATAGATATAATATCATACACGTCCCAAACAGTTTTAGGTAAAACAATGAAAACGGTGTAATTCACAAATCAAAACATAAATATCATGTTAAACCCAAGAGAACGTAAATAAATTTAAATGTCGAAAGCCAACAACGAACGAACACAAAGAGAAAATTATAACTGTAATGTATTTAACCGAAATTTTCCGCGATTTAGGGGCCGATAAATTTCACATTTCTAGACAATACGAGACCTGGTTACGTCTGCGGAAATCGTGCATTTTGGATGTCGTCCGTAATTCTCGCAAAATTTCCTCAAAACACCAGCAGTAATAGCTTTATATTCGTCTTTAAAAACGAGAAAAGTCGTTGGACGATTTAATGGCACTGCACTAATCCGATTTTATGCCTTTTATTTTTTTTACGATTTGTGAACCACATAATTATTGCTTTAGATACCTTTTTATTGTAAATGCGGCATTGCTTCTTTCATCTTTTCTACATTATCTGAATTTATACTACTTGGTTAAACAAGAAAACAAAAGGAGAAAGAAAAAACAAATTATTCAAGGTTGTCACCATTTCAGTAACCAATGAGATATTTGTTTGCTTGTAGTTTGTCTGTTATCGCTAAACATGTAAATTTGATCTCTACTACCGGGTGATCGCAAAAAAATGATTCAGAGCAGGCCATGACCGAAGTGTTAAAGTTGTCAATACTTAATATAAGCCAATTGTCAAATGTTGACAACTGTAAAAATTTTTGGTTAGATACATTTAACTTAATGTATCTAGCAACAAATTTTTACAGCTGTCAATATTTGACAATTGGCTTATATTAAGATTGACAACTTTAACACTTCGGTCATGGCCTGCTCTGAATCATTTTTTTACGATCACCCGGTATGTCATTTTAATATAATTATTGCACAGTGTCCGGAAAATTATTACCTAAATATAGGTTTTCGTTTTATTTGTAAAATGCTATTAGTTTACTAAACTATCAAAAATTTAAAATTATAAACAATTTCAACTATGCGAAATTCCAAACGAACAAGTGTTTCGCTCATTTTTTTGTGGAAAAACAGTCGCGTTTGAAGCATTTTCGTCTAAAGTCAATATTTTCGCTTTATCGTGGTGATTTATACTGATGACTCACTAAAATTGGGCCAAACTAGAAGAGAACCACAACAGAAAAGCAAATTTTTCCTACGAAAACATTTACCTACCGTAATAAAAATAGACGAAACGGCATTTTTTACAATATTTAATTTAGCGAAAGGAAAGCGGTCCCGCTAAAGAAGCGTAGGGTTTTTACGAATGGTAAAAAAACGAAATCCAATCAAAAAATAATCAGAGGGAAAGCTGAAATAAGAAAGGCAGTAAATCAGAAGTATCGGACCATGAATACTCAATTAGACGCCGTATTTTAGTCGCTTTGCTTTACAAATGTACGGTATCGTAAATTCACATTATCTTGTGCCAAAGTTCGCCCGATTGCGTATCAATTTAAACAAATGCCTCTGCGCTAAGGATTTTTCCTGAAAACACCTCTGTAATTGGAAAAATCGCGTCGTCTCAGCGACCTACAACCGAAACAGTGGAAAATTTACAGGATTTATTTAAAAACGCAAGGAGAAAACCAAAGCAAAGGCTTTACATTACCTTAAATGGAACTATTAAAAACATAAAGGATAAAAAGCAACATTAATTGAAATGAGGAACATTTGCATTTTAATCACAAACCACATATTTCTGCATGTAAATTGAGACTGTAATATTAATTAAACTAAATATGAATTTTGTTAACACATAAATTACTTTACCAACTACCTACGTACGACGTACATGTTTCCACTACGAAGTAGAGATGGATGTGAATTAACACTGTTATTGTAACCGTGAAAATTTAAGTGAAAGGATATTATCAAAAAATATAGTTTTTGTTGGCAATTTCAGAATTAGCAAAAAATATTACCAAAATTATAAGAACGTACTAGTCAAATAGAGAAATTGGACACTAACAGATAGGCAACCAATTATACAGCTATGAAATAAAAGGTCTCAAGAACATACAAAACTGTTGGATTTTGACTGTTTAAAAACTCTTATCTAATCTCTATTCGTTTAGGTAAGAATTACAAATTTAAAAAGCAACAAACTATTAAACAAATTTACGTTCACATAAAATATATTTTGTAGTCGTGTTAAACTTAAACTACAATTTAGTGATTAATATAATACATATTTCTATTTTGCTATATTTTATATTTTTCTATAACTAGTTACTTTTCTAGTAACGTAACAGTAACGGAATTACATCGCAACGGAACATCCTTTGAAAAAACATCTTCATTTTAAATATTCCCGGAAAAAAACAGCCTCTTCCCAGCTTTCGTTTGTACAAAACTCGCTTAGATTGTGGCGTGGTGTTCATCTAGAGCAGGCATGGGCAACCTACGGCCCGCGGGCCGTATGCGGCCCGCATACAACTTTCTTCCGGCCCGCCGGACATGTTTCATTGAACCACCAATCCGGCCCGCGGGACCCATTATTATTTTAAACCGATACAAATAAACGACAGTAACGTATTATTTTTTTTTTTGAGAGAAAAACGCGGACTACGCCGGCTTTATGCGAAAGTGTAATATTCTGTACACCTTTTTGAATTTTCACATTTGTAAAAATTTCTGTTTTTGGTGAATATGTTTGTGTATACTTTTTGAATTTTTATATTTTAAAAAATATATTAATTTTGTCGAATTTTTTTTTGTTGATTACGTTTATTAAAAATATTTTACCAAAAGAATGAAGTTTTTTTATCTTATTAACGGCCCGCGATACATAAATGAATTTTCAGTTGGCCCCAGCTACTCAAAAGGTTGCCCATGCCTGATCTAGAGCTAGTTCGATACATAACTTAATCCCGATATGTGAATTGGTTTTCGAATAATAAAGCGTTAAAGTGAAATTTTTTGAAAACTCGCAGCGACCGCTATTTTAAAGTTAGAAAATTAGGAAGAAAAAGATTTTCGTCAAAGGTCTTCTATCAAATTTCGTTTTCAGTGTTAGGACATATGTTTTTCGGTACAAAAAAACAAAACATGTCTTACTTCCGCTTCGAGGTTTCCGATTTTTATAAAAGCTTATTTTGACGGTGAATTTTTGATTTTATATGTTTTGACATTTCAAAGCTCTTCGAAATACACATACATACCAACCCACAGACAGACATTATTTAAAAAAAGTCCCAAACAAGATTCTGCACGGTTCTGTGCTGGGGCCTCTTTCGTATGTGTTATTTGTCAACGATTTAAAAGAATTTATAAACGGACTGCTTTGTAATATATGTAGACGATACTGCTTTTAGGGTCTCTGCACAGAGTTTTGCGGAACTTATTGAAAATATGACATTACTCGTACTCAGATTTAATCAGTGGCGTAATAAAAATAATTATATGTAAATTTAGAGAAAACTTTTTATAGTGTGTATTGCGTTACAAAGCAGTTGCTTAAATGTACATAGTATGAAGTGTGGTAATATTATCCAAAAAAAACATATCGATCTTCCGCTTCCGGTTTCGTTCTTTTTTTCAGTTTATTTTGTTAGTTAATTTTTGATATACCTCCAGATTACAAAGCACATGTAAATCAGACCATCGATCGATCCAAAAGTTATAACGCGTCTTACGCGTCGACCGACCCACAGATTAGTTAAAACCACTTTTTTGGGCTCTTGAAGATCCAAAACATGTCCGTCGGTCCATTCGTAAACTTTTCGAATTCGAAAATTTTCATGAAATCAATGCTACCCTATTGCTGCAAGTATAGGAAAGCAAATTAGTTCTTTGTTCCAAAAACAGGGGTTTCTGAAAAAGAGTTTCTTAATTTTTGGTTTCAAATACACTACTTTATTTTTTATTTTTAAAGATATATTCATTTGAAAAATGTACTATATTTTAGCAGTACATCTATTTAGATATCCGCGTAACCGCGAACAAGTAATTCATTAACAGTAAGAAGCAGTAGAAGTAATTTGACATCAATGATAATAAATTTTATGATTTAATTTTTCAATTGCTAGCCGGGTGGGCCAATACGTATTTGGATGCCCGTGCCCACCCTGGACCACTCATAGATACGTGCCTGGCGTGTACTCTTATTAGGACTAGTTGTGTACTCAAGCAGTTCCCGTAAATATTTCGTTTCGCATGGGACAACTCCCCCTATTCGCTGGGCGTCTATATTTCAAACCTCCCACGCCGCCGCGTGTATAATCCGCCCCCCCCCCCCCCGGAAATTTGATAGCTCGACCCTTATGGTTAAATATTTCTGTTAATTTATTGTAAAGAAGCTCTTTCAGAACATTCTGCTATGGTTGTGGGCTGTGCTACGTCTATGTTTTGCACTTTGATTGTAAATGCAGAGTTTAAACAGTTTTAAACAATTTATATAAAACAGGTTGCAGAGATTGTGCCCGAATTGCAACTTACAAGAGAAATTTTTATTCAGATTAAAGGTAACATTGGTGTCTTCATCAAAACTTGTTTATTATCACATAGTGACCTCACCTTTACGTAACAGTTGCTTGCATGTATTTTTTTACCTATAGTACGTATTTTTATTTGATAACAAGTTTGATTAACAAAAACCAATTTTAAGAGAAAATTACCCGTCCCATAATTGTAAATATGTTCGTACGTTTTGGTATTTAAAACATCAAACTATTAACTTTAAAATCGCAATTTTATGTTAAAACTTCCTAGTAGCAGTTTATCAACTTACATACATAATTAAATAAATGGAGAAAGTTTTAGAAGGGATCATGAAGAAACTCAAAAACACGTTGCTTATATTTCCTTCTATGCCTAATAAAATTCAATGCAATAAATCCGACGAGCACATAAAATATAACCAGAAAACTCGATATTTACGATGTACCTATAGCGAGAGGCGAACAAATAAGAACTTACGAGCTTAAAGCAATAAAATATTGAGCCAAGTCCAGGATACCAAGTCGTCGTCGGTGTTCTGGGTGATCCTGGATGTCCTGTCCTGTCTACACGTCGCTTCATGAATATTCAAGCATAATGTAAATTAAGGAGGATAAATCGCACTCCAACCCCAGAAACCAACGTCTTTCAGCTATGTTTTGCGGGAGATGCATTTAACTGCGACACTGCACTTAACCGCATCCAACTGCGATTTTGAACCATTAATTTGTTTTAGAAGTTAGATTTACGGGCTAGAAGGTTACAATTTCAAGTTTGCACAGGACTAGATTCTGCAAACAGTTTATACATAAAATTACATCGACTTCAGCTCCATAATAAATTCTTCAAGAAAGGTGTTTATAAAATGATTAATTCAGTTTTTAAAACAGGAACTACTCGTAAATTAGCTGTAACTTTCCAAAGGCTTAATTCTCTAAAAACAAATAAATGATATTTTAGGACTAACATTTTCTCTATCTAAATTAAGTAAACTAGTTAGTAGAACCCGTGAGCTATGCCTCCTGTTGTTTTTTTCGTTGTTGTTTTAATAAACAATTGTAAGACAAGTCGGCGCGCTTTGGACCGCTTGATCTGACGTGCATTTCTCGGCGAAAGCGGTTTTTTGACAGAAGGTTAGTGCGCGCTCAGCAATGAACAGAAGTTCCGAAAATTCAGTAAAATAGAACAGTTTAATGTACAGATTATTGCCTATACAGGGTGTTACCTTGCACAGACAAATTTCAGGTGGCGATTATTAGCCCATTTTAAAACAAAAAGTTGCCATTTACGTACGTCCCTGAAGACTTCTCAAGAAAGAATTTTCTCTCTGGTTTCCAGACCCATATTAGTAGAAACTTTTTTTATTGTTTGGGGGTGTAGAAACCCTTAATTTTTGTACAAGCTATTTTAACATTTTTAGGAAATTCGCAGATTTTCATGACACCTCAATCTTTTACAAAAATTAGAATTATCTCAAAAACTAGGGATGTACCAAATAGTGATTTTGGCCACTGGGTGATTATCGAATATTCGGCCAGTCTCTGACAGCCTAATACCGACAGAATATCGAATATTAAACCAATTATTTGGCCAAGTACCCAATATTAGGCCAACTTTTCGATTCAGTACCGAATATTAGCTAACTCGACTCAATTATTCGGCTATATGCCAAACACTTACTGGTAATAAATGAGTTAAAAGCTTTTATTAAAAGGTTAGTGTCCCGTTTGGCTACCGAAGTTATAATTTTATTGCAATGTGTTTTAATCTTAGTGTATCATTAAAATTTTCAAACAAATTTCAATTTAGTATTGTTTTTATTTATTGCACAAAATGCCGAATATTTGGCCGACTCGAAAAAATATTCGGCTTATTCAAATACTGGGAAAGCTCCAAAAAATAGCCGAATATTCGGCCCACGGAATACTCAGTGCATCCCTATCAAAAACTTTTGGGTTTGGTGAATTCCAACAAGAGTACTTTTTTTAAGCATTTTTGAATGGAAAGTTTGCAAGTAAAAATTTAACAAAAGTACAGAAACAAAAGTTATTTAAAAAAGCAGTTCCTCCATGTTTGAGACGCCCCTGGTTTAAGCAATTCTGGATGCTGTTGGATAGGGTCACCTACTATCCCATACTAAACCATGTGTCAAACTTTACAACTTTTTTAATAAAGGGTTCTGAACATATTATATAAAATTAACTTTTAGTAACCCCTTCCAGGGGGCTGTAGTGTAGCTCCCTAAGGAAGCATTTTAGAAAATGCGTTAATTTTCTTAAAATTACTTACGAAATCATCTCCCAATGTAAACACCCTGTAGAAAAAAGAAGGTACAAAATAAAACACACATTAATTATTATTTAAAATTTATTTATAAATGAATTAATACCTGTATCAATTAATAAAAACAATAACAAAATTCCTGGCATTTTCAATTAAACCATCAAAGCTTCTTTCAATTCTGAAAAATCAAATATACACATAAAATTTAAAAAATTATACAATAAACTTAATGGAGTAATTGAAAATGGCATGTAAATTGGACTAGTACAGAACAAACACTGACAAAAAACAATATCTTGTATGTCTTTAAGAAAATGCTTGATTACAGCTAGATTTTTCATATTAAACTGCTTTACCTGTAAGCATTTTTACAGTGATACTTAAATTCAGTGCTAATCAGCTGCGTGAAATTAAAAATTAAAAGAGTGCCAACTTAACCTAGGACCCTGTGTATATTAATTGAGGTATAAAAACCCATTTCTATATTTACTGTGTATGTAAGACGAACATGGAAATTTTTTAACTTCTTAAATCCTTAAAATTTTTGTAAAAAATATTTTAAGAACATTTTCAAAAAAAATCCAGCTTTCTTGGTTTACGAAACTATCACATGCAGGTTCGAATCCCAACGAAGGTAAATTATTATTTTTCATATATGAACCATTTAATCATGTTTAACATAAATTTTGTACGATATAGTTACAAACAATTATGAAAATATGCGCGTCATAACAATCGTACGCAATTTTGAAATTTTTTCTATTATTTTTAGGACATAAGAAGTCAATTTCAATGTCTCGTATATTGTGAACCGAAGAATTTCTAACTATATCAACTATGTATGAATTTCTCGACTATTGCTATTCACATTTACAAACTTTATTGAAATGTCTGGAGATAAACCGACGCTTTGCAATTTAAAATCTATTCGAAGCAAGAGTGCAGCAGTCTGAAATCTTGAATATTTAAGCTTCATCTTTTGGCAAAACTGACGTTTCGCTAAAGTAACTGACAAGTGAATTTTATAGTTAATCCCGGAAAATAGGCAAGACTGCAGTTAGCTTTTGACGGCCCGTCATTACGGGCTCTTGGGCTAAATTTGCGGGAGAATAAAGTGTGCTCGCAATTGCTGCTTTTGAAGATGTCAAAGCTTATTTAATGTAAAGAAAATTATTTCTGAGATATCAGCGCTAAGAATTTTATGGACACTAAAATGGTGTCTTAACAAGAAGAAAAAACAATAAATAATTCCATATAGGTATAAATTCTGTACAATAAATAAATAAATGCGTAAACAAATTATTTACAGTTAGATCGAGATAAAAATAATTATTCTAGAAACTTTGGTTGGCCAAAAGAGTCCCTATTTATGTACAAGAGAAGTATGTATATATGCAATAATCTAACCTAGCTTGAAGTGAAGTTGTGTGCGATTGTAGTACATTTACCTTCATTATTATGGAATGTCACTCGTCAGTGAAATTTTAGGGTGGATGCGTAGAACTAAGAGCTTTTAAAGCTGTGGGCTATACATAGGCGTCATTAGTGGCGAGAAAATTGCGCCAACATTTTTAGAAGTGTCTGTAAACAGTCTTCGCGTGTAATGACATAAATTTTGCTAATCCAGGAATTTCCTAAGGGGTTGCTAACATAATAAGTCTTAAAATGTTAATGAAAAAAACCGAATCCCAATATTTTTCTAGAAGTCAGAAGTCACTGAAACAAGTTAAATTACAAATATTTATGTTAGATTTGAAATTTGACGCTAGAATTTTGAACTAACATAATTATTTCAATTATCTATTATTCGTAAAGAGTGCGGTTGTATGGGGTGAGAAAAATAACGCAACTTCGAAAAATTATTATGAATTATTCAATCACTGTACCAAATGCAGCTACCGCCACAATATTAAATAATAATAGCGTGGCACCATCTACATTGAAAACGGTGAAATGATTTTCTATAAAATTTAATATAATTATATACAGAGGGGAACCCCGCGAATGAAATCATTAAGAATTTTTTTACTAAGCTCCCAGAAGTAATTATGGTAAGGCTTGCACATGGTTAAAGTAAGAGAAAATGATCAAAATATTTATCAACTAGAATAGAAATTAAATATCTTCCAAAATTCTAGATAAGAGCATTAAATTCACGGCTTTGCAGATTTGAGGAGAGCAAATGTTGAAGCTTACAAAACCTTAAACTTTTGCACTTAGTTCAGTGGAATCACCAATAGATTTTACGAAAAGGTAAGAACAAGCCAATAAAAAAAAAATTGTAAATTTTCTTTGGGTTTGTTGCATTTTTCTTTGAATACATGGACTATTGAAAAATACAAAAGAGATTGTTACTATTATGTATAGTAATAGTTATTAACGTTTCGACTGCATCGTTTTAAAATTGTAATGGAAATATATAGTCAATACTCAAATACACGTTAATTACACAGAGCATGCGTGTATTGCAAGTGAAAAACATTTTTTAAGAACCCTCGAACTACTAAATATTGCTTTAAAGATATTGTACACGCGCGCACAACCATCACTTTGGTACGACAACGTACAACTGCAAACAATGCAATTGCACTAAGTACGGTAATAGAGGACTGTTCTGCAGTTAATGTGGTGTTGCACGAAAATGTAGTTATCACATACAAAAGATAAACCGAGCGTTTGCACAATTGTTCATTGCATCTAGAATTAACGCTAAACTAGTCCCAGTTTACTCTCCACCAACGTTCCTGAAACTGAACACACCCACCTACGTCAGGTTTAAATCTGCACTTAATTGAGATAATCTTCGAGGATCCCTTCGTCCTCTGTTCGACCCTCGAGTGCCACTCGTGTGATTGCTGTAACCGGAATCCGACCCGAACGCGGAATCCTGCGAGTAAGGCTTAGGAACGGGCCTGAAAGTGGCCAGATGTCCCAGAACTGGCACCGTCTCGTACGGCCCCGGAGTCTGCGGTAAACATTGAAGTCTTTGTGTGATACTAGGAACCACTTGCCTGCGATTTGGAGGTTCGACACTACCCACTCGCGGATATAATTGCAGAAGCGCATCCAGTAGCATCCCCTCGTGGAACTCTTGCCTGCGCTGCTTGTCCAAGCTTCTGGTCTTTTTGTTGCACGGCAGGGGAGGTAAGGGTTCCTGTGGTCGCCTATACCTTGGAGCTTCTCTTCTGGTTGCTGATGGATCTGGCCTGTAAGGAGGTGGAGGAATGTTAAGGCGGCGATCGCCGTTATCGCCTAAACTTAGCTCGTCTTCAGCAAACTCGTCCTCGCTGTGATGGGCGGGGGTGGCCTCGCTGTCGCCGTCGCTTAGCTCTTCGTAGACGGGGTTGTAAAGGTCCTGGGAGCAATAAGGATCTGGACCTGGAGATGAACACAGAAACACGGGAGGATGTTGCGACATTGGGTATCCACTGGGGTAGTGAATGTTGTTTTTGACGTCTATCATCTGAAACAAATAATAATTAAAATTGCTGATGGTATAAAAAGAATTAATAAGAGAAACTAAGCAAATATAATTCCGTATAAAATTTGGTAATTTCACATTTAAAAACATGTTGCACGTAATAGTAAAGCATTATGTGTAGTTTTAATTCCGGTTTGACCGGAAGCAGCACTAACTTTGATTTTTCAAATAGAATGACATGTACCCGCATATCAAAAAGCATAATGTTCTCGTTACGTATTTCGAAAGGTCATATTTAGAGTTATTGTATGGGAACCGGTTCTATGTTTCATTCTGAATAATTGAAAACAAAATTACATTTTCCTTAAAGAAATGAACAATTTTTGACGTCAAAAATTGAATTTTAGACCTCACAAATTAAATAACACTTGTTGGAATTGATTTTTCGACGTCAACAATAAGTTTTGGCGTCTAAGAATCATCGAGTTTCGAATAAAAATATTAATTAATTGAATCCTGTATGCGAACTTTTGACGCCAGAAATTCATTTAATGACTTCAAAATCTATACATGGCGTCATACATCATTTCTTGATGTATGCAAACTGTTTAAAATCAAATAATAACAGACCGCAAAAATATTCGTATCTAAAATATAAATAAATTATTATCGGACGTCAATAAATGAATTTCTGACGTCAAAAATGAATTGTCGGCGTGTATAAATGATTGACGTCATTAAATGATTTTTGACACCAATAACTAATTCTTTGAAATCGGAGAATACTGCCGGGATGGTCATGGTCATGGTCTGATGTGGACTAGAACCAAATAGCAAATATCGATTGATAAAGGAGGTATCTGGCAAAAGAGAGCGCACCTGCTTATCATAGCACACTGTCCAATAATTAATATAAAATGTTGCATGTGCAGTAGGACGATACCTAAGTAAAAATAATTATGGCTAAAGAATGACATTTATGTTGATTAACGATTCTAAATTCTGTAAGCGATTTGCGAACGTCAATAAATGATTTTCTGAATTCGTTTTATTTATTAAATAAATAACGTTTTCCTTTAAATTCCTAAATTAATAAAATGATTCTCAGACGTAAAAAATCCTATTTCAATGTGACAATATCAAAGCTTGACGTAAAAAATTAAATCTAAACGTCTGAGAACGATTGCTTAGAGCCAAAAATGACGTCAAAAAATAGTATTTGGTGTCAGAAAATAACTTATTGACGTCAAAAATATCGTTCGACATCAACACATGTTTTTGATGTTAAATGTTCAGTTTTTGATGTCAAAATATTTATCTTGACAAAAATGAAGTACACTTTTGACGCTGTTAAATTATTTATTGACGTCGGAAAATAATTATGGCTAAAGTTTGACATTTATGTCGATTTATGATTTAATTCTAAATTATGTAAGCTATTCTCAAACCTTAATAAATGATATTCTGACGTCAAACATTAGTTTTACGCATTAATAAGTTTATTAAGAAACAGTTTTTTCCTTAATTCCTAAAATAATAAAATGATTCTCAGATTTCAAAAACCAATTTTCGATGTAACATAATCAACTTTTGACGTCATAAATCAAAATTAAGACATCTCACAATGATTGTTTCACGTCAAAAAATAACTTTTCAACGTCAAAAATATTTTCGACAACAATAAATAATTATTTTAACATCAAATATTTAGTTTTTGACGTCAAAAAATGGCTTTTGGGGGCAAATATAATATTTGACAGCAAGGAGTACACTTTTGACGTCATAAATGAAACCTTAGACCTTTAACAATGATTGTTTGGTGTTAAAAAATTAAATATTAATAAAATAATGTTTAATGTCAAAAAATAAGTTTTTAACGTCAAAAATATTTGTCGACGTCAATATTGACGCAAAAGAAACATTTTTTGACAAAAATTATTTACAGGCGTTAAAAATATTCTGCAAGGCCAATATATGTATTATAAAAAGTAAAACGGCGTTTCATATTATAGCAGAAGTTTGCGTTCATCTAGTTAACAGTAAAAAAATTATTATTTTAGAAAACTCTTATTGTTAAAATATATGAAAGTTTCATGCATGAAAAACTCCTAGAAATGTCAGAAACAATTTTTGTAGGTCGAGCTACGTGGATGCACCAAAATGTGGCAACAGTATATAATGCACTTGCTGTGGAAACGCTGTGAGAAGCGCCTGCACAGTAGCCATCACGATCTCCTCACTCGATACTGTTTACCTCTCGCTACTGTTAGAATTAGAATCCGTTTCCTTTGTAGCTGCATTTCCTCCACAGAAGTTTAGAAAATGATTAGATTTTCTGAACACTTTTTACAATAACTTTTAATTCTGATTTAATTGATGTGTATTCTGTAGTCTTATTTGTTTTGTAAGCATGTTAAATTTACTCAATGCCATGTTCAGGAAAAGAAAATTAAATAATTTCGCACAAATGCACAAAAACTGGCGATAGCTTACGGGACTCTAACTACGATCATAGGCCTCCATAATCCTATACATGCGTTAGTTTAGAAAAACCCTGAAAGTTTAGTAAGTGGGAATCGAACCAACGCTTCTTTAGTAGAGTAGCCATGGCGCTTACTCCACCGTCGGTCTATCATCATAATTGATGTTATTTCCGGTATATTATTTTGAAAAATGCTTATGGCCTGTAGAAAAAATACTAGTGGCTTCGTTTGACAGATAATAAAAAAAGTTTTAACATAACACTGTAAATGAATCAGCTTCCAACGAATTTTAAAAACCGTTACATTTTCGATTTTCCGGTACGTTAAATAAAATAATAAAATAAAAATATAATAAACTAATTTAAAAACAAAGTTTCTCATATTTTTTAGTCATATAATAGAATTTTTCTAAATAAAAATAAAAACCAGCGCCTAAAACCCTAATATTCGCAACACAAAACACAAACTAAAACAACATCAGTGGAAAGGAAAACTGGAAAACTGCTTCGAATTGGTAGCAGTTAAGAGCATATAATAACGAGGAACAATTCCTGCAAAGCACAGCTTTCATGTTAATCCCGCGTTGTACGGCTGTAGGTAAACAGGAGCATCTCCGAATGGGGAAGTTAGAGGGTGTAAATTAACATGCTCGGTAAATTCTGTTTAATAACTAGTGGTGGTACATGATGAGGTGCAGCCGGCCTATTGTGAAAATTATATCGAAAAATTTCGATAATACTGAATAAATTCGAACTTATAATCTTCACTGATGGGTAAAAGCCAAGAGAGCTCTTGGAATGAAATTGGTAAAAAAAGAAACAAGAAAACGATGTATAATCGAAATATTTTTCAGTAATTGAATCAGATTACAGTTAACTTTAGATTAGATCGAGCTTCTCTTGGCGAACTCGTGATCTCCAACTATCAGAAATTCAAAGCAAAACCAATTGAACAGATACGATAAATTTAATATAACAGCAAGTTTGGAGTAAAGTTTCGTACCTGCTGACACAAACCAACGAACAGTTTCTACTAACGGTGCAAACGTGTTGATATAACTCAGTTCTAGTAGCAATTAACGAAATGGTAAGCGTGCTAATACAACCTGGAAACACTGAACATTCGTCCGTAGTTTGCACTGGAAGGATTCATGTCAAGAACGTTCTCAGTCCTCGACCTATTAGTTAATTAACCGAGCGCTTTAATGTCAAACGCAATCATGCGGAAAAGATATGGATTAATTCGAAAGAACTTTGTAAATTTTAAAAATAAATTCCGCGATATCGCAGATATCGGTTTCTTTTTTGACACGACCACTTTTTCATGAGGATTATTCTCAAACTTTGAGCTGACAGCTCCGTTACTAATTTACTAAATTAAATGTCAGTTATACTAGTTATAAAAATAATGAAATTTTTTCTTCGGAAGAATGTGGTGTGCGAATTTGTAGCTTTATGCACAGAACCGGATTGGCCCAAATACAACTAAAATTTGCAATTGAAAAATAAACCTGTAAAGGGTTCCTAGAATTTTAAATCCGGCTCTGAGTACGCACACACACACACACAACAACAAAGAGTGATAGCTTGACATGAACACAAAACAGTACGAGACAATTTAGATAACAAAAGCATTTAAAAGTATAAAGCTTTTACTTTTTGTGGTATTGTTCGTCATTCTTCGCACTGTGGCAGTTCCACCTCATTTTGTGGCAGTTCTGTGTATGATATGGGTCTTTCGGGGATATCTTTCCCTTTAGAAAACTTCACCAGACTATCTTCCTGTATCTGCGTGTAAAATTATAAAGAGTAAATAATAATGTAAAACTAGAAATCAACAGCAAGAAATAATCTTAAAATTAAGCGCTTTAAGTAAACACCATTATACGATTTCTATCATTACGTAAAACAAATTCAAATATCATAATTCCAATAAAATTCCGGTATCTTTTAACATTTCACGCACCTCTTCATTCCCAACACCCTCGCCCATTTCTTCTATGTGCTGCTATAATTCCACCTCTGATAATTTCACCCTAGAGAACATTTTGATGAAAACTGTTCCCAGGGCTACGCCACTGCACCCTCACAAAGAAATATGCGAAGGGGAGACAGCGTTTGCAGAAAATCAAGTAACTCAGAACCACGTCGTGGAAATTCCCTTTGACCAACATGTATGCAAAGAATTTCATGCCTGCCAAAAATAACGTGTTTGGTGAGTACACCAACCGAAAATAAAGTGCTTTTCGGAAACTTTGCATATCCCTGTACATAACATATTCTCTAACCCTTCAAATTTTCTGCATGAATTGATCAAACTTAACAAACCATAATGGACAATGGTGGAGGTCCCTTAAGACTCCCACCCAAGCGTGCATTTAGTGCGAATTAAAGGAAGTGGAAAATGTTTGGTGTTTAAAGCGCTTTACGCGCCCCGTATTAGTTAATTTTATTTAGTTTTGCCCCCCAGCGTCGTACGTTTGCAATTCGCATACTTTACGCTAACCCACATGCTCAGAATGTGTTATAGAACAGTAAACGCGAATTTGAATCGAAACATGCTTTGCACAGCTGTTCATGCGTAAATTTTCCTTTAAAAGCTTCTCTGTAACAGAACCTGCATTGTTTATGTCACGATATTATATTAACTACCGCAAGAATTATGATTGCAACTGGTGTAACAGTTATTGCCTTCTGGCAAGGGTGGCTTGGCTATACGAACCGAAATAAACCTGGCAATTAAGACAATAGTGCAACATTTTAATAATACTAAAATATTTGCAACTGTTGCTGTTTATGTCTTGGGATTTTACTTAAAAATATGCTAGATATGCAAGAAGCCAAATTTATACCGAATTTGCTAGAGAAGAGAATTTTCGGTTTAAATCCAAATGGTTTAATAATAAATTTACTTCTTGTAAGCCAAATATGAACTAAATTTAATTATTTTGAATGGTGTTAAAGCTATTAATACTTTTCTCAAATAATGTCAAGAGTGCTTGCTGATTCTGAGTAATTACAAAAAATGTAGTGGATAAAATGTGTTTTGCACTATAGTGAGGTCGTAAAATCACCCTCCCCCACTAACTTTTAAATCCTTGACGTGAAGCTACAAAATTTAGGTTTTTATTATTATTGGAGAACAAATACTATTTTTTTGAAAAACAACTGCAAACTTAGATTTACAAAGTGGCGACAGAACGGCTTTTTGAAAAAAATAATTAAAAAACACAGGGGTCGAGTGACCCCTCATTTGACAAGTTTCTTTGACTAAAGCATTTTCCTAGATTTTGGAAGACCTTTCAAATGAGAGGTATAACCCAAATTGTGTACCTTAACATCAAGCCCTTAGTTAGCGGGGGGGGGGGGGTGATTTTTACGACCTTACTGTATAAAAGTTCATAACATACATTTCAAGAAGCATACACGAATTGGTACTTATGGAGCCTTTTGTCATATATTAAAACACTATAATTACTACTTTTTCTTGGAAAAGTGCAAAGTGGTCATCTACAACTTTATCATAAAAAAACCGAACTGCCTCATTGGACTCTAAGTAAAATATACAAGTTGTGCTTAAAGTGATGAAAAAAAAATATTTTTTGCCAAACTAGCAAATATCGAATTTTTTGTACTTAAGGAAAACGAAATGTTGACGTGTTTTTTCACTGGTAATAACTAAAAATCGCTGATTCGATAAATAACTTCTGAAAGACGTTATCCTTTATTAAATTTTTAGAAATTATAAAAATTTCCAATAAATTTCCAAAGAAACATCCAAAGATTATTAAATGCGCTATGGCTTCTCTCAAGATTTTCTAGTGAAAGTCAAAGTCTGCAACACAGAACAAGCAAGTTTGTTTTCAAAATCGAGCAAACGCTTTCGGTCCTAACCTCCAGATAAAGCTTCGCGGAGACAACCACTCCACCAGCTCTTCTCCGAGCCTCTAGAGCCGCCACTCAGCCCAAGTAAAACCATGCCGAAGTCGATAATTCTTCTCGAGGAAAGAGAATCAGTCTAACCTAACGCATGTAGGCCGGCACGATATCGTTATCAATTAGACTGAGATCAGATTCCGCGCCCTCTTCGGGGGTGACGCTCGACACGGCCCCCACTTCTTGGAACTACATCCGTAACCCAAGAGGACGAGAAATTCGACGCAAAGGAGTTCCTTGAGACCATTTCGCTGGCCATGATAGCTTATCCGAGATTTTTCAAAAATATAATTTTGTTTTTCTACTCTCTCGGCTTTTCGGTCGGCATATACGGGTCGAAAGTAAGCTATTCCCTGCCAGTGGGAGAAAAAATAATTTTTCCTCCCTAGAGAGTCCTCGTGTGTTTACTTCACACTTGGTTAGAAAAGTTGCACTTGTAAAGTCACATCTAATTCCAGGAAAATCCAAGAAAATCCCGGAAAAAACTAAGAAACACGAAAAGAATTTCGGCTAAATTTGAGTAAATCCCAGATATTGTAAACAATCGTCGGGAAATAAACGAAAATTCCGAAAAAACCAAAGAAATTCCAGTCCAAGAAAATCGTGAAAAAATTCCAGGAAAAACGCGAAAATCCCGGAAAAATTAAGAAAATACCAGCAAAACCTGAGAACATCCAAGAAAATCGTGAGGAAATTTGAGGGAAATCAAAGAAAATCGTGGGAAAATCTAAAGAAATCCAAGAAAGTCACGGGAAAATCCATAGAAATTTTAGGTAAAAAAAGAAAAATCAAAGAAAAACCAAGAATTTCCGGGAAATCCAATAAAATCTAAACTATTCCAGAGAAATCCAAGGAATTCCGTAAAAATCATGGAAATTATGTTTTAAGCTGCAATTATATAAATTACTAGTACAATAAATACAGGGCGCTCTTTTAATATTTGAGACCTCTTTAGACTAAAATGCTTTTACTTTTTTATACTTTCCGTATAACAATTTAGGATTGATAAGTAGGTACTTATTGTTTCCTGAAAATTTTTGCAACCCAGATGTTGACAGAAATACTTGTTTAGAACCTCCGGAAACTCAAAAATGTATTTAAAAAATGTCTGTCTGTAGGTGTGTACACGGAATAAATCTCGTAACAAGATTATTTCAAATTCACTGTTTTGCAAGAAATTTTGGTTATTTACATTAGAATTGAATAAGAAAAATAACTTACCTCTATCGAAGGCGCAACGATATGTCCACTAGGATTGTGATGGTGTGTTGGTGTAGGCCTGGCCATAACGTCGTGTAGATCTTCGTAAATAACGCCGGCAGTATTCGGTCCATCACAGTTATTTTGGGGCGAGTTTTTGCAGGGTAGGAAATTTTGTACTTTTCTTTTATGCCTGTAACAAAAGCAACCCATTAGCTTGATTGACACTATCAGCCAACTGCATTAGTTTCTAACCGACTTTATCGAAAGATCTCTTCCGAAATGGCTATTTAACAAGCCCCGAATCAAATTGTTATTGTTAATTCCATTTCATACCGATAAAGGACAAAAGTTTATTTACATTAAGAAAGCTTCGTTTGCACGAGGGTGTACTTTTGGAGAGCAGTCACATCTTAGAGAATTCTTGTACTAATTACTGTCGCTAGATGTTTCAACTAAGTGCCTTATTGTCCTTATTGTTCCCGTTGCACGTGTAATTACTTGCCCAACGCTGTTACTATGGTAATTCCTAATTAAGAACACTAAGAAGCTTAGGTATTCCTTCGGCTTCTATTGTTTTACATCGGGTAAAATTACCTTCTACGCAATTACTTAAAATATTAAAGTGAACAAAACTCCGTTCGGCTTTTATAACGCAAATATCATAGAGAGCATATTTTTTCATCTAGTGCCGTCGTAGTGCCTGCTTGGTTGATTACAGTGCGCATTGTATATAATTTTTTTAAGTAAATCGCGAAATTAATAGCCGTACAACATGAAAGCTAAGAAGAACAGCAGCGAGCAAGCTATAAATTAAAGCGGGATCGACTTAGTAAAAGGATAATTGCCTTATTGTTGGGAATAATAATCTTAATAGTAATTTTCATAAATTGGACTTATACAATCTAATATCAAGTTCCTGTTGCTTTTTTAAACAATAGAAAAAGTTTAATGGCATTGTGAATATTTATAAGGGGAAATGTATTCATTTGTATGGGTTTTATGAAGTGGTTTTTAGTAGAACACTTTAGACTGTTATTTAAATTTGAATTAATTTGATTTAAAAATTCGGAGATTAGTATAAATGTCTGTAATTTATCTAAGTTCTTTAAAAATTTCAAACCTTTCACTTTTGAAAAAATTAAAATAATTAGCATAATTTAATAAAAAGAAAACACGAAAAGTTGAATTTGCCGTAAACTCTGCATGTCCTCATAAATTTACAAATTAAATAAAACGTTTAAATTGAACACAAAATAAAATTAAACGCAAATTACCATTAAGCTATAAAAAACACTCGAATAAATCCAAGTTGGAGTAAACTTACACTACATCAAAGTTAAAAACTGCAGCCAATTCAGTATCGCTTAAAGTAGACAAATTAGTGCACTTAAATCCTACAATATCTTAAGAGCTTGGCGTAAGTGCCTACTCTTGAGATAGTTTGCCACTAATCTTCGATGTTATGTTACCTGCATCCAAAAACAATAAATGAAAAGTGCTTTTTAAAAAGTACGTATCGAATAACTAAAACCCATTACAGTTTCCTGCCTATAACACTTCCTAAACGTGTGATATTTCCTATGACACCTAACACATGTTTTGCATTTTTTCCTTATGCTTGGTTACATTCTGTGCTATGTAAAGAGATACTCCTTCTAAATTTAAGAAATGGAATTTTAAGATAAGTGTGTGGATATTCAAGAAGGAAAAATGTTTTTATCCAGAGTTGGAATAAGATTTAACCGAGTAATGGAAATTTGAAAATAATTTTTGGTTCCCATCGTTTGCTTTTCTGTTTGTTATCTCTTAACAGACGCAAAGTTAAACCATAAACCTCATTTTCAGTATTTCTTTTAAAGCTCAACTGTGTTTAAGAGCGACTTCTCTAAGTGAGAGGTTTTTTATCCATTCCGAAGTACCGAATTTTGTCCTGCAACAAACTTCTTCTCTAGAACCCCTAGAAAGGCCAAGAAGGTTTCTTCTGTTACTTAATTTAGTACGCGCATATTATTGCTAGCATTTCATTCTTTTTTTGACATACAACATTTATCTTCCAGAATTTTAAAAACCCAACCTGCTCATCTACAAGTTAAAAAAAATCAAAATCGGTTCAAATGCGCCAGTCCGTTCCTGCATCTGTTATTAAATGATAAACTTTCAGAGAAGTATAATCTAAAACTAGAGATAAACTTTTATTTTAGAACTTCTATTACAAAGTTCTGAGGTACTATGTTTGTTTTTTAAAAGAGCCAGTTCAAATAAGTCCTGTTTATTATTACAAATCTTCAAAAAATCTTAAAAGTAATCTTGCTTTCGCAACTTCTTAAATAAAGCTTTTAAAATTGGTCTTAATGAGCCTGCGTCGGTGCTGTACCATCAAATTTCCAAAAATACTCTCGCTTACTAACTGTTTCTATAATTCTTAGTTTATTTTAGAAAAATTTTATATATAGCGTTTAAATGCTGTGTATGCTGTTACCCGATAAACTTTCCAAAAATTTAAAATTTTTCCTGAAAATATCTAAATATTAAAGGTATGTTTAAGTGAGCTGGGGATATCTAAAAACTACAATCCTTTTTCAGAACTTCTTTCGCAAAATTTGGTGGCTCCAAGTTTTTGTTTAACAAAGCTAACAAATTAGCCCAACTAAGCCACTGATTCTCTGTACCTGTTGTTATAAAATAAACTTTCCGAATATTTTTCCTTGCGGAAATACAAGAAAAAGTTTTTCATATTAATTTTGAGCCCCTAGTTTATCTTCAAAAGAGCCTCAAAACTGGTCGATTAAGCCAGTCGTGTCTGTTTTTGGGGGATAAACCCCAAAAAACTAAAATTTTTCCTGCGCAAATCTAAAAATTAAACTTGATTCCCAGAACTTCTTACGTCAAATTTAAAGGATCCAAGTTTCTCTTTAAAAGAGCTTAGAAATTGGTCTAATTATGTCAGTTCTTCCCCGTGTCTGTTGTCACACAATAAACTTTCCGAAAACGTAAATCATTCTTCATAAACTTGAAAAATACACCTTCCTTTCAGAACTTTTTCCAATTTGTCTCTAGAAGACCTTAAATATCAGTGTAAACCTGCCAATTCGTCCCTGTGTTCGTTGTCACATAGTAAACCATCCTAGAAATTTATTAGACTAACTCAAGAAAAATTTAAAAACATTACAAATGAGCGAGTCCGTCCCTGTTTCTGCTGTTACGAGATATGTTTTTGGAAAATATAAATGTTTTATCCCAGAAGCTCATAAAATAAACATCTTCGCCCATATTCCTTTCCAAAAATTATTGAGGGTTTTAAGTTTTTCTCAGAGAGAACTTAAACTAGCAAGTTTAATTTTGGATGTCTTCTCAATGACATTTGCTGCAAAGATTGTCAGTTCCTAGAACTTTCATTATGACTGATTACGTGCAGCTTCACAATGCAAGGCTATTTTTAAGCCAACTCCTCCCGCTGTTTAAGAAAATCCATAAATCATAAACTAAAAAAATGTTTACTACTTGCGGCGAGGCTCATTTTAGTAGCTCGCCAACAAAACTATACAATTCGTTAGCGATTTAATCAACGAAGTAATCGAATTGGGTCAAGCAGGGTACGCAGATTTACTCTTCCAATAAATTCTGGATTGTTTTTTTCCTCCTGGCAGTAGCTATACATAAATCAGCTTAGTTTGCAGGTTTTCCGAACGGATTATGCAGTTACTGTTAAAATATTATCATGTAGTCTAGTACTAATTCAGTGGTTTTCAGACATAATGTTAAAAGTTAGAGGTTTTCTCATAAATCCCGGAAGTGTTTTGACGGTTTTTGTCAGGATACGGGGCGCGGGTTAAACGGTTTGAATATCCTGCGCGAGGATATCCCAGGATAAATCTGTTTTATCTCCAATGAAATAAATTATCATTTTAAACTTTTTCGCGTAGGCAATTTCAGGTAAAAGTTAATTCCGTAATTAAATGTGACGAAGTTCCCATAATATTTTCAAATCGACTTTCTTATTAGTGTCTAGATCCGCCTTGCACGGCTTTTAAATCTCATAAGGAAGATAATAAATCCGGCGACGGGTTTATAATGAAGTGTCACAAGAAATCATCATATTTATGTCTGGTTGTGTATTTTTGTGCACTCCAAACGCAATTACAAAGCGAGGGAACTTTTAATAGAATGCTAATCCAGGAACTAAATATAAATTATAAATTATGATGACGAGAGAGAAGAACCAGCAATATTTATGATTAAAATTTATAATTCGAGTCGGAGAGCGTCGACGTTTGAATGGAGAGAAAAGCGTTGAGAGAACATTGAAATTAGGTATACATTACGGCAGAGCATAGCGGTTATGTAACGCTTTTAAGAGCAAAACGCGTTGGGAGTCGAGTAAATGTCGTCCTTTTCAAATTTATGTGAAAGCAAAGTTAGTTTATTTCCTGTAAATGAAATTGAAATTGAAAATATATGGTGTAAATTCAGGTGCCTTTCGGAAATTTATGAGTCAATATTTAAGGAAAGGAAGAAAATATTCGTAAGCACTGTAATCACGAAATCACTCGCGTATTTCAACTCGTTTTTAAACCTGCAACCCTAAAAACAAATTTTGACCGTGCATATATCACATATCAAACGATATTTTTCAATTCGCTACAAATTCAACCTCGAGAAAATAAATAAATAATTTGTTGCTTTTCATTACTACTTTTCAAATTGTAAGTTTAAAGAAAATGTTCTACCCTTTACAGATTCCGAACAACAACAAAAACTACTGTTATTTTAAAGCTTTGTTGATTTTATTTAACGTTGGCCTATTTCTGTTGCTATGGGTAAACACCGACGCTAGGGAATCGGCCCACAAAACCTGGCAATTTAGACAATCTACCTGTCTATATACATTAAACGCGCACCCTTTCGTCTGTCTCAACTTAAATCAAATAACAAAATTAGATTTACAATCTATAGTTGGATAACTGGAACGCGTAGGCTGACAAGTCTTCATTAACAGACCGACTTCCGACAGTCGAAATGATCGATAACACGAACTTACAAAAATGTCATTGCTTAAGATATGTACAAGTAAAAGCAATAATTGGACAAATAGATATTGAACAATTACATTACAAACTCGCACCGGCCATACCGACAAAATAAATATAATAAAAACGATATAGCTCTACTTCCTAAAGAAATTGTCGAAAATAAAACTTGACTAAAATATTGGGAGCTCACGTTACAATAACAAACGTGCCGGAAACGGACAATTCGTGGTTGCTGCGTTTACACTAACCAGCTCGCATTGAAGATTACGATTAAAATAATTAACGCAAACGCAAAACAATTCATAAAAAGTAGGACTTTGAGCCGCGCGAATAATTAGCTTCTTTTTTTTTTATTAAAAAATAACCAAAAAAAATCTTGGGGCGGGCGTAGCTCAAGGATTCCGCTAATATAATATAATTTTAAAATACTTAAAACGCATTCGAATCAATTTCAAAAATAATTTACGTGAATGAAAATCATTCAAGAATGCAGCTGATTTTATATCATTTATTGAATTTTATTCAGTTATTATTTAATTTTTTAAACTATGCAAATCATTCTGAAACAAACAGTGTAGTAGCAGTAAACGTTTGCTATGTGGTTTCATAATAAGGAATATTAGAAATCAATTTAAAAACAATTTCAAAAAATAAACGATATGGAAAGTCCGTTACTTTATAGACTAACGTAAAGCAGCTACATTTAAGCGACACGTCAGCGTGAATATGGTAAATTCTTAAAAGTTTGCAACTTCCTGTTTCAGCAGAATAAAATCAACAGAAGTTAGATATCATATTCGCCACAGCTACCAGTTGTCACTAAAACCAGAAGCGTTCTTGTGTTGCTAACAACTCCTTCCTAGTTCCTGCTATCGCATTTCATGTGCATGTACAAGCTGCAATTCTTATTTTAAAAATTCTTGGATTTATATTTTAATAATTTCATACTTCTTCCTTTTAAAAACTGTAAAAAAATGTTTTATTAATGAATTTACTTTTTAATATTAATGTAATTTTGTTTAACTACAGTTACAGGGTGCCCATTTTATCGTGTAACCCCTTGAATCTTCATAGTAGGCAACACACGTTGCACGTGATAGGTTGATTTACTAATAAAATATTACATTATAAATCTTCCTCGTAACATCTTAATCCAACACATATAAAAATTGCTTAAAAAAAATTAAAAGTATGGTTATGATAAAATTTAAATAAATACTTTCGCAGATACTTTTCTTTATTCTTCCTATACATTCTTAGATATCGGTTAGACTTACTTCTTGGACGTCCATTTTACACTTATTCCCCATCCCTTAACACACTAATCCACCACGAGAAAAAAAAACGGACTTGGATTAAAATTAAAATAATATGTTGAAATATATAGGGTGTTTCTAAAATAATTTTGAAACAGATCAAAACACATTAGGAAAAGTGCAAATAAGGATGAATCCGGAAATGCTTTCTTACGGAGTTGCAGGCTTCGGAAGATGTAGCAGTCTAAACACGCTTTAACTAATATCTCTACCATAAATTAATTACGTTATCTGCTTCAAATTTTGTATGCTTATTTTACTATTGATTATTTACATTTTCTCTTGTTTTCGTTAACACACAGATGGATGGATGCTCGACATCCAATTGCCAAAATTCTATGGACGCTCGTTTCAAAACAAAAAAGGGCTCTTGATGAGAATCGCTAATTCCAACCATTTTCGAGTTGCCGTGCAGGTCTGAGCGATTGGATTTAAACATAATCAAGTGAATGTGTACATCATCAATAGCAAATTATTCATACAACACTTAATTAAAAATCTCTATTTATGGGGGAAATATTATTTAATGCATTATTGGACTGCTCGATCTCAGAGGGACTGGAACCCATGTTTATACAAACTTTTCTTGATGTTTCTTGAACTGTTATTTATTGTAAAATAATTTGCCATCATTCTGGAAACACCCCATATACGTAACTTTACACACTTCTTTTACTACTTTCCTAACATTCTCAGAGTTCAGCCAACTTATTTTCTTCCCTTTACGCCATCCAGTACATTTCTTTCTATATTCATACCTATCTCTTCTCAACATATTAAACCATCACGAAAAAATACATACGGATTTCATATTTCGAAAATCAAAAAAAAAATAATTAAAGATAATATAAGCAAGTTTTCAGATGCTTCTCATATTAATTCTTCTCTAATATATTAACAGCTTGACTAACTTCCTTTGAATATTTTCTTTAGGCTTAGGCTTACTAGCCCCCCTGAAACTGTCTGAAAATTCAGAGACCGCTTAAAAAAATTTTATATAACTTTGCAAATATATCTTTTTATTCTCTTTTAAATTTCTTTCTTTCTCCTGCTATAGACTCATGAACTCTTACTAAAAAGGCAGTTTTTTTTATAATCATCCAAAAACGCTGCGTTTACGTGTGAGGTTTCACAGAAATGGAAGGTGCGACCGACGCGACCGACGTAGGCATCTTTTTATCTCCGCTCAGGTAGCTGTGTGTGATCACACGCCGTAGTATGTAAATAATTAATCAGCAACGTCGCGACTCATTATCGCCAAGTATCTATTACGGACTCCAGGAAGTCATTAGATAGGTGAGGTTAATGGCGCTCCTTCAACGTTGCTTTATCAGACAGAAGACGAGACACCCTCGAATTACAGACTAGATCATGCTGATCATGTTACAAATAGAAGAAAGGGGAAGTAGGCTGTTTGTCATTCAAAACGCGTAGATTAAATTTTAATGTTACTAATCAATATAGATTTAATTGAATTTCTGATGTTATTTAATTTAATTGATTACAAGGGAATGATAACGTATAAAAGCTTTAAAAATTTCAAATGTTAATAAATACTTTTCGAAAATAGCAGTATTGATTAAACGTCTGGCAATAAAACGTAATTAAAAAATGAAATTATAATTCACGATTTTCGCGGATTTGCGGTTTAATTATTAAATTTTTAAGATTGTAGATTTGAGTATAAGCATTGACTATACCCTTAATATATAATCAAGGATATAAGTTAAATTAAATTTACTATATCTTCTAAAACTCCAATTCCATTTCCAAATTTTATCAAAATTTTTAGTTACCTTCCTCTCTTATTATACATTGTTTACCTTTCTTGTAAATAATGTTATAATATTACTCCTCTATCATCAGAATTGCACATTAGTAATGGTTCTATGTCTGTGCAGACGATCAATTTCGACACCAGCTCCTTGGTAAAACTTTAACTTTTAAATAAAATATATTTTTTCGTAGCTTCAGATCTGTAGATTTAATTTACCCCGAAAATCAAATACCGGGTGTCCCAGAAGTTACTGACCCATTTTAACTGCAAATATCTCCGACTTAAGAGGCGATAGAGATATGCGGTTTTCACTGAACAATTTCTTTTTAAAAAAAGTTTTTTTCGGTATAAATGTTTATTCAGTAAAGTCTTATATAGGGTGTTTTAAAAAAACGGTCTTTTTCAATTGCAAATATCGTCGATGTTTTTAATGGAACACCCTGTATATTTTGATACTATCTGAAAGGTGAACTCTTCCTCTTTCCGAAAATGTACAATTTGTTGCGGTTGAATTGAAAAATGAGTGAGTTATTTGGTTTTTAACGATAGGCATTTACGGGTGTTAATGTTAAAGCAAGCTTTGAAATTTTTATAATGTCAGTGAACTGACACAACGAACTGTCAAAGTAATTAATTCTGATTTGAATAATTCTTAAACGGCTGTTGTTAATTTTTTTTTCAATAATGGTCCGATTTACTTTAACTGAAAAATCAAAAACTGTGTTATTGTATGCTAAGTGTGAATCGATTGTTGATACTAAAAGAAGATTTCGTGCGGTATTTAGAAAAAATCCACCTTCAAAAAACCGTACTTCTTCCAAGAACTGAGAATTACTGGTAATGTCTACACAGACATGTTAGAAAATTACTTACACCCACAACTGGCACAAGATGCCGCCATAAACTCTGTTTACTTTCAGCAGGATGGTGCGCCGCCACACTATTCCCTTGTGGCTAGAAATTCTGTTGCAGAAACATTTGGAGATAGGTGGATTGGGAGAGCCGGACCAATTGAGTGGCCTGCCCACTCACCAGATCTGACGATTCCAGACTTTTTTATATGTTTTTTTTTTTATCAAAGATAGATGTTATAATCCTATCCCAGAGACTCTGGAACAACTGCGATGTAACATTGTCCGAACATTTCAAGAAATTACCCTGGAAATGTTGCGAAAATCTTTTGACAATTTCTTGTTCAGGTTGCAAAAATGTATAGACCAAAATGGACAACACTTGGAACATCTTAAAGATTTTTATTAATGTGGCTAATTTAGAATGTTAATTTTTATTAAAATCAGGTATTATTCTTTCAATTTTGTCTTGTTATTTTCTACAAATAGGTAGTTATCGGATTTCTAATGTCAAAACTAATTAAGGATCAACATGGATCAGAAGTTGTACCTAATGAACGACCATCCTTAAAAACCAAATAACTCACTCATTTTTCAATTCAACTGTAACAAATTGTACATTTTCGGAAAGAGGAAGAGTTCACCTTTCAGATAGTATCAAAATATACAGGGTGTTTCATTAAAAAAATCGACGATATTTGCAATTGAAAAAGACCGTTTTTTTAAAACACCCTATATAAGACCTTACTGAATAAACATTTATACCGAAAAAAACTTTTTTTTTTTTTAAATTGTTCAGTGAAAACCGCATCTCTCTATTGCCTCTAAGTTCGGAGATATTTGCAATTAAAATGGGTCAGTAACTTCTGGTACACCCGGTATTTAAACAACCTTGGTATCTATATAATTTCCTACCCCTTTCGTTAAAATTGTCGTCATTGTTATGCATACACCTTAGGAAAGGTGCCAATTTAGATAGTTTTAACCTCGAAATATACAATAGATTAAAAAATAATAACATATCAGACCAATTTTCGACCCACAAACCGATCAAAAAATAATTAACTTACAAAACTTCCTAGTTTTATATGCAAAAAAAAACTTAACCCACATCATTACGAATACTAAATGACAGGAAACCGCATAAGAATTTTATCGTGTTCAGGAAACCATTCAAGAGAACTGGATGGGCACCTGCAAAACCACACGCTAATCTACTGTAAACTGCGTTGGATTAAAAACGAATAAACAGTAACCTTCTTCCTGGGCCAACAGCTGTTTCCACATATATATTCGTGCCGGAATGCGGGCCATTAATATTACGAATAACAGCCCAAAATTCTAACCTGGTCCGGTATCGATATCTGTAAGATTAGTCAAGATGTTTCGTAAGATCCCGCCCCCCAATTATAAAATTCCCCCTGACCTAAGCGACGCCATGAATTCTTTTTTTAAAGGTTTGTTAAAACTGACCAATGCTGTAGTAAGCCATTAATTCCCACTTACTCCAGCGGCATTTACGGTGATCTTTCTTACGTGACCGCCAGCCCACTCCGGAGCCACTTCCGGAATTTGGTAGATCCCTCTTAAAGCACTAGTTCCGTTTGTATTTTTTACTTGAAACCCCCCGTGTTGAATCTTCAACGTTTTAGCAGCAATAAAACACTGATAGCAGCAAATTTTCGGGCTTAATGTTGCGAAAAAGAACAAAGTGAAGTGAAAATAATGGATTTCCTCCGAGTAAATACAATTAAATTCAATTTTCGCCAAATAAGAATTAGTCTCCTTGACGAGTCCTGCTCTAAGTGTTACTTTGAATGCAAATTTCCCAAAGTTTATGGTATATAAATATTTAAATTGGCGGAACTTCGCTCAAACTCTTGCAGTTCCGTCACGGATTCCCTCTAATTGAGCAGAGAGAAGCGAATTTTCAGCTAGGCGCGTTAATTTTAAGCTTGTGCAGCGTTTATTGTTCTCTAGTAACATTCCTCAGGATTAAAAATCCGGGTCAGATTTATTTTGGACGCGTTGTGTGATTCCCACGAGCATTTCTCTGTCGCGCTCCCTTTGTTTTGGACATTTTAGCTTTGTCTTCGGCCCTAGATCTGCGCCTGCTGTTAAGTTATATACGCTCCGCTTATCTCCACTTTGCAATTGAAACAGCACAAGAGTAAAGGATTTATGCTTTCTTATGCGGGGTGCTGTGCTTTGGATACACTTTCGGTTACTTCTTCTCATTTAAACTTTTTGAACGATTTTCTTCTTCTTCTCCTTGAAGCAATCGTTAAAACACACTTTTACCAGATTGAAAGGTATGCCGCCAAATCAGATATTAACAAAAAAAATTTAGCTTGAAATAGTCTACAAAATAGCTTCGGCTTGGAATCTGAAATTTTGTACTTTAAGACCTTTTTACATCCCAAAAATTATGTAAACATTGACAACAAAACAGAAATATTTACATTAAAATATTAAAATATAATCGAACTCTAACGTTTGCAATTTGCCACAGGAAATTTTGGAATTTGAGACCTTCTTTACGTCCCAAAACTATGCCACAGTTGACGATAAAAAGGAGTTAAATACATTAAAATAAAAAATATAATCGAACTTTAACGTTTGCAATATAGCATGGACAATTTTTGCGTTTGGCCCTTTTTAGCGTACCGCAAATTATGTACAAATTGGCGACAACACAGAGACATTTACATTAAAATATCAAAATATAATCGAACTCTAACGTTTTCAATTTAACATGGTATATTTTTTTAGTTTGAGACCTTATTACGTCCCAAAAATTATGTAAAAAAAATACGAAAAAACAGATATTAACATTTTAATACATACCATTGAACTCCAACGTTTTGCAATTTACCATAGAAAATTTTGTAGTTTAATAAGTTTTTATGCGTCAAAAATTATGTGTTAATTGACGACAAAACGGAAATGAATACATTAAAATAAAAAATATAATCGAACTTTAACGTTTGCAATATAACATGAGAATTTTTTTAGGTTGAGACGACCTTATTACGTCCAAAAAAATTATGTAGAACTTTACTACAAAACCAAGATATTTAGATTAAAATATTAAAATACAATACTTCAATGTTTGCAACTTAACATAAGATTTATTAAATAATTTCTGTGATTTAAATTAACTTAACGTGACCATACCTTTCAAACATATCCTTCTGCTAGGCTAAATACAGTGGGTTCTAAACAAAATTTAATTTGAAACGAACAATAATTTACGATACTAATCACAACTAAGCCATGCTGTTTCTTTTGAATTGCTAAAACAATAACTTACATAAAGCTTTCCAAGCTAAACGTTTTGATATTTTTCAAGTCTTTATTCATTGAGAATTCCCCAAAACTTTCCAATTAAATCACTGACAGGCAAAGATAAATATGTCAACCTGCAGAAACGACAAAACATGACAAAACCTTAAAAAATACAATCGATGTCACTCCAACAGACGGTTTGTTTTCCCAGATTTTAAAGCAACAACATTTTTTGGACATCCGATATTCACGTTGACATTACTGAAAGTTAATACTTTATCTGGTGGGTGGCGAAGCACAAAAAATTATCTTATAGCAATTAAGGACTATTAAGGTCCCCATATATTCGAGTGTAACGACGCGTACATGTGTAGACGTTTTCCTTACACGCACACATTAATTATTTTATGTACGTCAGCTCGGTTTAATAAAAAACAACACAATTCTTTGTGAATAAAAATTGTTTATTGGAAAACAACGCGTTTTTTTGTAAAAATAATGAAAAGCGGGACTCACAATCACAATGCAACCAACCTGGTGGAAATTATTGCCTATGAAGGGTGGTAATGCAACGTCGATTTACTGACAAAAATAATATTCTGTTATAAATCTGTTTACAGAACACTGGCTGCTTTAGGCGCTCGCTGTACCAGTTTTGGATTTTCCCATATTTACTACTATAGTTTTTGTTTTCCAATACGTAAAAAACACTTCCGGGCACATATTTCAATAATATTCACATGAGCAAACAACTCCCCTGAACAATAACAAATTTTTTTAATTAAAATCGCTTAAGCCGCATTTTTGGTATGTTTGAAGAAGATTAGGAACCACACAAACAGCAAACAGCTCTCCTATTTAGCATTTTTGACAGAAATCAAGACACTCCTCTTATCTTAAGTACCTCACTTTTGGCTCCAGTCTTTAAACCCCTATTAGCCGCTAGAAAGCACCTTAATGACATTTTTAAATTTCAACCTGGTTCAGGAAATCCTTATCGTGTCTGTGTTGGTTTTGAAGGCACCACCAGTGTTTTAGTAAACGAGCAACATTCCATAGTTCGGTACTACTGATTGACTGGTTTTAAATTTTTAGCAGCAGCGAACTGGCCCAATTTGCGCCAAGTGAATTTTGTGTCGTTTTCGTTTTGCCTGGACTAAAAATCATTTAATTTTTAGTTTTTTCTTAAACTATTCTACATGGTGTTGGAAAATTACACTGACAAATTCCGGCAAGTGATTTCCTAGGTCATATTAAGAATGAATGTATGTCCTAAGCCGCTTCGTTACAGAGTTACAGCCTTCCGAAAAAGAACAAATTGAATGACACCAGCCATAAATTGAGATGTTTGATTTGAATTACGCCATCTAGGGTCCCTACGATTAGCTAATCCAACTCGATTTACACAGAATGTTAAAGTTGAGTGCATTTTAAGCGGAACATTAGTCAAGTTATTTAACAAAATGGCCGCACGTTTTCCACAAAAACGTGATTTAAACCGTGTAATTAGCAATTACAACGTCCGGAGTTGTTAAGCAGTAATTTTTGGGTACACAAGATTGAAAGCATTTTTAGCGTGAGTCAGGATCATTAAGCGGTATGCTAAGCTAAATTTTCCTTGAAAACGTTGCAATTTTAATATTGTCAGAATTAGGTATTAATGCGTTAACAAGATTTGGAGTAAAACTAACGAACAGAACTAAATTTATGCATTTCTTTTCCTATAAATTGATTAAACAGCAACAAAATTTGTAGAATTATTGGAAGTGAAGAAGATTTTTTTTATTTAAATATTTCAACGCAAATAGATGTTTTAGACATGCAGTGTAACCAGAAAATTTTATTTTCAAAATTTAACGAACAATTATTTAATATTAATTCAGGACAAGCTTTATTATGTACAGCACAATGTGTAACGCATATCAGCAAGTTTGCATTTGTTGTATTGTAACGGTCGGGTATTTTAAATACGTTGTGGCTCGTATTTACGCAGAGCTGGCTATCGCTATCCCAAGCATACACACCAAAAATTTTAAAACAGCAAAACTTCGAATGATTTTCCGTATCGCTTCGAGATGTCTCGACATATTTCAATAATCGATTTTATTCATTCGAAATATTCCAAAAAAAGCAGGCGGAATTCTATTAAAACATATTCTATCGCAAAAAAATTTAAGGCTATGCTATGTATATTTTGTCTGTATTTAATAAAGATGTTTAAACCCAATGCTGTAGGAATTATAGCATACGTAAATTCGCTTTGCAAGTGTATCATCGCTAAGTTGCAATGGGACGTAATCATCCCACAATGTTTTGGAAGATTTATGAATTTCGCGTTTTAGGCATTTTCAACAACATTTCCACCATTTCTTTGAAAATTTTACCTTTTCCAGAAAATTTCCTAGCGTTCCACTAGGTTATTTTGTTACTCTTATAAAATCAACAGTATTTTACTATACCATGGAAAGGTACTTTGTTAGCTTTATCTTATGCTTGCAAGAAGTAATTTACAATTAAAACTTACTTCCACACGAGGATGATGCCTATGAACACAGCCAGGCCAAGAAGAACAGCACATAGCACTATCACAGCCGACGTCTGGAAGGAAGGACTGCTGCGGTAGCTCGCGTCGATCAGCTGAAACAACAAACATCATCACCATGTGCTTACCATATTCACATACTAATTTAAAATGATTTATTTATGTTGTGTTTTAATTTCACTTTAACATACTAAGTGATTCTGGCATAAACCATCGACCTTTACAACCTTGCCACAAGAAATTTTAATCATCGAAAAGTAGATGACGAAAAAAATTAAGATTTTATTATTGTAATGTTTTGACAAATGCTGTGAATATTATAGGGGGGTAACCCAGAATAGGTCCGAGCTAGATATGTTTTAAGATGTGACAACTTACAGAAGTATTTATTACGCAATCTGGTCCTGTTCAATAAAGCTTCTTTTTAATTGATTTTGAAAGATCCGAACTAAGTAAATGTCCCCAAGGGACCAATTTTCTTTGTTTCTTCATCTATATCGAACTTCGTCTTTAATCTCCTAACTTCTGCGCAATATTTTTAGCAATTACTGCAAAATTGATAAAGACGTCAGAGGTAACACACGTGAGATGCAAAGAAACTTAGGTGTTCCAATATTAATTTCAAAGTTGCAATGGCAATTTGTCTCCGACGGTGGACAGTAGCAAGCCATCAATCTGATATCGTTGGTAATTAGAGTCAGATCAGTCCCTAACAGATTGTGTGGCCGTGATTTGTGGATTGCTTGATAACGGAACGAAATGTAATTAATTCAGCTATGATTTAGTGCCGGGATGAACGTTGTTGCTTACTAATGAGATTGGAATATCGCAGATGCACCGGAGTCGAGATTAAGCCCGGAAAGTTTTGAGTTTAGTTATTAGCCGAGGTATTAGATTAGGGATGATGTTAAGAATTAAGATGTTCTAGATCGTATCTGTACGCTCCAATCGGCCGTAATTAATTGGTCTAGTCACTGAACTTGCTCCAACTGTTGATTAAACCATCTTACGCAGGAAACAAGCTCGATACGTCTTGGTGCGTTTTAATTACCTTCCCATAAAATTGAACACACAAATTCCCATCATTAAATGACGAAATTAAAATAAATATCTAGAAATTTTAAGATCAAAGTGAGTATGAAATTATTTATTTGTTATTTTCTTAACATTCGCCCGGTTTCCATTACGAAAAGAAAATTGGTTTGTTTTTAATTTAACGAAATGCCAAACAACGCCTTCGCCTTCCTATTTTCCACCGAGACTATTCCGAACAAACAATTTTTTGTATTTAGATATTTCACAAAGAAACGACAACATTTTTTCACGTTTTAATTTCCGACCACCAATTTTATCTAAAATTACTGACTGAATTAATTTTAAATTTCATATTTTCCATTTAAGGATACAATTGTATTACACCCACGTCAAAACCCGTCAAACCAACCAGGAATTGTATCGAAATATGAAATTACATCTCGCAAAAAAAATTTCATGAATAACAAATTAAGAAAGAATTCTTCCATCGGTTTACAACCAGTGCTCACCTAGGAGTTATGATTATTTTTCTAACGATTACAACTTGTACGTACACAATCTTCGGGATGTTAAGATCTCATGCTATGTCATGTTGAAGAAATGCTACGCCGAGTGAACCAATCTACTACAAGTTCGACTGATCTTTCTTGCTACGTTACGACGTTCTACTATAAAGATCGAGGTGGGTGGTCCGAAATGTTATATTTATTACCACACTTATAAAACACTACAAACAACCAAAACCATTATATTATTTTATAGACATCCGTATCCAGCCGCATTTTATTATAAATCAATAAAATAACCATAGACAGAAAAGACAAAAAATTCCGACATCCTCAAAAAAAAAGACTCGATCAAGCCGTTATATTTCAGTATTTTATTTCGCACTGAGATATGAAACATTAGAAAATGTTGAAATTACAGCTATTAATTTCCTGCTTTCGAAATATAAAACAAGAACGGTCCTAGTTTTCGTTTTGCACGTGAGTTAAGCGTGTAAATATATTGAAGAAACAAATACATACATATATAATGATCACAATGTAAAAACAGAAAAATCATTGATTTTGTATTAATTAGATTGGCAAAGTCTATAAAGCTAATGTTTGCACTTTTAAAGCCATAAACCGCCAAACAATACCCGCTCCTATTGCATCCATTGCATGCAAGAGCGTTACCAATCTGTTAAGATAAGCTCAATGGTACAATAATTAATGAACAAATTGTAAAAAGCTTGTGGAAAAGGGCAGTTACCTTGTAAAACTACCAACATCGGGAAAATGTAGATAAGTCCTTAGTATACTTTTAGAAAATTGGTGGGGAAAAAGCAGGCTTCTCACAGTTTAGAAAAGTAAAAAAAATATGATGAATTATACAAGTACAAGTCTGAAGTATGTGCAGTAAAGAAAGTTTCCCAAAACTATGTGCAAAGTTTTAGAATCCTTTAAATAATAGTTCCAAATGCATTTTCCGTGTAGCAAAAATCAGAATATCCTTTAAAAAAAGAATCAAAAACATCTTATAAATAATTTTTAAAACAAGAATTCTAATAAAATTTTTATCTGGAAACAAGTCTTTGGAAAGCAAGTTCAAAATTTGCAAATTCTTGAGAAAAATGGGCCCCAAAGCATGTTTGCGGAGCAAAAACAACAAATTTTTAGAGAAAAACCTTATAAAATCCTGTTAAAACATCTTAAAAAACACCAAACTGACCTTAAAACAAGTTCAGAGTTATACCCAATCCTTGGAAAAACGGCCTCAAAATTGTTTTTCGGTACGAAAAATCATAAACAAATTTCAGAGAAAACAACACTTTTCTTTAGCTTTGAAAAAACTTCGAAAAGATCCCATAAAGTTATTTTAAAATGTAAATTCTAATAAATTTTTCTTCTGGAAAAAATATCGTAAAAACCAAATTCATTTTTCAAATTCTTGGAAGAATATGACACAAAAGAAGGTTTCCTGAGCAAAAATCAGAAAAAAATTCAGAAAACAGGCCTTTGCAAAATTGTATAAAAATATATACGGAAAAGATCTCGCAAATTCCTATAAAATTGTTTTTTGGAAAAAATATTTCCCATAAAAATTAAATTTCTGGTTATTTAATATTATTTTGTGTTAAACAAAAAAAAAACACTTTAAATATTATTAGATTTGAAAATAAAAATAAGTTGTTGTCTTTCAACACATATGCTGTGTATCTAATTTTTCTAACATTAAAGCTTTAAAGTACACGCTTGGGATATACACTGTGTCCATAAAGTAACCCCCCCCCACCCAACTAACTTTTGAACGACTTGATATTATTCTACAAAATTTGGTGTGCTGTAATGGGAAATTAAATACTATTTTTCAGACCATATTAAAATTTTATATCATTCAAAATGGCGACTGGGCGCCATTTTGATATTTTTCTTTAAATAGAATGGAGGATCTAGTGACACCTCATTGGAAAGGTCTTTTAATTCTGCGTCTGATCCTAAAGTTTCAAAGAAAAATATTCAGCCATAACAAAATGACAATGTTTGAAGATAAAGAAGTCTATTTAAAAAAACTAAGAATTAAAGCTTACATTAATTAAATTAAGTGTTCGAAATGTTTACTATTCACTTCTTGGCACATAAAATGTCGGTTAGGAAATGCCTGCCTTACATTTTCATAAGTTTCTGGAGTGATATTTCTGCAAACTTCTGTAATGCGTTGCTCCAGTTCTTCAATTGTTTCTGGGCGGCTTCTGTACACTTTCGATTTTTATATTCCCATCGAAAAAAATCTATGGAAGTTAAATCTGGGGAGTGAGCCGGCTATTCTACAGGCCCCCGCCTACCAATCCATCTTCCAAGAAAATGTCCGTTGAGAAAGTCAGAAACAGGCCTATAATAATGAGGCGGCGCACCGTCTTGTTGGAAGATAACGTCTTCAATATTATTTCAAGCCACCTGAGATATTTCTGGGAATAGTTAGTCCTGCAAATGAAAAAGTGGACTACTGGATAAGAAAATCAAAACAATTTTGAACTGAGTGAGCCCATTGGTTTACAATCCGCCATTTTGTTATGGCTGAATATTTTTCTTTGAAACTCTAGGATCAGACGCAGAATTGAAAGACCTTTCAAATGAGTTGTCACTCGACCCCCCTTCCTATTTAAAAAGAATTTCAAAATGGCGCCCAGTCGCCATTTTGGATGATACAAAATTTTAGTATGATCTGAAAAATAGTATTTAATTTCCCATTACAGCACATCAAATTTTGTGGTAAAATATTAAGTCGTCCAAAAGTTAGTTGGGGGGGGGGGGGGGGTTACTTTATGGACACAGTGTATATTTTTTCTTAATAAAGGACCTTTCTGTTACTTCATAAAAAATATTAAAAACCGAAAGCGTTGTGCCTAACCATTTTAAATTAGGCACTGTTAGGATAACACACCTTTTATGCGCATATTAAAATACATAAATGAATATCCAAATAAAAATTTAAATATATTTTTACGAGCTCAGGTCAAGCGATATGTTTTATGGCACTAAAATATACATACAAATTTCGGTGTAAAATAAACACAGATTTTTGGTTTCTTCTTTTAAAAATAAACAGTAGGAAAATGAAAATATTTGATTAAACAATTCAAAATTAAACTTGTTCTGATAAATTGCATATTTTCAATTCTTTAAATTTTACAGTTAGTAAATACCATGAGAAAATCAATTAAGATTTCTAAATAGCACACAAGATAAAACTAACAATGGTGGAAAACGCGCACGATTTTCTCCTAGTGAAAATCTCAGCATTTTTAAGACAAAAGCAGGTGGATCCAAATGTAATACAGAGTCTGGGAAATTAGATTCGCCCGAGTAACCTCTACAGAAGGTAAACTCTGGCCATTCGAAGAGCTGCCGCGCTTGATCGGGTTATGGCCGCCTTTGTTTTGGCCCGGCTACCGGAACCGGCCATTTCAGGTCACACATGACTTCCTGTCTCTTCTCGCCACTCCGCCACTTCACGTTCCAGATGAAATCAGACTTATTATGTTCTTAACGTCGACGATTTATTTATCTGGAAATCTCGAAAACGTCTTCTTCAGGATGACGAGGAGTTCTATTTGACGGTTGTTAACGAGGCACTACATGTGTGGTAAATCTACAGGGTGGTCACAAAATTAACCTTGAATTTGTTCGGTGAATTTAAATATGTATTAGAAAACAAATTTTATTTTCGAAGGAACTCAAGAGAGGCTTGAGGCTTTAAACAAATAAAAAAAGAGGAAAATAGATACGTAAAAGAAAAGCCGCCGATGATAAAATCTTGGTAAATTCTTGTTGAACAACTCAGTAAAAATCTTCAAAATATACCTTCCCCTAGAAGAAAAATTTAAGAAAATTGCAGTACTGAAACGCTCAACAAAAAAATTTTCCGAATAGAAAATTATGGCAAACTAGCTCATAAGCCTAACAAAAAAAAACTGGAAGCAAGTTTCCAAATATAGTGGCGGGAAGAAAATTTTTTGAACAATTTCGATGAAAAAATTGTGCTTTTTTCTGTAATTCTTTTTTCTGTAGATGTTTTCCAACAATTTTCCTGGCTATGTAGAAGAGAACTAATATAATGTAATTGCTCTTAGATTAAAATTAACAAAATATTTGTTGAAAAATATCGGCGTGAAAAAAATTATTTGAAAGTGCTTTTTTCTGAAAGTTTTTTTTTCTGCAGATCTGTTTTCGAACCATTTTCCTAGCTACGTAGAAAAAAACTTATGTAATGAAATTGTTTTTAGATTGAAATAAACGAAACGGCGTGAAAAACATTATTTGAAAAATCTCGGGGTAAAAAAACGCAGATTTCTGCAGATCCGTTTTCCAACAATTTTCTTGGCTACGTGAACAAGAACTTGTGTAATGAAGTTGCTCTTAGATTGAAATGAAAGAAAAAAAAATTTTTTGAGAAATATCGGCGCGAAATAAATTATTTGAATGATCTCGGTGTAAAAAATTGTACTTTTTTCTGAAAGATTGTTTTCTGCAGATCTGTTTTCTAACAATTTTCTTGGTTACGTAGACAAGAACATTTCTAATGAAATTGCTCTTAGATTGAACAGAACGAAATTTTTTTTTTGAATAATATCAACGTGTAAAAAAATATTTAAAAAATCTCGGTGTAAACAATTGTGCTTTTCTCTAAAAGCACATCTGTTTTCCACCACAATTTTCCTGAATACGAAGAGGAAAACGTATGTAATAAAATTGTTTTTAGACTGAAATAAACGAAGAAAATTTTTTGAAAAAAATCGGCGTAAAAAAAATTATTTGAAAAATATCGGTGTAATAAAATGGTGCTTTGTTCTGAAAGTTTTTTCCCGGGAGATCTGTTTTCCAACAATTTTCCTGGCCACGTAGAGAAAAACTTATGTAATCTAATTGTTCTTAGATTGAAAATAACGATAAATTTTTTTGAAAAATATAGGCGTGATAAAAATTGTTTAAAAAATATCGGTGTAAGAAAATTGTGCTTTTTTTTCTGAAAGTATTTTTCCTGCAAAATCTGTTTTCCAACAATTTTCCTGGCTACGTAGAGGAAAACTTATGTAATGTAATTGTTCTTAGATTGAAATGAACAAATTTGCTATATAATTATAACAATTACGTAGATTTAGGAAAATTACTTTAAAATTAGCGAGGTCACTTTTAAATTAGAGCAATTTACAAAAGTTCCTGGTCATCACCTGTGCCTTGTACGTGTCGTGCATGATAAAATTATTTTGTAATTACTATAATTACCCCGAAAACAATAAAATTACAATGGGACTGTACTAACAATGGAAGAAATTCTTTAAATATTAGCGAGAAAATAAAACGCTGTAAATCTTACAGATTTATTTAAACAGGGTGAAATTTTTCGAATTTCAGTCAAAACATTCAAGATATTCTTTTCAAATAAAACTTTGACAAACCAAAAACTAATGAGCAATTTTCCTGTATTCACATCATCATCGCATTGAAGTGAAATTCAATTAAACCGCGTAGGCTGATTAATTTACACAGTGTAGTGCTCTTAATAACGCAAATGTAATTTCCAGACGACCTTTGTATACCAGTTGTGTATTGATAAACGGAACTATTCGTAGCAACAAACGTGCGGTTCGTTTACCCTCCATTATCATCCGCCCCGGTTTAACGTCGACCATTATCTAATACCGTTGACTCAAGAAAATTCGGAGCAAGAGGAATGAATATCCGGACGTTGCCAACTACCAACCTTCCGGCGAAACCCTCCACCTTTGCCGCAAACTAGCAATAAACGCACCCCTCTAATAACTTTGTATTTACAATCCGAGTGGAAATGACTACTGCATTATAACCTCTATCAAAATTTTACATCTAAATCACAATTTACGCATTTTTAATGCGTACCATGCACGGAAAAGCGAAGAATGGATTTTTTAGGCTTTCAGTTAATATTTTGATGTGTAGGAAAAGTAAAAATGAGTGGAAGCATTGGAAATACGTAAAAATCAGAAACTTCACAGAAGTAAGTGGAAGTAAATTAAAAATTAAAAAATTATAATTCCTGCTATCCCTACTCTTATCGGTCTTATCAGTTATAGGTATAACGTATTTGGCAAGTGGGACGAGACCGGCAATTAAACACTTTTTCTTGGTTGAATGAAATCGCGAAAAATGTAACAAAAAGCATTGTCACGAATTCTTAATTCAGAATTCCAATATGTGTTAGCAGTTAGCTATATATAACAACCCTTAAACCTAAGAATCAGCTGGCCGGATAGAATAACAAACATTGAACTATGGAAACGCACACACCAGGAACCTATAAGCAAAACAATTAGAAAAAGAAAGTATAACTATTTTTAGTATATGTTTAGTTAAGTTTTCTATTAGGAAGAAAAGGGGGCACCAAAGCCTTCTCTCAATTCTCAAACCCGCGCTTACATATAGTGGAAGTATGAATAATTAAACAGAAGAAAGCAAGAGGAAAATCAAATATCCGATATTTAACTTTATTCGATACCCAGTCTGTGATATCGAACACACCAAAGTAATACATGATAATTGGTGGAAAAGTAAGTGGATGTGTTTGTAATTTGATCTTTTATTGTGGAGGTCTATGAGCCTATAGTAAAAGTATATGAAAGTAAGCGCAAGTAAAAAACAAGAAAAAAAAGGCCAAACTTATGTTAGTAAAAGTGTTTAAAATCACTCGTAGAAATACATAATAGTTATATTACTAGTTTTTTTTACGGTGGAAGTATATAAACATATAATTAAAAAAATTAGCCGAACACGTGAGCTATGCGCTCCGATGTTTTTTTTTGTATCTTCATGCCCGGCGCTTGCCACTTAGAATGTTTCCTCCGCTGAATCGGTTCTGAGTAAGAGTTGCTCCCGGAAATCATATTGTTGAAAAACTCAAATAAAGCTCGGAAAAAGAAACCCGAAAAAAAAAAAAAAAAAACCCGGAACAACAGCCCTATAATAAATGTGCGGATAGAAAAACCCCCGCAAAATCTCCAAGAAAAACGTTTCTTGGAAAATATCTTTCCATAGCCCCAGAGAAGTTTTAAAAAACAACAGAAAATAAAGTGATTAAACTTATCACTTGTCCTCATTACCAGGTAACTGCCCTAACGGAAAGTTTTCGAAATGTTTTTGTAACTAATAAATTCGCACCAAAAATGTTGTTAGGCATTTCCATATAATTCCAAAGTTAAATTTGCCCTCAGAGATGTAATGACATAATTAACCAATACATTCCTCCGATGTCAGAGCTTTATGATCCAAATCGCCGTACGTAACATAATAAATATCTAAGCTGTCTCGAGATGTAAAGACATGTAACTGAATGCATCATCACTAAAAGTGGAGTTCATACAGAACCATTTACAATTTGTAGTAGCACTTTTTAATAATAAGCGAGCTCCCAATTTGTTGCAAATAAATAATGAAAATCGTTTGGTGTGTTTTTGTTTGTTATCAGTGCAATAAATGCACATTTCCGCCTCGCTAGAAATAAAGTAGCCATAAATAACCAAACATAAGTGACTGCAACAGTAAAACAATCGATAAACTGAGCCGACATGTAAAGGCCCGCCGTTGTGTTACAGTGATAAATCTTTCCGAGCTGCAAGATTTAGTCGTGTTGTTATGATGAGACAGTTAGGAATTTAATATATAAATACCTGGATGTAAGCAAAAGTACAAGACAAGACCATAGTTAGTGGTAATTATAGAAATGCGTGTGGGTAGATGTAATTCGCGCCAAATTGCAGCTGCTAATCGCTGTATTAATCTTTCGTTTTCAGTGTAGTGGTAATTTGCACCAATGACAATTTTACTGAACTACGTTGGATATGTAGAATGCGCCGAATAGCTTACAAGAAAATTGAGAGTAATTTTACATTAGGTATTTTAAAATCTTTAAAGAAACCATCTACAGTCTACCCGACGCCCATAGATCATACTTTGTGGAACCGCCGCGCCGCGCGTAATTTATCAACGAGCGGATGCGAGATTGTTTGCGTATTTTTCTTACCTGCTCGCAACAATAACCTTGCGTAAGCCGCCTAGACCGACAATAATGTTTAACAAAAATTCAAAATAAAAAAAAGAATTAAGAAATTCTGGTATTCTACAAACAAAGCGAAAAAACAAGTATATTATTCGTGATTATGGTTTTTAGCAGTTTGCGACCACTTGTGAAAGTGAGTGTGTGGAGCATTTTATATATCGGCTCAAAATACAATGTTACTAGACGAAATTGTATGGAAGCCTGTATTGGTAATAAAAAGTCTTTGAACTAGCAATAAGTAAGTAAATCCGTCCCTGACTGTGGCTTCCGCTGTTTTGTATAACTTAAAAAACCCAACATTCAAACAGTAAACACCGAGTCTGCTAAACATCTCTAGCCCCTCAAGAAATACAAAAATATAAATTAAGCAGTGTTTAAACGTCGGCTTATTTCTAAAAAGGGTTATTGCTCCGCTGTCTTAAAATACCCCTTTTTAAACCAAAATAATCCTTACTAAGAAGTTAAAAATTGCTAGAGTGTAGTCAATTTTGAATGTATACGGAAATTTAAGATTCCGAAGTTAAACTTTTATGCTCTTCGCTTTGTTTATAGCCAGTCGATTATGTTGCCTCTAGCGGAGTGCAGAATGATTTAAAGCTCAATGTTCGAATGGGTATAGTTAAATTCTAGCAACATTAAGGTGGTTTTTATTGGTTGCCCGCGATACAAAATTACAACAAAGTTTACCGCAGCTCAAACAATTTTATTGCCAATAAAAGCTTAAACTCGTTTGTTTCTAACATCGAAGGCACCGAAATGCTCTAGTGGTCATTCCTTTTGCTCGTTTTGAGGTCCATATCCCACATACCGACGTGTTTTCGCTAGGTTTCCCCCGCACGACAGATCGAATTCGCGAATATTTTAAGTTCTCGAAACGAACCAACCCCTGCCAACACGATTTATTCCCACTCGCAGAATTTTAACAACCTCCAGAAAGTAATTTAAGTGGAAGTTCTACGCTTTGATGATTTTTAAATTCGTTGTTGCTGATTTTATTCAGATTTCTATGACATTTTTGCCAATAATTAGAAATTCTACGTTTAATTATTATTAATTACAACTTTGAAAATTTCCATTTAATTACACAATTTTACAAAAAGAAATTGGTTTATAAATTAAATTAATAATAAACAAGCTATTTATTCAAACTAAGTGTATTGTGACGAATTTGTTCAGGATTGTTCTGAAAACTTTGAGCTAAATTATTTTTGTCCAACTTTCTCAAGTTTTATTAGCTGCCGCTTCAAACTTGTGTTAAAGAATTATTACTTTCACGAATATACAGAACACTAAGCTCATATTCTGAAGCTTTCCAAATAACAACATTTCGAATTTCTGCAACAAAAGCTGTGTTCCTGAAATAAATTCAAAGATCAAAACCGAAAATTATTCTTTTCCACCAAGAAATGAATAACAAGAGGTAAAACGATCCCACTTCAATATAAATCTGAATTAACTATCATATTTCTTTTTCCCCTTAGGTACGAAACAAACCCCGTTCTAACTATAGACAACTGTCGTATTATTTACATTCGTGATGTTTTATTACGTCTCTACTTCTGTGCATAACGTTTAGCATCAAACGAACGATGCACCGCCATGTGTGTGATGCAGGAATATTAATAACCGCACATGAGGGCTGTAATTTTAAATCCGAGAGAGTTTCAGAAGATGAATTAATTTACGTTTCGTTGCAAGGTGGAGCTTTTACTTGTACTGCAATAAATAACGCTTTATGACCGCGGAATTAACGAAATGTGACGATTTACATTTACTCTAACGTGGATTGAGTAAATTTTCTGCCATAAATCTTGCACGATTTCGAATTTTCTTCTATCGCGTTTTCTTCACGATCTAGTATTGAGTTCTAGACCAAATTAGTCCTCAGCAAGCATATCTAAAAACTACTTTATTTAGGTTAAATGCCAATTTTGGTTAGGTGTTAAAAATATATTTTAAAAATGGTTTTGAATGGAAATGTTTGATTTTATTCAAATTACAAATATGCTTGTTAATATTTAATAACACTAAAATATCGGTTTAAACTTCATTGCAGATTCTTGGAAAACAATAGACGTGAGACAATTGTAGAAGGCAGATTTGCAGAATTTCCAGGTGTAGTGGGCTTATTTTCGGTACGGGATCTCAGAATATTCCCCAAAATAGATAAGTACGTAGATACGTACGAGTGTACAAAGTATATAAGCGTGTACTAAGCGTGTACGAACGCATACCAACGGGTATAAGCGGCAGAGCTAAAATTACCAAAGAAAACCCTATAAAAACGAAACTAAATAGAATAAGTTAAATCAAATTGCCGTGGGTGTTGGTACCCTACCAATTAGATGAATTAAAGCTTTCAATATACAATAACCGGCTTCAAATTACAGGAATTAAGATTCAAAAAGCCACGTGGTGTTCGAAGTTCCCAAAAACCCCCAAAAAGTCTCTGAGACCAGATTCACCAAAAATTCAGTAATCCAACAATATTTCGTCTCATAAATGTAAGGAATTTTATTGATTAATCCATAGGAATAAATAATTAATTAAAAATGTTTAGAAAAATTTCCAAAACTTCAAGAATCAAAATCAAAGTGGAAGTGAGAGCTGATACCAAAAATTTTTAATAGAAAAAAATTAAAGCGGGAAGACCCACACAAGAAATTCGAAAATAAATCAACTGAAAATAACCAAAATAATAAATATGTACATCGGGGTAAAATTAGCTAAAAATTGAACTGTAACGATTGATTTCCGGAACCTTTCAAGATATCTCGAGTTATTTCGTTTATCTAAAAGTTCGATTTTTTCATTCTAAATATCCTATTACGAGCTTGCGGTGCTAGAATCGCAATTCTACCCTACTGCAGCCAATGATGTAAAAAACACTTTATGCCTGGATGCCATAAATAATCCTTAAAAAAATCTTTTAGTTAGTTGATACCGTGACAAATAATAATACATACTTCTCCGATAAAGATTAAAATAAAATTCCGAGCGAATACTTAAAATGAATGCATTTTTCGAGCAAAGAAAAACGTCCACAGCCTGGAGTGTGTTAATTTTGCAACCCTAATACCTAGCCAGGAGCATTGAATCGTAGTCCAGCTTTTATTTTTTAATTTCTACGGTTTGAATGAATAGTTTGCAGTAGTTCTATGAATGGCGCATTGCGGGGCATAAATATCAGTTGGATGTTATCAGCCACTTTTACATATGAATTGCTACTCTGAAATAGCTTTCCTTTTGCTTTTGATGGATGTTTGTTAGTTTTACTGCACTTTTAATACGGGTATTAACTATTCAAAACGTGCGATTTAGAATAAAATGAGGTTCTTTTACAACGCCGCATGCAAATAACCTTTTACGATCCACAATTTCCTAATTACCCTGGAAAATTTTCGATGCTAAATCGCAATCTACAGGGTGAGCAATTGTAAAAATGATGACTTTGATCGGTGTTGTTATGTTCTACTTCCGATTGAATTATGTAATCGTTACGAACATACCGAGAACGAAAAAATTTTAATTCCGCCCCTGTAAAGTTTGATTACGCTCCATTGTTTCTATTATTAATCGTGCATTTGCAATGATGCATTAATGTTTAATTGTGCTGACTGTATTTCCCCGGGGCCCTAATACCATTTCATATGCAAATTTTCTGTTGTAAAAGCACTCACAGAGAACCGGTGATAATCACTAGCGCTCGCGATAATTTTCAGGCTTTGTACTGATCGAATATTCTGAAAAACAACTTGGAAATACAATTTGGTTCGAAATGCCACATTATACCTACCCAAAGCAGGTTTGTTATTTTATAAACGAGCCTGTTTACATAAACTTACAGATAAAATAAAGAGCCAATTATTAGCAAAGAACAAACGAACCCTAATGTTTAAACAACATTTCAAATTTGCAACCATCAACTGATACAGCTGTATTTTCCCTCGCTCTGGTTTCGTTTTAGGTGATTTTCCTCGTAAACTGAACACCCGAAACGTGGTGTCTTATTAGAGGGCTATTTAAAGTACGCAGTGACGTTCGAACTCTTGTCAACGGAGTGCCTTGTTATTTAACAATTTTGTTCTAAACATTGATCAGTGTGTGCCTTTGAGCACTAATTACGGTAGGTAAACAATAATAATTAATCATCCCGAAGATGTGCAAGAGTTGCTCTTCCAGAGCTGTCGATAAATTAATGGAAACTGCGCGTTTGGCTGTAATAAACTTGTTGACAAGATTTCCAAGAAATTTCGATGACGTCGATATAAAAGTCTTGTAGCAATAACGATTTAACAAGGTAAATTTACATTTTTATATTACAATAATACAAGTTAAAAAAAACTGTTGAATTTTTTATGGGAAATATTTGTCTGGTACGCAACAATGATTGAGAATTTATAAAAATGGCAAGATAGACTTTTTGAATGCAAGCGGACAAAACTGACCAAATGTTCCTAACAAGCAAAACAATTAAGTAATAAATAACTATAAAAAATTGAGTATTTTTTACCTTCTTCCCTATACGGAGTATAGCTATCGAAAGGTATTGTATTCGCGTTCTAGAATTTAGACCAAATGCGTGATTTTTTCGCTTTATGCTCACTTACAAATTATATGAGTTAGTTATGCCTAAAACAAAGTTACTTTCATTTTAACCACGTTTGAAAGCCCCGAGAGGCCGATAAAGCGGGCGCTGCAGCGGTATCTGTATGTGTCTCTGGCTGTGCGTAAGTCTGTCTGCAGTTTACAGCCCAGTGTCCAAATGCAAAGAAACCTAGGCTACTTCGTTTTAAAATATTGGTATTAGCAGTTGGATGATACCGCAACAAAACGAGGTTGGTCGTCAAAAAATAACTTCAATATAGACGCGCTCGAAAAAGAAGTTTAGATTCGTATTCTACACATAACGAATAAAATATTTTTTCTAAAAATATCGGCCCCAAACTCGGTACGAAGGTGTTAAATGAATACGAATAACTTTTCATGGGAAAAAACAAAGTTGTAACTTCACACGTAAAAAAAATATTATTTTCAACATTACACGTAGAAAAGTGTGTAGAATACGTAGAATATATAGAATAATATGTAGAATATGTAAGTTAAATAAAACTGGCATATTTACCTTTTTCTATATATTATACATGTAAACTATGTAGGCTAATTCTAAAAAAAAACCGTAGGTGTGCATGGTATTGGAGGGGGGGCGGAGACGTGCGACTATTCAACAATACGAACGCACTGCCTTTTCTATTCTTTATTCAAACCTTTCACATTTTATTAATTGTTGGCAACTATCAAACGGCAAAGAAGTCGGCTCCATAAAAATTATGCGATAAAATTGCGCCTTTTAAAACGTTACGTCTAGTGCGGAAATCCCTCTCACCCACTCAAATTCCGGCACTAGTTGCAATTAAATTTAATTTTTTATTTTAAGTTTTTTACTATTCTGAGATATTTTAAATTTTAATTTACTAATCTATATAATAAATCCGGATCCCTTCCACCTGTCTCAACATTTAGTGGTGAGGGACTCCGTTACTAAAAGCTATATATTTACGTGTCCATTATATAAGGCGCAGATTCGTCTGTACATTGGACCGCTACACTTTTCAATGGAGATGAGCAAATTCAGGTTCACATAAGATGTTCAGCTTATAGGGAGTTATTAGTTCCAAAAACATTTTTAGAATGTCTGTTAGGGCACACCCCTGGAAGTGGGATAAACTGCTAAGTTTAGTTAACTTTATACTGCTTTTATTTTAAAGGAATTTTTAAGGATTTTATAGAATTTTTTAAGAGAATTTGTTCCTGTAGTTTTTTACGGGGGATCTTAAATTTTTTTCCGTTGTTGTTTATACCTAGGTTTTATTTGTACCTTGGTTTTCTTTTTTAATCAAAACTGATATTTTTCTCACAGAACACAGTTGAATTTACTGAGTCATAACCTATAAGCGCATCATCGTAGAAGCTAGTCAGCCGAACCAGTTTATTTTACGTTTTTCTCCGAAGCTTGTAAAAGATATTCCGTAAAACGAAGCATAGTGTCTAAGGGCGTTTGACATGCCAGTGTACTAAGTAAGTGAGTAGAGTTAAAACAAGACGATCTCTGTTCTGTTTATAGCACTGCCGTTATGCTACTGTTATAATGAAGTTCTTATCTGCACATGATTGGATGTTTTGATTACGTCGGTAGCATTTTTATAAGCTTAATTGCTTTCCCAACCGTCTGATCGTATTTAGTACTTAACTTTTGAGCAACATCTTATACTTATAACAATAAAAAACAAAAAATGTTTGGAAACAACAATGCCTGTAATTGATTTAATACTAAATACGTATTTCGATAGCTCAGCTATAATCATCAGTGGTAAATTGACAGTGGACTGTTTTTGGTTCGCAAAGCTAATTATTTTTACAGTATTGGAAAGTTCAAGGGAAGGATTGTCCAATTGCTATTAAGGTGCTGGCTGCATTTACAATATTTAGCGGGTTTAATTAACATTTTTTTATAAAATCTCAGGAATTTGGAATTTATTTACCTTTTTAGGAATTCTTTTGGGGATGTAGGGGCAACCTATAATTTTACGACTTTAGTTTCCTCAGTAGTGTTGGTTTTTGCAGAAATAATTTTAATGACCAATCAAATTTTAAAGACAGTAGAAACATTTCATGAAAATGTGCAGCTAAAACTCATTAACCAGCGTTGATCCAACAACGTAACCGCGATTTTTTGGTTATTTTTGAGCAATTTGATTTATATCCAAAGAAGTCTTTTATACAATTACTATTTTTCAATTCTGAAAATGTTGCCAGTTGATTCTTTCGAATAATTTTAAAAGAAATCTAAAAATTGGGCGTAACTTTAAACTGGCAATAAAAACATAAATCGTACCTTATTTAGTCATTTTAAAGGCAAACCCTTTTATCGACAAGCATTTGTCCCTTTAAAATTACATTCATAACCGCCCAATATGTAAATCAAGGCAACACTAATACAGAAAAAACATTTCTTTTATATTAATATAAAAAGTTCTTTTATGGTATTCGAACCCTCGACCAGCATACAAAATTATTTATTATGAGAATCTCTACTACACCCAAAATTAAACCCATAACACACAGTATAACAGGTATATATACACCCATTTCAGAACATAAATTTAAAATCGAACCTAAACGGGCTCGCTCACAATCCAGCCATGAAGAAGATTGCCTTCATTTTAGATCACATAATGATTCAATCTGTTGAGGCCGTGTTCACTCAATCTCCTCAGGTAGTTTCTTCTATCCCGGGTTATTAACATATTTTCTAGGCGCTTTATTATGGAGCGTGATGTGCCTGTATAAAGAACTCGGATTCGCCTCCAGCCGTATGATGGATATTAAAAAAAAACTTGTAATACAGAGGCAAGCGCAAGAGTACCTACCACACCAAGACGTTGTACTGCGCGTGTTTGATGTGTTAGTTTTTGTTTTCAAAGAAATAAAGGACCTTTTTACGTGGCAGAATCGTTAAGGAAAGATTTGTGGTAATTAAAGTTGTAATTAAACTTTAATTAGTTAATTTTCAGGATGTCAGTTTTAAAATCTGTTTTAAATCGATTTACGATGGCTAATTTCGCGCTGTTTGTTTTCAAACAAGGTTCTATTTTGGAGTAGTTTATGCGGATTTTTTGTTTAATTTATGGAAGCTGGAGAGGTGCCCATTTAACCAACCATAAACTCAGTCGAACAGTAAATAAAATTTAAGCAGATTACAAAAGAGTTTTTCGCATTAAATTACATGCGCGTAAACATTTTCATGCAGTTCGGAGGCGTTAAATAGTGTCAGAAAACGCATGCTTTCGGTTATTAAAACAAATTGAACGGAAATATTTTATCATACAAAAATAACGCGACCGAGACTGAAAAAGTATAAGGAATTTCAATTAAAATACCATCTGCTACCGGAATTTAGGCTACGCGAAGATACAGATACGCTATTTTCAATTTTCTAGAAGCTACACTTTGAAATTGTTTGAGATTTTTAATTTCCTGGTTCGTTCCAACTCAATCTGATTAACTTTATTTGAAGTATAATTTTAAAAGTTTAAAGAAATCTGTAATTGCTTTACAAAAACATTATTAGTTTAAGACGACGTTTAATCTTATATCCTGTAGTGACTTATATTTGAGCGTAGATGTAGAAAAAAAAATTGAAAATCCGAAAAAAATTCGGCATTATTGAAATTAGTAGGCATAACCGATACGTTGGAAACACCCTGTGTATCACCTCATTATCTAATCCTGGCTAGTTTTTATGCAGAATAGCTAATACAGTTTTGCTAGACTAAACAGTTTAATTTTGCCGGAAGCTTTTATAAATTTAGTAGAATTATATTAATTTAGCGGTATTAGAGAGTAAAAAAATAATGATATATGCATTAAAAAATTGTTACCTCAGGGAAGCTGTTACGTTTTTTTTTGTTCAAACTCGACAGTTTAATTTAGCCGTTAATATACAAAAAAATTAATAGAATTTTATATTTCATCCTAGCGTAAAGTCACCCTGTATATTATGAAAATTACTTCTTGCCGACTCATTCATCAAAATAATTCTTCATTAAGTTTGTAAAATGTTCAAATCTGAGGATGTAATTCTGTTAGAAGTCTCAGAATAAAACAATATTGATCTAGCCATTTTAAGACACCCAGTATATATACTTTCATAGTTCACAATATTTGCATTATTTTAATTTCCGACTTATGTTTCTTAGCGTAATTTTTCAAATCTAATTGTGTAACTTTTTCTGAAACCTATAAGAGTAAAGTGGTTTCATCTAACAATTTTAGGACACCCTATATATAAACATTATCATCTAACCTGTCCTCCTGTCCTTAAAACAGGAGGGGGCCAAAACTTACTATTAGCCTAATATATGACCCGTTCCGTGCCATAATACCATAAGCTTGATCTTTTATAGTTTTGAAGATATCAGCTTGCAAAACTTTAGTTGCCACACCCTGTATATTTCAACCTATTCCTTGTTGTCCACTAAAACTAATTTTATCAAAGTTTTATACTTGTAGCTTATAATTTCACCAATTATGAAACACTCACCCTGTACATTACAAAAACATAAGCCGATATTTACTTTTGATCGTTCATAGTTTACTAAATTAGCTTCTTTTTTTTTTTAAATTAATATATTTTTGGCCAAATTGTTCAACTTGTTCAAACAAAACATTATCAATTTAATTTGGGGACACGCCTCCGTACAACCCAAAAACTACATCCAATCATCCTCTCAGGGCTATCGTTCATGAAATTGTTTTTCAGCAAAACTGCATGTTTTCAGGCTCAGTAGTTTAATTTCGCCCGAAGCGTCCAATAAATTTAGTAGAACAGTCACGAATTTCCATAACAAGTTTTAAAAGGTCATCCCCAATAATCCGAAGCTGTTCCCTTTTTCTCTGGTTTTGTCTTCCGCCAGGGTTGTTTACCCTGAAAACATTTCTTCCGACTGTGTGGGTCCCTAATGTTTGATCGGCCCGTGTTTGTTAAAGAAGGGTTCGACGTCCCTGCGTTCTCTTGCGTGCCACGTTTATCACTGCGTTTCACTTTTAGATGGAATCATTTTTAAGCACCCTTCAAGTACGTGAGATTCGGTTTTTATTTTTTTCCGGATTTTCCCCGCTTTTTCGCTGAGTTTAACTTTGGGAATTGGGAACTGTTCTGTTCAAAGAAAGGGACAGTAAACAAACTTTTCGTAATGGTGATTGGACGTAGATTAAAACTCACGAGGAAGGGTTATTTTGTTCCCTTGCAAGTATTGCTATATTTGTCCTATAACGAGCATCGCGTCACTACTATGTCAAGAGCGTGCCAACCAAAAATGTCATAATTTGCAAAAATTATAGGCATTGATTTCGTCGGCACGAGCCCATCTCAAAGCAAACGAAATTTCTTTTAAAAACAAAGAGGAAATAAAAGTAGAAATTTTAATTTTACCACGGATTAACATAAATTTAATTACCATTTTGTTTCTGAACATAAACAAAACATGCAAGTCACTTCTAGCCGCTTTATTAAGACATCTAAATTTCTTAATGTTATAAAGATGTTAAGTTTATAAATAATATAATTAAAAAAATAATAAGAATCGTATGTTTACGACTTGTTAACGCAGGATATAATAAAAATGTTAACGGAAGCATCTATTAATTAATGTTGTTGTTTATTAATAAGCGTTTACCTCTGGATAATAATGTATTAAAATCCCCTAGCTGTTTAAAATTACTGACACGTTCTAAATTTTCACAGTTAATTTTTAACAGATAATTTGGTTTTAATATAGTGTCCTCGTGCTTAATATTTTTCAGCTTAAAAACAATCTGTAAGCTGTTTTGACATCGAATTTAAAATTTCCTGTTCTTTTAAAATTTATTATCGTTATTTATATTTGTATCTGAATACTTTGCTAAATTATAGGAAATTTACGAGGCAAATTGGTTTCGTAGATTCTATTCTGAAATATTCAAAGCAGCTGCGTAAACAATTTGGTAAAAGGTTTGTCAAAAATAGGTGGTAAAGGGGGGAGGGATTGTAGCCAGATTTAGGAAAATGAATTTTGGAAGAACAAGGAGACGGATTTAGAAAAACTCTATAAAGGCCGAAAACATGTATTGAGGAAAACACTTCGGAAAAAAATTCTAGGAAAAATATAATCTCGAAACACTGTCTTTTTTTGGAATCCATCGGGTTTCTTCGGGCTGTATTTCTATTTTAAACTATTGTTTTAGCAATCTTTTTTGTATAGTCTACCTATGATTTTTCTGCCGAGGTTTTTTTTTTGAAATTATTCTTATAAGTTATTTTTAATTTTTCTGAGCGTCGTTTATAAATGATTTGTAAAAAACCTTCTTAAGCAGATGAGGAATCTTCCTCAAAGCCTTTTTGGCTACACACCTTTCCATTTTTTCTTATGGATATTTCAGAGTTTTTCAAGTTCTTTTAGATTCCCTCAGACCCTTTATTATGGAACACCTTCTTCCGAATGTTTTCAAGAAGGTTGAAGTTCTTTTAGTATTCTTTTTTTCTAATTCTCTTGTGCACGTTATTTCTTGTTGAAACTTTTTCTTGTATAGGTAGTCGGTTATTTAAGTTTGTGCTTTGCAGCCCCTCAGAAAGCTTTTATTCTGAAAGAGTTATCGCTGGAGCTTATTTTGGAATAATCTAATCTATGGGATCTTCTTTTCGTTGGAGTCATCTTGCAAGCTATCTAGAAGAAAGTGTCTCAGGAAAATGGTCTGTCATTCTTTTTTTACACGAGAGCTCTAAAAGAAAGTTTCCCAAACACGTTTAAAAATAACATCTAAATAAACAAACGACCATCACGAATAAGGAGAGGACAAGAAGGTACCAGATTAGGTTGTTCAAAAAACAGGACTGAAGACATAACGGCCACTGAATACAACAGCCACATTAATCGTGATTGAGTGGACACAATCGGAGGCCGTTTCGTTCACGACGCGTTGTTAACCGTAATGTTCAAAGGGGCCGTTGTGACCGGCTAAAGGTGTGGGCGTTGTTTCCACCTGAAGGTGTGACAGCCGTAGATTAGGTTAGTCGTGAAAACGTCCCAAGAATACTTTTTCACAAGAAAAAGCCTGTAAAGAGCTGCAAAGAACAGGCCTAGAACATAACGCCACTGTACTCAACCGCCACTTGGATACAGCAGCCACTTCGTATTCCATGTCGTTCACATTGGATTTCTGGCCACCTTGGACACAACCACTACATTGCCTTAATTAACCATCTTAAACACAACGGCCCCCTTAGACACACCAACCGCTTTGGACACAATGGTTTAGAGGACACAAAAACCACCTTGAACACAATAGCCTAATGGATACAACGCCATTTTCTACACAACGCGACGACCACTTTGGATACAATGGCCTTACTTTCAGGTGGACGCACCGGTCGCCTTGCTTACGGGATACAACGCCACCTTAGACACAACCACTACATTGGCTTAGTTGACACAACGTCCTCTCAGATACAGCGACCTCTTTGTGCACAATGACCTTAATGGTTCAAAAGACGAAATGGCAACAATGGCTTAGAGAACAGAACGGCCACCTTGACCACAATGATCTAGTGGACCAAACGACCATCTTAGACACGCCGTCAACCTTAGACACAATGGCCTTACTTTCATGTGGACGCACCGGCCTTAGTAAGTGGATACAATCTAAATTTCTCAAAATTAAATAAAGTAAAATATTAAGATTCTTATTTTTTAGATGTAATTTTAGGGGGCTACTAGTGTGCCCTCACAATTAATTCTATTTTTTTGGGAATTAATAAATATTTCTATTTTTATCTGATTCTTGCAAGATAGTATAACGGAATGCTCAAAAAGTTACGATCTGGCCTACATGCAAATATCTCAAAGCAAATATTGTCATAAAATGAATAAATTAGATATTCATATTATTTTTTTGTTGGAATTTATGACTTTTTAATTATTATAATTTACCAATACATATTAATTTAAATGACATGATTAACGATTGTATTTTCCAAATCTAAATTACTATTTTGTGTGGTACCTACATATTAATTAAAATAATAATAGTAAAGTAAATTATGTTCCTATTGTTCATTCGACCATTTATTGTGTTTTGTCACATTGAATTTTCAGTAATCGATCAAAAGGACAATGTGGATCAAATTGTATGAATATGGAAATTCTGGAAATAATTTGAATACTAAATATTCTGTTTTGAATAATTTCTACGGCTTGAAACAAAAAGGGATTGTACATTTTAAAGTCGTAATTTTGTTCAATTTACGATGTTTAAATATTTTGTATTAATTATCTAAATTTCTCATTGGAGGAATATTTCTCGTGTTTTTAATATTGTGAAATATGAAAATCAAAGTAGTAATTATACCATGAACGTAATTATAATTTTTAATTAAGTTTTTTGCGTTATTTCTTGCCGTATAAATAAGACAAAATTACAAAAATTAATTAAATGCAGCACGAAGTAGAGATTTAAGGGACATTTTGAAATGACAAATAGCAGGAAAACAAAGTAAAAATACGCGAACAGCATTCAAAAGATGAAAATATTAAATAAGCCTCGCACTTAAAACATTTGTTAATTATTTTTAATTACTTCGAATTCGCGTGGAACGTGCCGAAGGCGTTTTCCGAGCTGTAAAACTGCGTTTCCCTTAACATTTACCAATGACCGAGATTTCCGGCGCTTTAGAAAAATAATCACTAATTAAGGACCAACACAGAATGAGAGGAGGTAAATACATAAAAGGAAACCATAATTCGGCGCAAATTTAAAAGAAAAGAATTTCGTTCTGCTTGCAAAAGTTCATTTTAAAAACTCATTTCGTAAAATCCAAATCCAATTAATAAATATTTTAAACGAGTGTTTCTCTGGCAGTTTTATGTGTTAGTGAAAAATTGCTGTAATAAAATCGAAAAGCGGTACGCTTCAATTTTTATGATATTTTTCTATCAAAATATTAAACGCTATATTTTTGATGTTTATTGCGTCGTTCAACTAATATTGCAGTTTCCAAGCGTGAGTTCCATTCTGAAATAAAAGGGCTATTTTCGTGTTTTAAAAATAATTACCATCATTTACGCTTTTTTCATAACGTAGGTGGAACATTTTTATGGTTCATGGGACGTAAATCCTAGAGGAGTTAGAAAATGGACAAACAGCATTACCTGCCCTTTATTATATTTCAAAATGTCCAAAGTTGTCACATTTTTAGACTGCTTTATACAGAGTGATTCATAAGGAATTTGAAGAATTTCGGGAGGTTTATAGGAGATTAAAATGGACAACTTTCAACAGGCAAGCCATGTCTAGCGACGTCTCGTTTTGGAGGAAACAGTGAAAATGGCAAAAACAGACGATGTAAATAAAGCGCTGGTTACAGAAGTCCCGTCCACCTCCCCCTCCTTAGTTCAGTGCGACTGTGCCGCTGGTTACGAAAGTTTTGTTTTTCCGACTGGACGATGACGAAAATCTCGTCACAGAATAATAACTACTTCCAGAAGCTTCACTTGTGTCGGTTCCTTTAATGTTTTCAGCATTATTTTGAGCAACCTTCGCCATTAAACGTCAAAATGAAATTGCGCTAATTTTAAATATAACTTGTAGATTTACAACCAATTACAAGTAAACCAACTAAAAGTAACTCCAAGGACAACAAAGTACACATGAAATAAACGCACAATATGCCCCATCGCCATCGCACAACTTCAAATAAGCGCTACCTCTACAACAGCGCTAGCAGACCACTTGTCTGTCAGATTTACAGGAAAACTATTTACAATCTGACCGACTAAGAATTAAAAAAAATAACCAAGTAATGCTTCTGAAAGTATTTATTATTCTGTGGTCTCGTCGTGCTTCCGGCGAGACTTCGGCAACCTGCGGCGCAGCTTCGCTGAACAAAAGAGGGGGAATACGATGAGACTTCCGCACTCAGCGGCGTAGCCGAGCCGTCCCGATAAGGGAGGGAAAAGGGCGACCCGGCCAGATTTTCGTAAATAGCGGCGGAGTCAAACTGGACAACAGAGGACGACGAAAGACTTCCGTAACCAGCGGCGCAGCCGCACTGTTATCTCTCTTTTCGCCAAAATAAAGCGTTGCAGGACATAAAGTTTGCTTTCGAAAGGTTCTCCACTTGCTTCCTTTCAGGGGAAAGAAGGCTGTGCTGTGTTGAAGGGAATCACAAGGAGACTGCAGCATTGGCGATTACGTTACTCTTATTCACCGCCATCAACTGACAAATACTTATACAAAAATTTTTCATAAAAATACACGAGGGCTTGGTGATGTCCGACCCCGCTGGCATGCCTTTACTTCAACAACACATGGTGAGGAAGGACGAAAAAAATATTCCGTAGGTTCCAATGTGCGCAGACACAGTATGGGTCTGTGAACGATTGCGCGATACAATACGTACTGTTCTTGCATATGAATAGTGTAGCTTGGTACATTAAAACCTTTTTTGCTTTAAAAGTGACCTTTATTTAGGGAAACAACCCCTGCCGTTTACATAAATTATTAGACAATTTTTAGCTTTTAGCAAGCATTTTTAGATGAAAACATTTTTCTCCCCTATAGCTGTTGTTATTCCAAATTATATTGCGGATCTGCTACCATTTTTGTAAAAACATGCATTAAACACGAAATGTTCAAAAAATCGTAGCGGACGTCTGTTTCATCCTAAAAAGATCGGAAACAGCAATCGAATTGCCTTTTAGCTGCTTTTACGTTTACATAGTTCTGTATAATTAAAATATAAAATATAATAATATAATATAAAAATAATAACGCGAATTTACTTTGAAATCTCAAAATTAACTTTTGCCAACTACGATACTGAACTATGAAGAAGTACACTGAAGTCATTTCAAAACTTTTGCCATGACTTGTATGAGAAGTATGAGAAAGTACATTCAAGTCATCTCAAAAATTTTGAGACGATTTGAAAGGAAAGTATAAGACAGTACATTCAAGTCATTAAAAAAATTTTGAGTTGACTTGTATGTACTTCCTCGTGCTTCAGTATGAGAAAGTGCCATAGTTGCAACAAATTAATTTTTAGTCAATATCCAACTGATGCTGAAGTATGAGGAACTACATATACGTCATAGCCGTAGCGGATCGTTAATCAAGCTGTGTAAGTAATTACCTAATAAAAGCGTAGCCAAATACATGTTAATGTATAAAATAAAAACAAAAAGTTAGGACTGTTTTATATTATCATGATTCTATCTGATGTAACTTCAAGCAGCACGCATGATACATTTCGTTCCACCTTTTAAACTATAAACCTTATGAAATATGCATATAAAAATAAGTTGTTGGCATACTTTATGTCTCACATACGATATTTAAACGGTTTCGCTTCAAAAACATGACATTACTTGTAAATTTCCTTTTATGTCACGCAATAAAATACAATTTTAATTTTCTTATTACTACGATAAAGTCCATGTCCTTGTGTAGCCAAGAATCCGTAACTTCTTGGAGTAAGCACAATAATTATATTTTCCTGGAAATAAAAGATTCTGGCCAAAGTTGGTATCATTGTCTATGATCTACGACAAACATTAACAGGAAGTTTACAACAAAAACGTTAAATTTAATACCAAGTTAAAAGAGACATAACTTTTCAGGAAGTTCAGAAATTATCCCCGCTATCTAATGTAATGTTCGCTGCTGCGACATAAATTCCAAGGGCTTCCACAATTTTTTATTACTGGGCGAAAATTGCAATCTTAGATATAAATTTTTGGTTCCCATAGATAAACAACCAGATAACATCGCAACAATAAATATTAAAAGTTTAAGCAGTTTACAACATTCAAGACATGAGGTTAACTTTTTCTCATCGCATTGTAAAGATTTTTATTTCAGTACAAAATGACAATCTAAGACGAAAATTCTCAAAAAGGCGGCAATGGAAATATTATACCGAAGAAGCGCGCTGTTAATCTAATTCGTTTGATTATTGATTTTTTTACAGTTTATAACTAGTAAACATGTTGTTGTAATTAGGTGAAATATTGTAAAATTAGTGAAATTTCTAGGTTATGGCTTTGAAATTGAAATTTAAGCTATATATTCCTATAGGGAAAGAAAGAAAAAAGTGAAAATATACGCTCCCACATTTGTATTTCTAGTTGTTGCAGTAGTTTATGCTCGAGCAGCGAACATCCCTATTTATGCAACTTATTCTAGAAAGGACCCCAAATTTTCTAAAACTGTGTTCTATTTTTTGTAAAAGTAATTTCTATATACACATGTAAATTTATTAAAAAAATGTCTATAGCATTTCCCCAGAATTTTTTGGATTTCTCTGAGATTTCCTAGCTTCTTCCGGAATTTCTTGGATTTTCCTGGAAGTCTCTTGATTTCCTTCGATTTCCCCAAAATTCGTAGGTTACCCCCTGATTTTCTTACATTTCCCTGGATTTCCTCAGACTTCTCCGGAATTTAGAAGAATTAGAAGTCTCTTGAATTCTCTATTTCCCCGCCATTCTCTTGCATTTTCCTGTAATTTCCTAAGTGTCTTCATACATCCTTGGGATTTTATTTGATTTCGGTGGAATTCCCTAGATTTCCTCGGGATTGTCTCGAATTTCTCTGGAATTCTCTTAATTTTCCATAATTTCCCAAGAGTCCCTGTAATTTTTCTGGATTTACTTTGAATTCGCTAGATTTCATTGGATTTCTCCGGGATTTTCTTGCTTTTCACTGAAATTCTCATTTCTTATATTTCCCTGGGATTTTCTTCGATTCCATTGGAATTACCTAGATTTCGGGGGGATCGTCTAAAATTTCCCTGAAGGTCCCTGGATTTCCTTGAAATTCTCCAGAATTGTTTGCATTTCTCTGAAATTCCCTCATTCTTTTGTTTCCTAGGAATTCCTGGAATGCCCTTGTAATTCTCTTTATTTCCTTATATTTCCCCAAAATCCCTAGATTTTCTCGTTATTTTCTTCGATTTCCCTAAAATTTCCTGCATTTCTTCAAGTTTCTCCGTGATTTTCTTGCATTTTCCTAAAATTCCCTGAGTTTTTCCCAGAATTCATTGGATTGATCCGGGCTTTTCTTAGATTTTCTTGTGATTCCTTAGATTTCTTTAGATTTCTCCGGGATTTTCGGGGATTTTTCCAAACTTTCGCACAGATTTCTTATACCACGGTAACCAGATGTCCTTTTTCGTTACAACTTCGGCTTTGAGCTGGTGTAAGTGATGAAAAATTAACAAACATGGAATTGCTTATCTCAGTTTTTTTCGAGAGTGAAATGTTTTTAAAAACCCGTTAAAAATTTGTTGAAATAGAGTAAAACTAATTAAGGGAAAATATTTACATAATTGAAAATATCCGTGAATTATATAACATAAATTTTACTAGAATGAAATTGAAGCTTTGATAAAAGTGTTCAGTACAGTAGACCCACTATTTGCCATTTGGTGTACCTGCAATTGAAATCAAATAGGTTTGGACAATACCAATACGAATTTGAGATGTATGTAACTATATATTTGAATAGGTTGCAATGTCATTTAAATACAAAACCGCAAAAACCGCACACGTCAAACACAAAACTCATGGGAATCAAAGCCAACGAAACTGAAACTGTTTACGGTGAGGCATCTCATTTTTAGCACGTCAATAAAAGTGTAAGGTTTCACCTCAGAAATTCAACACGTCTCAGTGGGAGCTCCAGCCAGTCAAAAACCTAAGCTGAAATCTTTTAAGAAAACAAGGATTATCTAAGCGGTGAACATTCAGGTAAAACGACCATCGTCCGAATGTTTTCCTACTCTCTTCTGCTGCTTTTATTGAGCAGAAAAAGTAGAACGATACCGTTAAAACATTTACGCTTATTAATCTGCAGACAGTTTCAGTCCGAGCTGGGTTTTTCTTACATCCCTCCTTCATCACATAAATTTACTAAGGCCCATTTGCTCCCGCTTATATTCCACGGTCGATTAAATAACTGAGTAGCTAAATTATTTTTATTTCTGTTGAGGTTAGTTAGTTACGCCGTTTAACGCGTCCGCTATTCAAGAGTAGAAATCGTAAAACATGAAACGATTTTATTTACAGAAACCCTACTACACCTGAAATTTTTATCATTCAAAACATCAAAAGGGTTCCATCACAGAAAAATCCTAATATTAGACTCTTTATTAATATTTCTGCTTGCAGAAACGTATAATTTTAATAAACCTCTAATTTTATTCCAACAAAAGCTTCATTAAATGTAAACTTATTTATACGATTCGTGGAATTACGAAACACTCATAGATATTATAATTGAACTTCAACAAAGAACCGGATCATTAAATGAAGATAGCTTGCAATTACAGCGCGCGCTTCACTGCAAATAAATATTTAAAATTAACAAGCTTGTATTTCTAGTAAAGGTAAAAACCCAACTAACAAACGGAATCGTTCGTTTCGTTCATCCCCGCGCATTATCCCTCGTAAATAATATCGTGTTCGAAAAGTGGAGTTTCTCCTTGCAGGCGATACTAATAAGCTATCTCTTGCTGAGGGTCGGCATTTATTAATATAAAGGTATCGAGCGTCATCTGTATACAGTTGAAAAGCAAGTCATAAAAATAGATTTGATATTTTTAATTAAACCTACTAGACGAGACCTTTTTCCTTTATTTTTTGTAGTATTGGAAAACTTTCCTTTTGTTGCTACGTAATGTTATTATTTGTAATTGAAAGAAATTTTCCTAATAAACTCTTAGTTTGCTCTGGGGCATAATCAGGATTCCAAAGATGTGTAAGAGCTTGGCTTTTGAATAAAACCCTATAGACTGATAGATAAAACGTAAAGCCGAAATTTTTTTTAAAATAAAAGGTCTTTAGGAGAAAACCTATAAAAGGGGAGAGAATGGTTCCGCGGTATGCTAGGCCAAAGAAAGATATGGAGAAAAGTTTACAGAAAAATGTCTGTCGGAAATGAGAGCTGCTTGCGGAAAGAAAATCCCAGGAAAAACCGAAAAGAAGCCGAGAACAAAAAGCCTCGGAAAAAAGAAAGAAAAACCTTTGTCAAAAAGCTCCGGGAATTTTTGTTTTAAAAACCAATCCTATAAAATCCCCAGGAATTCTCTTTTAAAAAGAATCGGGAAAAAAGTTAGTTAAACTTAGACTGCCTTAATGGAGATTTCCAAAATGTTTTTAGAAGTAAAAAATCTTGTTAAACAGATGATTATGCACTGGATTTCCCTTTACGTCTTCTATCAGATACCATTTTTAACCGACTTCAAAAAAAGGAGGAGGTTCTCAATTCGTCTGTATATATGTTTTTTTTAAATGTATGTTCGGGCATAACTTTTTGTTTATGAACCGATTTTAATGAGTCTTTTTCCGTTGGGTTCAGTATAGTTCCAAGGTGGTCCCATTATAATTTCATTGGTATTGGAGCTTGAACTTCGAAGATATTCCTCAAAATCTATTTTTTTAACCGACTTTTTAGTGTTTCCGTATTTCATCTTCCGTTTCAACTAACCGTCATTTCCTCATTCGAGAAGCATCCTTACTAGGTCTACCCATCACTTAAAATTGTAAAATAATTAACTTAAAAAAAAAAGAAAACCGACTTCAAATAAAAACACAAAAGTAACATAAGTTAACTAAAAAGCAAAAAATAAATGTTTTTTATACAACAGTTTAATACTTTTTTCTATAGCAACTGTTAAAACGTGCTATTATTAACTAAAATTAGATGGGAAAGTAGCACTTTACCATCAAGGGTAGATAAAGTAGTACTTTAACAGCAAGGATAGATAAAGTATTTTATTTTTTTTTCTACATTAAATACACTAAACACATTGTTACAAAGTTATTAAAGCCACCTACTCATTTTTTCGTGAAACTGTTTTTTTTTCCTGACACTTTTAAATTAAATTTATCATTGATTTTTCTTCATTTTTTGGTCTACTTTAACAATTGCTATAGAAAAAAATGTATTCCACACGACGATAAAATTTCATTATCTTCTCGATGCTTATTAACGTCTCGGCTGACGCCTCGACCCTAAAATCGCTCTCGAAGATAAAGTGCAATTTTATCATCTTGTACAATAAATAACTATATTTGTTGTTCCGTTTAATGTAATTAAGAAATTGTTTTTCATTATATAATTATTAATTGTTTTATAATTTTTAAGTCGGTGCCAAGTAAAACATAAAAATTATATACCTTGCTATAATAACAAATTAGATTCGAATTTTTATGTTCTACTTGGCGCCGACTTAAAAATTATAAAACAATTAATAATTATATAATAAACAACAATTTCTTAATTACATTAAACGGAACAACAAATAAGTATTAAATTGTTGTATAAAAAACATTTATTTTTTGCTTTTTAGTTAACTTATGTTACGTTTGTGTTTTTATTTGAAGTCAGTTTTTCTTTTTTTTTAAAGTTAATTATTATAATAAAAATTGGATTAGCCGTTTCGTAGATACAGAAAAACGAACAAAAAATTTATGCTTTTTCTTGAGCCGCAAAAAAAACCGCTAACTTTTGAAATTTTCATAAAATCCATATTTTCATATACTTGTAGTACAAGTGTAAATCAAAGTTAGTATCGTTTATATTCACAAAAATTATTAAATTACTTAAAAAAAATTTTAATACTGTGTTAATTAATCAATTTATATTAAAATTTTAAAATCTCCAATTTATCTTGACAAAACTTACTTTAAAGGCGTTATATTTCACATTTACAAAACGAGCCTGTCTGTTCCAACACAAGCTCTCAGGGTCTTTCTTAATATCTTAATAACGAACTTTAAATTACAACATGGGTACCTGCACCCTAACCCTGCGCCCTTTGTTCTTCATAGACCTTAAGACAGTGGTGGCGCGGGCGTTTCAATATCAATTTTCATAGTCAGTTGTTTAACGTCGCAAACTCATCCTCTCGGCCATAAATTTTCGCGTTTAGTACAAAGCTAAGAAAATCGTTCTCAGAAATGCTATACAGAATTAGAAAGTGGGATAAGGGCCGGCAGTTTTCGTCACTTATCTGGAGTCCAAACGACAGCTCCTTACAAGAACGGTCATAAATTTTGACAGACGTCTCAAATGGAGCTGTTAAATATCTCCGGCATGGTCATTATAGACAAAACCTTCCTGATCGTCCCTTTCAAGATCACAAATGCTTTACGACCGGAGCTGCTACTGAGCCTAAAGTTATTAGCCGAGCTAATGACTTTATATGTGTGCCAGACATTGTAAATCTTAAAGAAATTCGAGAGGCTCTTCTATTTCTGACAACTTTTACTGCAGAAATTTAGCAATCCCAGACACCTGCCGTTTTTTTAAGCTTAATTGGGATTTTCGCTCTGCTTCTGGGTGCAAAAATGAAGAACATTTTTGGAGGCGTAATATTTGTAAAAATTTTAGTAAAAATTGTAAAAAATACGAAATTAATCATAAATTTGTGGACATTTTAATGAACGTTGGACATCCTGAGATTCCGAAAACAGGAAACACCAAAGAGCGTTAACAAATTGGTCTAAACGAGCAACAAAAGCCCCGCTATTTTACGTCGACACACAAATTCGATTTGAGTGTCCAAAACTCCAGAAGCCGTAAATTTCATGTGTTGTAAATATGTCTTCGTACCATAAATAAAATCGAGTAGTAAAACTAAAATTCCGTTGTTAACGTGACTCTTTCAACCTTGGCATGTCAATTAGTTCGACTAGGACACACTACTTTCTCTACCCTCCTCAGCTTGATGCCGTTACCACAAAGGGAAATTGAAACAAACCAACTTACCGGTAAGGCGTCACAGGTTTCAATCGGCAACGGGTCTTCCGAGCAGTAAAGTGAATTTTCTGGCTGCAAAATAGGCGGCCGAGGGGGTGGTGGCAGCAGAAACTCCGGGGGTGGTCCCGGACAGTCACACTCGGCGCCAGCCTCCATCCCCCACATGGCCTCTAGACCTGGTGGCGGCTCTTCCTGGTACTCTGGCGGTCTTTCCATAGACCTCACAGCCACACTGAAATTAATACGTTGGTGTTAAAAAAAGGCTCGTTCTTTGTGAAATACAAACTAGACTAGGTACTTGGAAAATATGTTGGAAACTTAACGCCAAAGAAAATGTTACATGGGGGCTAAAATCTTAAAGAACAAAAAAATTGCCTGAGACGTAGCAAGCGTGCTAGCCCACGGGGATTATTGGAGTCAAACCAAACCAAAATTTATTAGCATTAAAATACGGTATAGAACTACCAGTAACACACTAGAATCTAGTGACATTCCTAGTATCACACTAAAATCTAGTGACAAAAATATTCCTGAGATAAGACTCTAGAATCTGGTGACATAAACATTCCAGAGATAACAAACACTCTGGAATCTGGTGACAAATATTTCCCCTAGAATTTGATGATGGTTTTCTTTTGGTCACTAGATTCTAGTGTGTTACCTGAAATGTCACTGGATTCTAGGGAATTTTTTTGACTAGATTTTAAAATACTAACTTAAAATGTAAGAAAATTTTCTAGTATCTTAGTAGGAACTAGAGTCTAGGAGATTTTTTGACTAAATATTAAAGTATTAACTAAAAGTGTCACCAAATTGTAGAGAAATTTTTTGTCACCAAATTCTAAAGCGTTATCTAAGGGATTTTATGTCACTAGATTCTAGTGTGTTACTGGGAATGCCACTAAATTCTAAGGGATTTTTTTGACAAAATTTCAAAGTGGTAACAAAAAATGTTACCAAATTCTAAGGGATTTTTTTGCCACCAGACTCTAGTGTGCTATCTATGGAACTTTTTTGTGACTGTTAAGTAAATATGTGAGCAAATTCTGGGGAAATTTTTTGTCACCAGATTCTAGTGTGTTATTAGGAATGTCACTGGATTCTAAGATATATTTTGAGTAGATTGTAAAGTTTTAACTAAAAATGTCATTAAATTGTAGGGGAACTTTTTGTCACCAGATTCTAGAGTGTTGCAAACGGTTTTCTTTCACTAGATTCTAGGGGATTTCTTGTGACTAGATTTTATAGTGTTAACTAGAAATACCAAAAAAAAAGTAAAAAAAAAACAGAAATGTCCTTATGAAATGTTCTTGAAAATGTCACCACGCAAATGCTTCTAAAAAAAACATCTCGAACAAATCTGTATCTTTTAAACAATAAAAAACATTGTTAAGCAAAATATTCTTTTCTCTACTTTTGTGACAAAACTTAGACTTTGTTCTAGAAATTTTATTTCCAGATTCTTATGCTTGTGCAAATTTAACGATTTGTTTTATTATTTATAACTTCTTCAAGTTTATTATATATAATAAAGAGAAAATTATGTTATTTTATGACCTTTACGATATTATTGAGCATTTTACGACGTACTGAAATATTTTACGATTTTTATCATTTTTATGACCACCTTTCACTTAACTGTTTGGTGATTAAGTGATTGCTCCAATTATTACTTGCCAAAGAAAACTTGATGACCCATGCAAGGTTTAAACTGCACACCTGCTTTGTCCCAGAATACCCGACAGTTGCAAGTGTTAATTTGTTAATTAAGATGTTTTCACGTTTAATGATAGTTAATTAATGCTAATTATTTTTTTCTACAATACGAACTTTTAGCCTATAAATAACGCACTGCTCGAAACCGTATTTTGTCCTTGCTTTTCTAATTAAAATGACTTTAAAAATTTTAGCAAAATTAAGTGAAACATTACTGAAAAACCTGTTCACAAAAAAACACAAGTCGACAGTAATTACTGATACTAAGCAATTAAAGTACAATGTTAAAGTAGTTGTTATACAAAAGCATATTTATTGTTTTATTTTACTATCAGCTAATGTTTTTAAAGTTGAAATTATTCAGAATTATTTAAGACATCGTCTAATGAAAACAACAAAGGAAGGAATTATAATCTAATCAGCAAATGTCTTTCAGGAAACTAAGGAATAGAAAAACTGTAGTACGTTCGGGATCCTATAAAAATAAGGTAAATTTGCACCAAAAATGTTTGAGTACTGCAAGTTTAAATAAATTTTTGGTCAATCTCAGCAGTTCTAAAACAAAATTTTATTTTTTTAATTCAAAAAAATTAAACGATTTTTTGAAAAATGAATGGATTCCATTCGCGGTAATCTATTATTGGTTTGAATATTGGTTCCTATTTTTGATACACGCTGTTTATTTAACGTTTGACTATAGTATTAAAGTGTAACAATGTCTAATTTAAATTTAAACTGCTAATAATCAGATTTTACAAAAATCTCAATTTTCTTCACAATCAGTTAAGTATTTTTTTTTCTTATTATAAATAGCTCTAACAAAATTCATTAACTGTCTTTTTTTGGGTTTTTACTACCTTTAAGATAGTTTTATTACCTATTATGGGTAGTTATTGATGCTCCTTTGAAAAATTTATTACTTTTTTAAAAAAACCTGGTGCTTATTTAAATGTTTTAGTACCCTTTTAAAGACTTTAGTGCTTATTTCAAGACATCTTGCCCCTTTAAAAAATGATAAGTGCTTTATTTAAATTTCATCGCCTCTTTCGAGATTTTAGTGCTTTCTTGGAAGGTTTGGTAATTTTTCAGAAGTTATAGCGCTCGTCTACTGATTTTAATAACTATTTAATAAATAACTTTCTTAATCCTATTGTTTTTCATTATTGTAGGTATACGTAAAATTTTTACCGCCTTTTTGCCAAATTAGTTCTGTCTTGCCTTGAAGAACGTTCAATTGGCCTGGTTTTATTGCCGTACATAATTTAAACTATTTATATAAAAAAAAATTACAAATTGCAAAGCCTTGGGCTTTAAATTTACAATATTAGCATATCAAATCAAAGTCGTTATTAACGGACAGGTAAAAGAAGAATCGCGAAAATACTTAAGTACGTTATGCTTGCGTCGAGATGGCGCATGCTGTATTATTCCTTTAAAGGTTTAAGTTCCAGTGACATATTTATCTAAACTACATGTTAAACTTACGAGTTTTTACTGCTCTAATAATTTCTAAACCAAAAGCTCTTTATGTTACTAAAACTGACCCGTTTTCAAGTAAAACGTGTAAAAAAAGAGAAGTAGAACAGCAAGACTCATCAGTTTTTATCAACTACAAAACACATTACGACGGTGATTAAACAATATCTGTTGCCTATTGTTCAACATTTTTTCCTTGAAGATCATTGACCGGTGAAGAAAGTGAATCGTTAGTCTTGTATAATAAACAATTAACCAACACAAGATGTTAGGTTTGAAAATAGAAATAAACGACCAACTCGAACAATTTTGAGGAACCAATTTTTAAACGACTCATTAAAACAGTAATTTTTTAGACATCCGGGTTCGTTATTAATTTTCTTCTTTGTACTATATTCCGCGAGGATATTTAAAAAAATTTGTTTACAAAACCTCTTTTCAGATTAATAACAAATAGTTTTTAAAAGACATATTTTGAATTCTCTAGAAGCCTTAAATCAAAACAGTTTTGCTGTTAACAAACAAGCAAAGTAAAACTCCTTACTGAAACTGTTGCACTTTTGCCAAACCAAGATTGATGATGGAGAGCGCAAAACGAGTAAAAGTGAAGAAAACTTTCAATTTAGATAAGACACGACGAGGTACAGTGGATTTACGCCCTTTCAAGTGATTTTCTATCGGAAAACCGTAACAATTCTATTTAACGAGTAGATTTAATTTCTTCTACTATTATTACTCCTATAAATAATCACTTCGGAAAGCAAAGGGACCAAGTTAATTTAGAGAGAATAATTTATTTTTAGGCAAATTTCATTTTTTAAATCAAAATTTAGAGATAACTGATTTGCAGGCAATTTTAATTGTTAGCAGAAATTAGAAATTTAGAGGGAACTGTTTTTTTAGGCAAATTCAATTTTTGATATTAGAAATAAAAAAATATGAGAGTGCATTTATAAGAGAGGGATGAATTTTAGGCAAATTCAATTATTGATAGAAATAAACAATTGAGAGAGCGGATTTTTAAGCAAATTCCATTATTGATACAAATAAGTAATTTACAGAGAACGAGTTTTCAGGCACGTATCATGTTTTTTACATTAATATGAAAATAAAAATGTGTAACATGAACTTGGATTTTCATTAGCTCCATCTAATCAGTTTTTTTATAAATGTGGGATTAAAATGAAGACATTTGATTTGGAGAGAACTGATTTTTAGGCAAATGCCATTATTTTAAGAATGTTGGAAAAAGGGCAAATTTTTTATTATTAGCCCCAGTAATTCATATTTTATCTACATTCGGACTTTTTTTTATAGCAGATCGTTTCCTACTATTTCTGGTTACTGAAATATGGCTCTTAGATCATTTCTTTTGCACATATTCTGAATTTTTGGCCCTTTTTGCAACTCCTTAGTTTTAGAGCAAAAATTAAAATTGTGGTAAGTAGTAGGGTGATATAGTCTAAAAGATTTACTGGTTAATTTTAAATATTCTTCTTTATATGTCAGTATTACCCTTGAAATTTTTTTACGTTTTCTTAGTAATCCTCTTTTTGGATTCGTTTAAAAAAGTGTTAAATATATTCAGCTCGAAACAGATTACAGCTTCTTATATAAAATATGAAAGTCGTTCACACAACATTAAATAAACAATACCACTACTGATTATTTAATCAAATGTTAAATTCAATATTTGTGGTCTGTCTTTTTGTTTCTTTACAAATTCCAGAACCGCCACGTGATAACCCGCAACAAAACCTGATAACACACCTTTATATTTTTATCCGGAGTAACAATCTCACGTTTCCTGTATAACATCCAACAAGAATTGGCCGATATAAATCCATTGTTTCAAAACAAATATCACAAAACACCACAACACACAATCACAAAACGAACGCATCCACCAAAAATCCGAATTTGCACCAACACTCGAAACATCCAAATTTCAACCAGAATTTTTTTTTACTACTAACAACAAACAATTGACTAGGTCCGTGGGGCAACACCGTACGCTCTAACAGCCGAAAATAAACTAACCATCCTCGAACACTATACATAATCCAAACCCGAACTTATTTTGGACAGCTGCATGCCATCCTGCAGACAGTCCCCCTTCGGAGCATCATCCAATGAAATAACCCAATGGAGGGGCCCCACAAAAACGGTGGGGGTAATAATATAATTACTTTTTAATTTCCAGTTGGCCATGTTTATAGTGAGGTAGGTTAATCCGACTTGGCAGGTAGTGGAGTGGACCAGTTCCGGCAAAACCGAAGACGAAAAGGGAAATCAGTTTTACTTTTTGTGAAGGTCCTGGATAAAAAAGCTGTTTATAAATCGATTGTGTGTGAATGGGATGAACTGATAATGTGAAATTTATTTGGGGATTCATATTTGTCAGTAAATAAACCTGGAAGAGGATCGCTGGATTAGAGAACGGTTTGGCGAAAAGGGTGCCACAGATAGAAAGAAAACCTCTCAAGAAGTTATAATAGGATGAACTGTCACAAAGAAATCGCTGATTTTTGAATTGAGAGAGGCTTATAATGCGCAGGAATGATTGGTTTGTGGGGCTGATGGGGCTCGAGCTGAAGTTTGCTTCAGAATAAGCTAAATGGAATTTTTATACAACAATCGAAATAACTTCATATACTAATAAAATATCCTGTTTTACTTGTATTACAAACTGAAAGCAATAGAATTTAAAATAAACTAGAAAATTATCTAGAAAGCAATTAAGACTTTAGAACGCAAACTAATTTTTAAGAAATACACCAGACTTTCTCGGTTTGTTCCGTGCGTTGTGTCTTTGATTATATACCTTTAGAAGAGTATAGTCAATGGTTGTGTACATTCTGAAGATGCAAACGGCTGGCATTTTATTACGCAATGTTAGTTTGTACGGAGTCACAACCGACAAATTAACGCAGTTTGACTCCTTATTTGTTTTTACATGGAACAGGACGGACCGAACCGAGAAAGTCTAGGAGATCTCCCAAATTACGACACATCCAAAAATCAGTAATAGTATCAACATAACAAACAAAGGAAAAATTGTCTGCTATTGTGCAAACAAATTCTTCAATGTTAAATACATTATAATTATTGGTAACAATTATAATACTAATAGTAGCTGATTAATTTTCACAAATTTTATGCCTTCTATCATCCTTGGTTCGTATTCTACGATGTACAAAAAGAATTAATTAAAATAAAAATATTAGCAATTATGCAGGTTTAATTACATTATACGTTGCTAAGCAACGACAATTTCCGTTTCGTAAATCTTAATTTAGCCCTGTTTCGTCGGGAATAGTTATTTAAGTATCAAGGAATGTAAGGACGTAATAACATCCGAGGTAGGCGAATACGAGCTGAGGCGAAGCCGAAGCTTGTCGCCTGCCGAGGATGTTATTAGTCGATACATTCCGTGTTACTTATTAAATTTTTCACGCTACCGGCAATGTAAGTAGGCCTACAGGTAGAAATTTAATCATATTTTTAAAAGTTCGTTTTGACAGCTGTCATCGGAATTATTTTTTTAAAAGCTCCATTATTCTAAGTTGTCTGTGTTTGTTACCATATCAACGAACAGTTAAAATCAACATTATTTTCCTAGGAACGTAAGTGACACTATTAAGTTCCGTCGTCAAGGATAACTAGTACACGAATGTTATCAGCCATTTACGATCCCTGTAGCTATGGATGTAAGGCCTACTTACACTGCCAGTAGCGTGAAAATGTTTATTTGTATTGTGTAAGCATAACTAACTAAGACAACTTTTATTTTATATAACATTACTTTCCCCCTATCTATAGATGTTTGTTTATATTGCTACGCAACGGTACTTCAAAAAGGCACCCAGGCACACGCATTTGCACGGGAAAGTCTAAAGAATGATTGATTCTCGAATCTTTTAATAATCAATTTATTTATTCCAGATAATCATTCCTACCCAAAATCGGTGCACATCTGAGCAATATTATCAAAACCTGCCAATTTTACTGTTAGCGAATGCGAACTTGCGAAACTCCTTCTCATGGTGTTTCCTCGAACAACTCGGCCACAACAGATATTTGGGACATTCTGCTACTATAGAACTTACAAAGCGATTGTAAATCATTTAAACGCTCGATCTTAATGTTCAAAATAAATCATTCTTTTTTCGTTATCCCGTAGGTTTGTTCGAATTGTGCATTTGTTCAAAAGCTCGCCTCCGAAGCAGGCAAAACAAAAAATGATTTTAATGATTTTCAGCAATATCTTGAGCTATTTCAATAATTCAAAGTTCTAATTACTTTCATTCGAAATATCCCATTAGTAAAAGTCAAATGAACGAATAAAAGAATAAAACAAAGCAACTCTACAGTTCCTTCAATAGCTTCAACCTGCTTCTGGATCCAAATAATGCCACGAGATTCTTCAAGAGCAAAGCAGTGGCTACACCAGTACTCGACTAAGCAAGCCCCCCTCCCCCCTTGCACGGGGAACCCCTTAGAGAATGATATGCAGCTGTTACACGGGGTCTCGCAAAGTAGCCCAGCGCTGCAAGCTCCTTCTCAAACAAAGCAGCGCCCTATAAAAGCCATCACCACGAAATACAAACCCCCGGAGCAATCTTTACGTGGACCACAATTTTTTGAAGCTCCAGCCCGAACCCACTGTTCTTTTTTCTTTGAAATAATTCTTTTAAGAAAACCTTGGTCTTTGTTCATGTATTAATTGTTTATTCGAGTTATAATTTAAATACAAATTTTGTTTAAATGAATAACAATGACTCATAAAAACACAGTTATAATAAGAAACATTATCTAGAATATTTTGAATTTTTATAGCAACTATGTCAATGGAATTGTGTTTATTGGCATTTGCAAGAGGCGAAAAAAAAATATTTATGTAATGTTTGAAAAATGTGAAGCATCAAAATTAAATTATCAAAAAAATATTTTACCTGTTTATCAGGATTGTAAGAAAAAAGTTTTTAATGTTTTCTTTTGATGAATACAATTTTGTAATCTAAAATAATAAGAATATTGTTTACGAAAAAATATAAAAAAAACATTTCAGTTAAGTAGAAAATTCTCTTGGTAATAAAGTAAAAGAGACAAGAGAATATTCTCAGAGAATATTCTCGCGTTAAATATTCTTAAATATTCCAATGTGGGCGTAAGGACTTGGCTAATTAGTTAGCACTAGTAATGGGCGGAATTGAATGATTTTCATAATTGAACGATTGCCATTTGAATGATTTTAGTAATCGAATGATAAAATCATTTGGATGTACCTAAGCGGTGAAAAGCAGTATAAAACGGTTTCCCGTTTGCTTTTCCAATGCTCTTACGACTTAATAATTCGTGTTCTCATTGTCTTTTCTCAGGTCTCTCAGCCAAACAGCGTATCGAATAGAATTTTTAATTTCATCACATTCCATCGCTATTCCGGCTTGTTTTTTGAGTAATATTTCTATAAACCGCGAAAGTAGATACATTTGTCTTATAAAACAATTATGTTTTATAAATGAGACCAGGGTCAAAAGCCAACTGCTAGTTACGTGCACAAGTTAAACTTCCGGTGTCCCTAACTTCTTTTAAGTAACGCTAATTTCTTACAGTGTTTTTAAATTTCATCACAACCCATCGCTAATTGCTGTTTCTGGATACAATTTTTCCGTTTCATAAATAAATTATTTTTTTATAATGAGACCAGTGATTAAATTATTGTCGGAATATTGATAAGATTAAAATATTCTTATCTCGTTGTTCTCCGCCGCAAGGCGCCTTATCTTTATGCGTTTGCATATGAGAAAATTACATTGTTTTGTTTAAATTGTTCGAAGCCTCTTCAGTTTTTGCAAAATCATTTTCAGCTCAACTAAAATTAAGTGTAATTAATTCACATTACTGAAACGATTGTAGTTTCACTGAAGTTACTTTTAAGTTAATGGAAATTGCTGTCAATTGAGAGACTAAAGTCGAGTCAAAATCAAGAAGAAACTGACACGCTATTCTACCACACTACCCACTACTTCAGCAGTCGGGGTACTAACCGCTTTCTTGTTAAAGCAATGCAATTCGCGTGTTTATGCTCATGTTGTAGGCTTTGCTGTAAGCAGCCCGGTAGTTCAGTTGGAAAATGTGTGTACGGCATCAGGGGCCGGCAGAGTCTAAAGTTAGTTTTAATTTTTTTAATTAATTTGTAATTATTTATTATTGTATGGTGGTGGAATTCTACTGGTTATGCTCCCTGAAATAGTTTTAGCGATTTTAGCACACTTTCCGACTATCGGGGAATTATATCCAGGACGTTAAAATTGTTTTGTCGTTTAGAAAAAATATCTGAAAAATACCTAGGTAATTAGAATTAGCCACTGTTAACTATTCTTTATGTTTTGATATTTTGATCATACTTCTGATGGCCCCCTAATTATGCTAATAATTCAATAATAAATAATTTTTTGTAATTGCTGTTTTACAATTTAAACTATTCAAAATTTAAATAAATAAACAAAACATTTTAACCGCAAACCAAATCTAATCGACAACAAACAAAAAAGGTATATAAATTTCTATAAAATTATAATTAAATTTCATACGTTTAAAACACGACTTCAATAAATCAATTTGTCAGACGTAATCGATTTATAAAAAAATTATTTGTCATAGGGGTACTATTATTAAGACCCATCCTTAACGTTATAAGTTACTCATCGCTTCTTGTTGCCGTAACCACAAAACGATCGTCCATTTCGTTCGGAACATCACCTTTATAAGGGTACGTTATGGGCTTCTGGGGATTTTAATATGTTCGACTTGTAGCCAAGGCGTGATTGAAGGTAATTCAGGTTGGGAAACACTGGATTTATTTGCTTTCAATACTAATAAATTTCAAATTGAAAGTTGGAAGAGTTTTTGTAAACAACAAGGAATTTCTGCATTGAGCAAGTGTTAAAATTTTGATGATAAAACCAGAAAATATTAATATTTAAGCAGTTTTGTGTGGTTGTAATACCAAATTGTAAAAAAACTTTTAAATCTTGAATACGTAAAATTTATGGACCATCAGCACAAAAAATTTGCGTCATCCTGTATAAAAATTAATAAAATCTGAAAAGGGGGAAATTTAAGGAAATAATAGATAGGGTGGCGTATGAGAAACCAATTAATCTACCAGTCAGGTTTATGTCCTAAATTTAGTTGGGCTGTAAAACGAAACGAGCTCATAAAAGCAACAAATGCATCAAACATTTAAAACAAACGAGGTGCACACGACATTCAAAATGCATTTCGGATTAAATGAACGGATTTGTATTCGCAACGCATAGCAAAAAGTCGTGCCAACTCGTAAACGACGCGCCACATGTACCGAAGGGTCCAAGTTGGCCAGGGCAGGGTGAAATTTTAAAACTGAGCCGGTGAATGGGGCAAAATTCTAAATTGCATTTATTACGTTGCTTACGTGATTCGCCGATTATGAATATGGATGGACAGTCTCCTTTCGAATTTTTAGCTCGTGGTCGCGCATTTAAATCGCCCTCTTTTGTTAGTCGGAGAAAAGAGCTGCACCTGCAGATAATATTAAAACAGACACTCTTCTCACCCCTTTTATTGCTTCGTGAAGTTTTCCACATCCTTTACTAAAATAACACGGTAAACCCATTACCGTGTTAATTTTAGCGCTCCTCCGCGCATAACTACATCGGGATTGGAATTAAATAAATGGAAGACAGATAGAAAGGAGGGCAATTAACAATAGAGTTAGTGCTAATATATTCAGGTAGAAGTGATAGGGCAAACAATTACCTTTCTAATTTATTGCATCGGTTTGTTCCACGGGGAGAAGGATTGCTTAATGAATTCTGGTCGAGTGGCTGAAAGGGTTGATATTGAATTTATTAGGAGTGGATTATTTACGCTAGAATAATTTATTTAAATTTTACCCAAATAGAGTTCCACTTTGCTTGCACCCTTTACCATTCCAGCTTTATACAATTGTTGGTTCGGTTTGCATAAAACCCACAAATAAATCTCGAAATCCTTTCAAAACGAACACACACGTAGAACAATTCAATTAATACCTTCCGAAGGTTCATTATTAAATACTACATCACAAAGCAGATTATAATTATTATTATTATCATTGCTTGGTTCTAATCTATATTAACTTGTGGTTACATCATCAGAAATGTACCCTTTATAGTCATGCATATCCTCAAGCTTTAATCCCTTTTGAAAGTCGCCCTTCATATTTGCTGATTCCCAGCCTTTCACTTTTCAATGCTGATCGCACTTTTCTTTCTGCATTGATACCCTTTTCAATATACAAATACACACACAACTTTATTTGATGGCAATGCTTCGAGACTTTTCCTTGATTTTTTCACAACAATGTTGAGCACACCATCATAACATAAACCTAAAAGGGTTCAAATCTGACAAATAAGGTGGCCATGTAATACCTAAGCATTTTTGGTAAAGACTTTTGATCGAGTTTAGCCCAGAAGAATTCACATCTGAAATAACACCAATTTCTTCAAACACCCGGTATATTTTGTTATTTATGCCAAATTGATTTGACTTACATAGTTTTGAGAATTAAAATTCAATTTCTATTTACTACAGACTTCTTCAGACTAGTTCACATTGAATAGGAACAATTCATTCCCACCACACGCGATTATCAAAAAGTTGTAAGAGGTTCAAATCTGGAAAATGAGATGGCCATGTAAAATGTAATGATGGTTTCTGGCCAAAGTTATTTAAACTATCGTGCCATTATCACTAAAACACCCCAGGGAACTTAAATCGTGGCATTCCACCATCTACAAAATAAAAGAGTATAAATATTGCACAGTCAATTAATATATTAATTGTCGAACACTTTTGTGTAATGCAATTCTATTTTGAGCTTACTGCTAAATTGTGAAAGTTGATATATTAATTTCACATGAAAACGACATCCTACTCAAAAACCAATTGATTTAAATCAATGAATTTTTTGATATAAATCGTTTGATTTAAATCAACTTGATTTAAAAACACAAAAGAACCTAAGAGGTTCAAATCTAGTGAATGACGTGGCCATATAACAATGAACGTTTTTGGCAAAATTTAATTACATTTTCATCTCAATTTGATCTGAGATGTTTACGTCTAAAATAGAATCAATTTTTTCAAAACACCCGGTGTGCCATAATCTTTGTTTTCTGTACAAATTTATTTAATTTTTTTCTTCAAAAAACTAAATTTGATTTCTAGTTACGGCAGACTAACAGACTTTTTTCTTTAAAGTTTGTTTGTAGTTCACATTTAATAATAAACATTTAATCCCCACCACAGGCCAAAAGCCGCACGTGGTTCAAATCTGGCAAATGAGGTGGCCAGGTAAGCAAAGTAATAAAAGTTATTTGAATTTTCGTTTAAGTTTTATCTGAGGAGTCTACGTCTAGAATACTATTAACATTTCGAAACACCCTTTGTTTTGTGTGTAAATCTATTTAAGTTTTATATCTTTTGAAAATTCGAAATTCAATTTCTAGTTATTGCAGTTTACATTGAGTAAGGTACACCACTATCTTTTCATAAAATGTTCATAAACACATTGTTAACATGATTTTCCGCCTTTCAGGACAAGTCCGGAAATTGATTTTCCCAACTTTCAAGGTTTAGATTTTAAAGTTTCAACATGGCTCTAGTTTACATCTACCATACCCCACAATGCTTGTCGTATGAAATATTTACAGCGTTCTCTAATTTAGTCTGGATTCGTACACGAAACACGAAATTGGTTTTCTGCTGGTTGTAGACAAGTCAACAAGTTAACTCCACTGACAATTGCTTTAAAATTGAATAAAGAAATTGTAATGTTTTTTTTTTTGATTTTTCTATTATTATATCAATCTTAGATTAATACAAAAATCATATCAAACAGAGGTAGTAGAAGTAGGTAACAGCTTTCTTAACTCTAATAAATTTGCGATTTTTACCACTTCAGAGCACAATGGCACACTTTTCTCAAAATGCGAATGCAAAAAGCTATCAAAAATATATAGAAGCTTTTGAAAATTTTCGGCATGCGTCCATCAAAGATAGTTTCCCTAACAAAATTATTATTATTCATATCATGACTCTTAGCGAACGTGACGAAAGATTCCGCCAGTGTAGCATTGCACTCGGGGCTTGCTTCCCATCCATTGGTGATTACTGATTAGGTAATGAGAATGCTGAATCAAACGTTTTAATCTTATTTGATTTATGGTCGGTACACCAAGCACGGCGAAATTTAATCCCGAATCGTTCCCAGGATCAATTAGCCCGAGTTTCGCTCTTTGTTTAAAAATTCCTTGGGAAAGAAAGCGTTTGTATGTCTGAAACGTCACGGTAACACACGGTCAACGCAAGGTCGCCAACTTTCAGGATCAAGGGCTCTTCAACCCCCTGACCCTTAGTGGTCGCCGGCCAGCTGTTGCACTCTAATGAAAATATAATTCCAGCCACCCTACCTGAATTGCGCTCGTCCTAATAAAGACATTATACAAATTGATACATCAACACGTTTTTCAGGATTTTGATTGGGTAATTTAGAAGTGAAAATGAGTAATTGCCCACAATTTTAATTTGGGTTTAAATCTAAAAAACAAGTTTTATTCGCGTTTTGAATAAATTCTAAAAGCAACCAAAATTGTTTTCATAAAATTTCTGAAAAATTTCGATTTTTTACCTTAATTTCATGAGAAACCTGCAAAGTTGCCAATTTTTCCGCAATTTTTTAATTGACTGCATTCGTTTAGAACTTAAAAAAATTCTTCTTTTAATTCGTATTGAAAAGGATTAAATTTTAAGAGCAGACCCAACATTACATTTAGCCGAACAATGCGAACACAATTCCTTCCGTAACAAAACCTAATGAGGGATTACCTTTTCCAATTTACTTTAAAGTAATAGAGCCTCCAATTAATGAACGATTCCAACAAAAGCAACCAACAATGCCACATATAAGGAGTTGAAAACTGGGGCCAATTTAGAAACGTCAGCTCTTCATCCCTCGCACAGGTACGAAGAAGTTTTCGAGTCGGTCAACACGAGTCCTGACGTTTTGATAACATCTTGCTGCGCTCCCCAGCTGACAGGTTCGATAATTGGTGTGAAGTGAACAAAAAGAAATCGGTAGGAAACAAAAATCTATTTTACACAACAGATGTCTTGACAACTGGGTGATAACTTGAGTAAATCCCTTTGTTACGGTAAAATTTGGGCCCCTATAAGACCATGATTACCTCATTATAAGATTTTTCTGGATTATTAAGTTAAGAAGATGAGATCAATAGAACAACTGTTGCGTTGATTCTACAGGATGTAAAATTTTGTCGAGATATGTGGAGGTGTAGCCATGGGAAGATTTGCATGAATAATAAATTACAATAGAAAAGAAAATCAAATACATAATGACTTATTCAAGAATAACAGATGCACAAACAAATGTTTTTAAATTCTAAGTAGACAGATAACATTTGTGAACGAGCAGTGGGTGTTCTGCACATAATAATTAACCCACCTGTTGTTTGTTGTTGCTATCACAAGCTAACAAGAAACTAGTTTTGCAGATTCGACTGAAATCTTAAAAAATATAATGTAATACTATTATAAATGTACAAATTACGATGTACATATTATGTAATAGCGATATGAAATATTCAGTAAAACAAAACATTTTTCTTTAACAAACGGTAAAGTAAAATATGTATTAACAAAACCAAATCAAAAGAGTGTTGGTGTTATGAAATGTAAATTTTATAGTAAAACCGCGACTCTTCTGTAGGAGTTAACAAAAGTTACTTTCTGCTAGTTATAAATGGGTTTTCATACACGATGGCCTATTGTCACCTTTGAATTTAGTCTTGTATCAGAAAATGTTGCCTTTTCCTGGCTTTTATTCAATACTAGCCTTTCAGTACCAAATTTAATTTCACTTCAATCAATAATCCTACCTTCCGCTACATTTTATGTTCCTAGTGATAGCATTATACTTGTGCTGTGCTTCTACTGACAATTCTGATGCTTCATTATTTATTCTACAACGACCTCTGTTCTTCTTTTGTATCTTTCTACTGTTTACATTTAATGTTAGCTTCATCGCTGCCTTTTCGCTGACAACTCCTAGCTTTAAGTCGATTGGTGTGTTTTTTTCGCTGATCCTTAGCCTTATATCTATATTACTTCTTCACAACTAAATACATTCTTACATGGGAAACGTTGTCTTTTCGCTGCCGCCGCTGCCTTTTCGCTGACAGCTTCTAGCTCTAAGTTGATTGGGTTTTTTCTTTTTCGCTGAGTTTGTTTACATTTTAGTCGATATTACTCTTTCACAAATCAATACATTCTAGCACGGACAACGTTGCTTTTCTGCTAGCGGCCTTGGTATTTTTCGCTGGTGTACTTTGCCTTTTCGCTGGCCCTGCAACTTCTAGCGTTCAGTCGTTCAGTCAATTGTTGTTTTTTTTGGCAGAGGGCTTGTTAGCCTTTTTTTAACCACTTCCACAAGTAAATACATTTGTTAATAAGCAACGCCGCCCTTTCGCTGATGACCGTTTCCTTTTTGCTAACGGATTTCAGTTTTCCACTTGCAATTATTATTACTTTGATAATTCGTTGTATCCTTTCTATTTGCTCTGTAATTTACTAGTGCCGTTTCCCTAAAGAGCATTATAGTTTTCCCGACAGTTTCTGGTATTGCAATAATTAAATATTCTCGCAGTGGCTTTTTGAGAAAAACTCCGCTGACTGATTTCAGTCTTTCGCTGACAACCGTTGTCGTTTTGTTCGCTAAAATGCATTATTCCTTTGCTTTCAACTGTTTGGTTATTTAGTTTCATTCTTTTTTTCGTCGGAGTTTTTCAGTCTTTCGCTAACAGATACCATTGTTCCAAGGGAAAATATGATCTACCATCTGCAATTTGCATTATCGCTGATACCTATTACCTTCTCGCTGATAGTTGCCTTCTAGCTGGCAACTGTTGCCTTTTCGCTGTTGCCCTTTTTCTGGCTGTCGTTGGCTTTTTGCTAGCTGTTGGTTGTTACCTATCCACTGACAATTTTTGTCTTCTATTGGCAAACGATATTTGTTTGTTATTGGATTTGGCGAATTTCTTTAATTTTCAAATTTCATGCATAATAACGAGCGTGTTACCTTATGCTGACGTTTATTTAGTAAATCTTTTGTTGCTTTCCCCAGCTTTTCATCAAAAATTGCTATCATGCTTTATCTTCGATTAAAGTTCTTCATAAACTTTTGCTGCCTACTTGATACTTCTACAAGCGACTGTTATTCTTCGGTTGGTAGCTACTTCTTATCTATGCACTGATGATCATTGGATTCACTTGTCCAATTTACAACTTATAATTTTCTCAGACAACAATACTTCAGTATCGAATCTCACATCAGAAAAAATACTATACCGACCAACAATTTAATTTAGTTCGGTTTGATAACTTTTCAAAGTTTGTTTTATGTTATTGTACTTTTCAGGTTGCATTCCTCCTGGCATTTTTTGTGCAACTCCGCTTTTTGTGGGTATAATTATTGTAGACGGATTACTCTTCAGAACGTTCATTTAATCGTCATTATTATGTGCTCAGCTCGCCTAACTTAATAGTTAATTTTCAAAACAAAAGACGTATTTTTCGACACCTCTAACCACAACTATATAACGTATTTTTTACTGGCAGTCTGGCGTTGTTTGCTAAAGAGTTAATAGCTTAATTTATAAATATCCGGACGTATTCTTACGCTTACCTGCTTATATAAAATTACAACTTCGGGCTGGAGGCGAGAGAGGTAAATCAAGAAAGCCGCAGTAAATTAAAGAGATGATTTTAAATTTGATTACGAAATCTCTTGTGTGTGTGAGTGGAGTTCGAAGGCCATATGTGAAAACAGATTAAGAGATTAAAAGAGCTAGCCGAAGGAGCCCACGCGGGCGTAAATCTTGACAGATCAATTATTTCAAACACGAACCCGTCACATTATCGGCCGTTTCTAAAGAAATCCGCCCATTTCGCAAAGTAACAGGTTCTTCCTTCAATTTCCGAACGACTTTCTCCACGGATTCGATTTGAGATACCCCAGCGTGCGTGCCTATTATGGCAAAGGAACCGACACAACTTAATTTCTCCTGAACATGTTAGATACAAAAACTTCATTTACATTTGCAATATTGCGAATAAATATTCGGCAACATTTCAAAGAGAAACTGAAATTTAAATTTCAAAATCAGATTTCGTGGGCTAGGTCGTGGTGGATGAAGGAATTTAAAAAAATACAAGCAGCTTAAAAATTTTTAACACGTCTTCACGTGTATGCGGTTTGTGAGGACTTTTATGTCTAATGACAGGCAAAAGATGAATGTGGGTCTTCTCAGGTAAAAGACCGAGCCGATTTGGAACCTACCTGGGGGAAATTCTGGTGGAGGTCTTGTAATATATCGCGCAAGTCAACTGGAGTATCAGTTTTCAGAGATATGAATCTAGATTTCTGTTTGTCGATTATTCAGGCTTATTGATTTTAGCATCAGCGTTCAATATTTACCTCCGAGTTAACTTCTTAAGTGCTTTATAATGTGTTTGTTTAGGTCTCTCCTTTCAAGAAAAAAATGTAGTTTCGGAAAATATAGTTTAGTGAGAATTTCAAACCGAAATTGAATGAGGTCAAAGTCGACGCAAAGAAAGACCACATCGCTACATCAACCGCCTCCATCAACTTTATTCAAGAAAGAGCATAAGGAAAAGGATCGATATATAATATTGCAAAATATCGCGTTACCCGATGGTTTCGATAAGGTTTTTGCTGACGGAATTTAAGATGGAGCAATTCTCTTGATGGTGTGTTTGTATTAGGTCTGCTATATTTCCGCTACGCGCTATCATATGGCAAAGACGAAAAGGGTACACCGATAACATCACTTGAACCAGGCCAAGGATTCCCTGATCAACACAAATTTCATTATTGATTTCTGTAATTAGTCAATTTAGTTAATGCACCGAAATATTTTTTAAAACAAACTAGATTCAATAATTACTATCAATTACCAAAATAAGTTGATCTTTTCTGATCAGCCAGCAAACATTAACTTTATGATGCTTTTTTCTAGTTTGAATATTCGGAAAAATATTCTCCCCTATCATTAACTACATTTCCTGCTCCCTTTTTATGCGGCTTCAACCACCAAAAAACTACTTTATCTCCGGTTCACAGCCAGACAGACTAACGTTCATTCTAAAACCATCGGGGCATACGAGTTGTGCAGCGTATAAAAATCATATTTGATAAACATCAGAGGAAGGGATTATTTTGATATAAATCGAGTTAGTCGTCCCCAAAATAATAACCTTCCTGCTCAGCGGACCACGTGATTGGGATTATGCTACCCTTGATATTTGATACTGCAGCCATCAAGAACGCTCTTGTTTGGCCGAAAGCTGACCAGACTGTAGAACTTCTAAATCTAAGACACGCGAATGATTTAGTTCGATTCATTAAGCATTTGTCTAGTTCCCAGCTGTTCTAATTTAATCCTAGAATCTCTAAGAATTTAGTTGGGTTGGTTTTTTTGGGTTCGTTTCTCTTGGCTTTAATTAGAATATTACGGGAGATTCTCAGGAAATTTTTTATTTTCAAAAAAAAATGTTCACATACCTTAACCGGATTTAAATTAGAATGTTACGAGAAATGGTTAAGAAATTGTTGGCAAAATTGTTGTATAGGGGCGGTTCAAAAAGGTTTAAATGATTTGTTTTTTGAGCTAGTACCCGTTTTTCTATCACTTGGTTTTAATTGGAATTTTACAGGGAACGGTCAAGAATTTTGTATACTCAAAATCAGGTTTAAATTTAAAAAAAACTCATTTTTAAACTCGTTAGTCGTTTACCTTGGCTTTAATCGGAATGTTTACAGGGAACGTCAAGAAATTACTTTTTTGACTCCTTGGACTTGAAAATTATGAACTTAGAATCGACTTACAGGGTCGATTTATAAAATTTGTGAGCTCGTTTGAAGCAAAAGTCAACACTTACAATCAACTTAAAGTGGCGGCTAAAACAGTTTTCAAATTATTTACTTTTTGAGCTTGTACTTACTGACTTTAATAAAGAATGTTACCTACAATAGTAAAGATTATTCATCATCATCATCATAATCTATCCTCATATACCTGAAGGTGGCTTTGTTACTTGTCCTGGTCAGCCAGTAATCAAGGCAAGCGCCGTTAATAGTAACCCAACGTCGAATGGCTGCCGAGCTCGATACCGATCCACAAAAAAATTTTTTGCTTCTTCCGGGATTCGAACCGAGGGCTCACGCCTGATCCTCTTACCACTGGGGTGGCTATGATGAAGGAAACTCAAAGTTTACACCATCTCTATTTATGTTTATACTTCTATTATTTAAAGTTAATTAAAATGTTACAGAGGACGATCAAGAATTTTGCAGACTCAACATTCACTTCAAAAAATTATTTTTTTGAGGTGGTTTAGCTTGGATTTAATTAGTTTGTTACAGGATATGTTAAAGAAATTTTTGAAATAAATTCTACGTACAGAGGCGGTTCAAAAAATATTAAATTATTTTTTGCGCACGCTTTACTTGGCTTTAATATTATGATATTGCTTAAGGCTGATTATCGGTGAACTGATTAACCGGTTATGAGTCCTCAATTTGCTGAAAAACCGGTTTACCGGTTATTGAAAACTGCAGTTTTAAACAACGCAAATGGTTATCGATCATGACCGATTATCGGCCATATTTCATGATCGATTATAATCGGTCTCGTTATTTAAACTTGGTTATAAGTATGACCCACAATCATAAGTGATATCCGATCGCCAGACTAACTATTGTTTACCATTAGGTGTTTGTTCATTTTTATCAAAATGTGTCGCAACAAAAAATTTCTTAAACGTATGAGAATTGTAAATGTTTGATTAGAAAATCGATAACCAGCCGTAACCAATAATATAACCGATTATTGACTATACCCAATAACCGGTCATAAGCTTCAACCAACCACGATAACCGGTCAACCAACATAACCGATCATAATAGTCCGGTTACAAAAATCGTCGGATCCTGGTTTTGCCGGAAACCGGTTATGATTTGGAGTAACCGTTTTTTTATGTATTGGAAACTGATTAACTTAGCGCCTGACTATTGCTGAGAATGGTAGGAAATTTTAATAAATAAAATTGACTTACAAGAGCGGTTCTAAAAGTTTTCAAACGATTTGCTTCTTTAGATAATTTGACTGTTCTTCAATTATAATGTTATGGAAGATAATTATTTGCGTCTAAAAGTTACTAGACGTGAGGCTCAGAAAAGTATTTTTTTAGGGAAACTGACAAAACCAAAAACTATTGTTTTGTTAGACGTTTCGTCCTCCATCACAGCAATAATTAAATATTGTTTATATTTGTTTACACAAGATGAGTAAAATTCGAAGGTAACCTTTTATGATTTTGTGTTGTACGAAACTGTGTTTACAAATAATGACATTATAAATGAAATGATAATAAATATCTGCACTTGTTCATAATTATCGTAGGATGTTTGCAGGCTCTTTAAGTCTTTGCACACGCACAGGTACAAATCATAATACCATTAGCTTGGAATTCTAATATATAATAAAGCCATTATGTTATTGTGTGGACAATGACTTAATTGTGTTCTGGTCTGTTGCACAAATTGATCAATTTCAGTACAATCAGACTGTAACAATACAATTGCTCTGATGTAAATTACGCATTGTTATTGGTTTAAGATTAATAAGCGCCTACGTTTGTCTTTGCAAGTGCAAACCATGTTTGACTTGCAGATGTACTAATATCATAAATTTTTAAATTTTTATGAACATCTGTAGCGACTGTACGTCGGAAATTTATGATAATCTCATTATATTCATTGGACCCTAATATGCGTGAAACATTAACGATAATAATGCTATTAGGTAGCAATTTTTGCCTGTCATAGTTACATGCCAGGTGGTGACAAGGGAACAAAATTAGTATGGTTTTATTGTTATCGTGTTTGTGTAATGGCTCCTAATTTTGCTATAATTACCCAATTCTGTTGGGCATTAGACAGTAGCAAGTTTTTGGTTAAAAAGTGGAATTAAGTGGAAAAAAAATTAATTGTAAATTAAGAAAATTTAGAAGAAAATCACACTGAAAAAACACCCACATTTCCTTTAATAATATAAGACTTCAACAGTTTTTTGGAAGAAAACCACAAAAAGCGAACTTTCCTAAATTAACCGAATTTAACGATGGGAATAAGGACCCCGAAAGCAACCACTTCATCTCAACGGACAAGTTCGCAGCAGCAAAACTTTAACAAGTCCGCTAATTAATTCCCTATAATCGGAAATACCCGCTTCATCTCAGTTTCCCATTAGGGGCAGCACAAGCCGCGGCAACGGAGACTTATTTTGGAACATAATTAGCTGGGGCCCGTCTCGCTCCGCCTGCTTGGCTGCTGTGACATCTTCATCGCGATTTAGTGTCTGCCTCCATTAATCCGATGTGTCCGATCTTTGATGTCTCGCAACAGCTGTTGCGATACTCCGACGATAAATCGAGTCTACGCAAAACGGCTAGACAAAGACATCAAGACTCCACGTTTTTCCGGAAATTCATACCAAAGTAATGGCTTGTTTGCTATTTTATTTCTGAAAAATTTTATATAATTTTGTTTCACAATTCTGGCCAAATTTTATTTGTAAAAAAATATTTTCCGTAGTGTGTAATGATGGAAATTTAGAGACCAGAAAATAACGCCTACCTATACGCTATGGAAAAGCTCACCTCTCCTTAGTATTCCATTTTAAAATTTCAAAAATTTATAGGGGGCGTCACAGAGCAATTGGAGGAAAAACGAAATTTTAGCTGTTTGAAAATCTCTAAAATTTTGAAAATATACATCATGCGACTACCATTCAGGAACTATCTAACGATTTTACGTTGATGTGGCTCTCAACTTACTTTTGAGTGAAAAATTTCAAAAAATTACAGGTCATTACATTTGCTTTTGTGCCCACAACTTTCTTTTTTTCCCTAGGTATTCATACAAAAACAATGTTCCTGATCAAGTTTGATATTTTAAATTTCATCAAAATCGGACTAACCGTTCCATTTCCAGCGATATTATGAAAAGAGAAAATATATTTGTTTCTATCACTTTCTGTTAATTTATGGCTAAGCTCAAAGCAGACATTTTTCAGCAGTGTACATTCAAACATCAAATAGAAAACAGAACGAAAATAATCCCAAAACCAACCGAACTCTAGTTTAAATATTTGATTTCTGTATACGTTTTCCAACTGGCTTTCAAAAAAATGTAGGTCAACGTTCGCTTTCAAAGCCAGCATTTTTTAAAACTCATTGCAATGCATTAAAACACAGAAAAGAAATTCTAAAACGACACATGCGTGCATTTAAAGTTACGGGGGAAAAAGCCGAAGAATTAAAAAATAGTTAAAATGTTTAGAGTAGTAGTAACGGAACGTAAACACCGCCACGCGTGACGCCTTTAATTTAGATAAATGAAACGACTGTCAAAGGTTGAGTTTAAAACTGTTTTCTGCTTCATTCGTTATGCTTTCTAATTATCACCGTACACGCTGCTATTTTTATCGCAGGTTCTTTTGTTAGCATGTGTATATAACGCAGGATGCAGAAGAGGTCGTTGCAATATTTTTCCCATTGGCGATTTTCACGAGACAAAGGGGTTTCCTAGCTAGTTAAAATTCAGAATTGAAAGCATGCAAAAATGAATGTTTTCAGAGGAAAATTATTATTTTTACAAAACACAATTGAGGCAGATACAATTATTTTAACAGCATCCAAAATTGTTTTTTTTTAGATTTCCATTTTTCCTAATACCTAAAACGAACAAAAGAAAATAGATAATAATTTCAAATTCCAGGATAATATGAAACGGGTTCTTATTTTTTTCCAAAGCAGTAAGACCTGGCGATCTTGCGGGCCATAAAGCTCTACTCATTAAAAGATGTCGTGTAAACAGTGGCGCCATCTTAGTGGAAGTATCTATGCTGTACTTCAACTTAGTGCAGTTGATTTATGAAAACGTTAAAAATATGTTTACGTCAAACTGTTGCAATTACCAAAGAAAAATTTCATTTCCTGCTAAAGTTAATAAAAAATTTGTTGGATCGTGATGCAAATTTTGTCTTATATTGTCAAACATTTGCGTTGCAAATCGATTGCCTGCAGTTTTCTGCTTACGCGCATTGATTCACATTCAATAAAGGAAAAAACAGGAAATTTTTGTGTCAACTCTTCAATACAAGGCAGCACATTATAAACCCATCCAGTAGTTATGCGAAATGAAACACATTGCGAAAATATAATTCAATTATATTATTGTTTCCTTTTGGGTATGAATCACCGCTTTAATGTTTATTATGACGTCAAAAATTAATTTGTTGCGCCAAAAAAACCTTTTTTAAATGTCTAAAAATCGCATAGAATAAAAGGAACGCCATAAATAGATTTTTGGGTAAATAAATGAATTTTTTAAGACAAATTTCGACTACACGATGATTTTTAGACACCAAAAAAGTATGTATCTATGTTAATAATTGTTTTTTTGACGTCAACATTTTCAGATGTTTTGTATTTCAGTTTTGACGTCAAAAATTGATTTTGTCACGCGAGAAATAACCTTTCTATAATAGGAATTAGAAAAATGATTTAAACACTTTAAAATAATTATTTCTTCAGAAATTGGTTTTATGTCGCAAAAGTTGATATTGTGACGTGAAAAATTGATTTTTCGACGTCTAAAATTGTGATGCAAAAAAACTACTTAATTATTAATACAATAAACGGATTGTTTTACCTTACTAAATAGTGTTTTAACGTAAAAATAATCGTTACACAATTGAAAATTAAATAACAAATCAACATATATGCTATGCTTAAGCCATAAAAATTATTTCGTATTTATTGGCGCTGAACAAATAATTAAAAAAGTTCTTATTGACGTCGGAAAATTCTGCCATTCAACGTCGCAGTTGGCGTAGTAGTGAAGTCAGTGGCCACACCAAATTATTTTCCCGTATTGCGACAAGAGTGCGCTTCATGCTAGGTTTTATACAAGGTTTATATGACAGAATGTTTATACGTCCCACCCCAAGGACTATTTTATATTGCGGTATTATGATTCACGCATTAACTATCCTTAAGGAAAATGTAGTTTTGTTTTCCATAAGTCGTGATAAATATTAAATAAAAAACGGCGTTCCATACCTGAGTGAAAACCAACAACACTATTAGGTGTAAGTGTGTGAATTATGTTAAGACATTGATTTTATTTTCCATGGCAACCTTTAGCTTAAATTTGATTAATTATATTATTATTTGCGTAAAAATAAAAACTCATATTAAGATCTGTTGTCCAATTTAATTTCTTGAAACATATTAATTTAACTTTAAAATTGCTAAATATCCCAGATAGCTTTTTTAACTTTACCACTAAACTATCCAGTTAAATTAACTAATTGATTTTAAACGTGTAGAAGATAAAATAAAGATTAAAGTACACCGAAGTTGTAACGTCAGTTTAGTTCGCGACCAGACGCTTTGCAGACATCATTTTACTTTATTATTTTTGTCTCCAATACAGCGCAGATGTTGCATGCAGTTCTGTTGGTTTCAATTTCTCTCTTTTATGTGGGCTCCTTAAATATGTTTAAAGGTTCCTTTTAGGATTTTCCTTAAATAAATTTCAATGGCCCACCGTTGGGGCAAAACATTAATGAAACAGCATATCTTACAACACCAGGAAGGAAACGGTTATTTTGAACCGGCGCTAACTCATTTATTACACGTTTACACGTGTCTTGCTAGTATTGGTGCTAGTGTTTTCGATGAAAACGGCTGACTAATTATCTTCCTAGACCGCACTAACATTACCGTCGAATGAACACTATTAATAATTGTTTTGCCAACTAGAACAATGCAATTCGGTGCAGTGTTGTTGAACAGGTCCTCATATTATATTCATTAAAATTACACACAGTGGAGAGAATTGAAACCATTCTCATGCATTAATTTTAGCGAAATAGTACACTGCTCACGGCTGAAAAAGTCGCTTAAAAGGTGAGCTTGCGGGCACTACCCGTGGCAAAAATTTCAAAGAGTTTTCTGTGCCTTTTATATTTAAAGAAGATATACCTATTACAATTGTGAAGATATACGGCCCCGTATGTAGCTAAACATTTTTAAATGCGATTTTCTCGCTTTGAACGTACACAAAATTCTAATGATTTTTAAGCTTTTTGCAGTTTACACTGTCATATGTGCTAAAGTATTGCGGCTACAAAAAAAAGTATTGGGGTAAATTGTAGCTTGATTCGTCCTGGTTCTGACGGTGCAAACTGCATAATTTTCCAGAGTGTAGTAATCACACAAATAATATAAATAAAGAGAGTTGCAAATAAATCGAATCTATAGGACGGCTGCTACCTACCGAATGTGTGAGTCACGAGTTCTCGCTTCATTCTCCTTGCTGCGCTCATCCCGCGCCCACACAGTAGTGGGGTACTAGTTGGCATCAGGTTGCAGACGAACGAAACGTTTATTTTTAATTTTTTAATATTGTTGGTGTTAGCAATTTTACGTTTTCATCCAGACAATGTCATTGCTTCTAACGATGTAATTGGGATGTAAGTGAAATACTATAGAAATTGCATTAATTTATAAAAAAGTGACCAAAACTGCTGCAATTCCAAGCCAGGAAATAGCAAACAATAATGAAGCTTTAAACACAATTTCAAAAAAACTTGAAATAGGTTTAAAAAAAGGAAACTGTTTCTGTTACTTTTCTGTATAATTGTCATACGTTTACACTTAATATTACTGAAACGTGCTTTGTGCCTATTTTACACAGACAACCAACTTTTCCCGAAGAAGTGGCTATTTTAACTATTATATGTCGTTGCAAGAAAGGCAAGTTCCATATTTTGCAAGAAATTCATAAACAAACTCGGAGTTTTAATCTAAACGTTTAACATTAAGTTAAAATGCTAGAAAAAACATCCTGTGTCCTTACTGCACGTTTGCAGTTACATATAGCTTCATTCCATGACCGTTGAAGTATACTTACTTTCTCTGGATAAAGAACTGGAATTGCTAATACCATGATATTAAAAATTTAAAAATACACGTCTCGTGTGCCTGTTGACTAATGCCAACTAGTACCCTATCACAGTATGAGCGCGAGATGAGCGCAGCACAAGAGGAATGAAGCGAGAACTCGTGACTCACACATGCGGTAGCAACCATTCTATAGATTAGATTTATTTGCAACTATCTTTATTTATATTATTTGTGCGATTAATACACTCTGCAAAATTATGTGATGTACATTACCAGATTAGAATTAGAATTTTGTGTAAGATCAAAACGAAAAAACAGCGTTTAAGAAATTTTAGCTCCGTAAGGGGTCGTGTGTATTCTCACAAATCTAATATTTTTTAAAATAGAAAAAGCACACTAAACCTTCTTAAATTTTTGCCACAGGTGTTTTTAGTATTGAAAATTCTCGCTGTACCTCTAACTCGAAATTTTTTTTAACGCCCCTTTGTGAAGGACAATTTTTTGACAACTTGCAGATTTTAAATTCTTAAGGCAAGAGGAACATTGTTTGCAAGGTCGTAGCGTTTTACCTCTCGTATCCCACAACAGAGTACGCTTTGCACTTGACTAAAAGCCAAGCAAGCAAATTTGTTTGTTCAAAAATTAGCGCAGCACTTAATTTCGACTTTTTCAAACTTCAAATTGATCTACTTGTTATTATTATTTGTTTCAAACAGTGCCTAGATGAGTACTGACTGGCTGTTAAATTGACTCAAAAGTCCAAGAAACAAGGTTGAGTTAGCAGCAAAACATAGTCATCTGGAAACTCGGTTTTGGGTAACAACTGGTCGATAAAATAAAAAAAAATATGTAAAAATCACCAGCAGTCACCATTCTGACTCTCAAGTTTGAAAAACATATTTATCCAAATTATCATTTACGATTACAAGAAATAAAAAAAAAATTATCAATACTATTTTGTTTTGGAATCTTATAATATAAATATAAATAAACCTTCAAGAAATGTTTTAGAAATTTCGATTTGGCAAAGTAGAATGGGTGGTAATGGGAGAACGAACGCCTCATTGAAGAAGCCTCCAGCTTAAATTTCAGCCTGAATATCGTAAGTAACGTCGTTAGAGGAGTTTGTCTCAACAATACAAACTTCACAGTTCCGTAGATTAATGCATGCATTAGTAAAGTTTGTTTAATTAAGAAATCTTGTTTGATATTTGCAGGTGCTAATTAATTAAAATGTAACTAAACTTTCTAGACCCGTTTGATGGCTAATTACAATCCTTACTACAACGTTTCGTATTTCGTGTACAGTTTTAATTAAATTTTATAAATTAACTCGTACAATTTTGTAACGAGGCGATAACAGGCCTTCGGCTGTTTTCAACTAGTTTATTAGAACTTATTAATTACATCTTTTCTTCTTTGTTTTATTATATTATTTCCACTGTTTTACTTAGCAATTAAAAATTTAAAAAAAACTAGTGTTTACCCCAGCACACAATGCACTGACAGACAGCGTTGATAGAACCGGCGAAATGTCAAGTCACGTGATGCATTAGTTCCAAAAATGACACGCGACGTTACTGTAGAGGGTGCCCCAAGTGGCGCGCGTCTAGCCGACCTTCATATATATTATAAATTAAAATAATTATTATTAAAAAATCGACGTAGAATCAAAATATAAAAACGTTTCATGTTCCATCTGTGGGTAAAGACCTTTCATTTAAAAAAAAATGGTCCAAATTGGTGAAGCGGTAGCCGCTGGAGGAAGGGGAGAAAAAAACCCTTTCTGCTTTTATATATGTATGGATATGGATTATATGGACGAAGCACTTTCCCTGGAATACAAACTTTTGTAACAGTTACTATAACAGCATTATATAGGTAATAACCATTATAACCGTTGGCAACGCTAAAAAACTAGTGAGTCACCACTTCAATCGCGCCCACAACAATACAGCCTACAGGTGTAGTTAGAAGTTTCTTATCACGAAATAAAGACACAAAGTACGTTTCCGACTTTTTTTGCCAAAAAAATAGATTGCGATTAGGATCCCTGGCACGAAAATTGAAGGAAGGCCAAGAGACTAACCCCACTTTTTGCTGCATTTTCAAACTTCAAAAATCAACAGAGGACAACACAATCATGCAAATTAGGGCCTGCGAAACAAAAGAAATCATATTCTAGACCCTAGTGCTATTAGCTTACAAAATTTAATAGTAGCGGTTAGGACCCCTGGCTTTGACACTGCTTTACCAAACGTGCTCGGGCTCAATTCTAGAGCAGGATGACTGTGGGTGTGTGTAAGTGTCGGGACGACCAAGGACCCTCACCCCAGTGAGAAACGTGAACAAACATACCTTGCGACAGGGAGGCATTATAATGGACACTTCGGTGATTTCAACTTGATATGTTCACCTCTCTTAGGAGAGATTTAAGGTATTCTTAATTGGGACCAAATAGGACTGGGTAGAGTGTTCACCAACTTTCAGAATGAGTTCAAAACTGTGCGGTACCGCCTCCTTTGAAACACGAACCCCCCTCCCTAGTCGGCGCTAGAAGTATGATTACGGTCGAGTCACTACGCTTAGGAGGCCCTACGAAATACACATCTGCCTAGGCGATAAGCCTTAGCGACCTGAGCCCTAGGAGTAAGGTATTACTTTGCCCACTCACGTCCGTAATCAACGTGTGAAACCGGGGGGCTCACATTCCTGACGTCATTACGGTACCGAACATTATAATCAGAACAGCTACTAATCCATCTTACAGGTTAGGTTAGGGCGGTGCGTAATTGACCAGTACTAATACTGCAAGTAGCCCATACTGAGAAGGCAGCATCGGCTGATCTGAAAAGCCCAATTACGACATTTTTGACTGGTGCCACGAAGACTAAGTCCAATCCCGCGGGATATTAGGAGCCCTCGCTTTTGGTCAAGGTGTAGGACTCGTGATTGGTAGCCTGTTCAGCCAAGGGCGACGGTCGTCTTGGTGCGGTTCGACGAGTAACCTGCATTTCAGCTCGGGCACTGATCTGCAGTATCAGTAGAGATATAAGTAGTCTCCCCCCCCCCCCCGCACCAGTGGAAACGAGGGTTTGCAGATTGATGTATTGGTAGCTTATGTTCTTCTTTTACCATGGGCAAGTGCGTAACTCAATCCATCACGTGCAGTGACGTAACCACAATTTGTGGGAACCCCGCACCAATATTGTCGCCCCCCCCTTTAGGAAAATATAAATAAAAAAAGAAATGATGTTGAATTTGGGGACCCCAAAATTTCCTTCAATATTCGGGCAGATAGTTATACCACTGATCACGTGACCAAATTGCAGCTGCGGATAGTTGTGTAAATGGTGCGTAGGATAGTCAAAGCGGTTTAACTTTTGCAGTGTAGCAGTTTGAACCGTATTTATTAGTTTTTACATCTGACTCTACAGTAAAATGTACGTGCAAACGATTTTACGACGTTAATTAAACTGTAATAATCATTTTAACACGACCTACCTAAGAAAATATAAGCTCTAATCAGCAGTCAGCTGTGTGTTGTTGTTGTTGTTGCAAAACAGATTGACTTTTAATTTCGCATTTTCTTAGATGACGCACCCGGCCCCACAAAAAAAACTTATATTAATTTATTATACGAGTATCAATGCATGCATAACATTTTTTTTTAATTCCTTACCACAAGCATGCACTCCTTTTAATTTCTAACTTCACGTACAAGTTGAACATACATTTTAAACACCTCTTGCAGCTTTCCAACCCTACCTTTTGTTATTTCGGTACCAAAGTTGTTCCGCGTTATTTTTTTCTTAGGCGTTTTCAGGCAGATCTAATCTGCATTTCAGCCTAAAATATACATGAGATGCTGATGAATTTATCCGAGTGCGGAAAATGTCTGCAAAAATATCAAATTACCCCACCCAAGGTTGAATACCAGACTCGAAACAATGTTAAAATCAAATAAATTTTAGCAGAGCGCGGCTTCCCGCGGGCCATTTTAAGCCAAACCACACATTGTTAGCGTCGACAATATGACACGACCATCCGATACCTGAGCGGGTTAATTACCCCCCAAACCGAATTAACGGTTTTACGCTCTAGTTTTCCACTATAATAGCAATTTTAGTGGTTTTCATACGAGATTGTAATAAAATTTCTTGTCCCGCAGAGCCAGCGTCAAAACTCGGAGTGATTCGGTTAAAAAGGCAGAGACATGGCATAATTTCGTTTTATCTAAAGCTCAGAATTTAATTTTCTTTGAAATAAAAGCTTACTTCTAAATACAGCCGGTATGCAATTAAAACTGTAGTCGTGAAAATGTAAATAACCTAATTAACTGTCTGCGAATTAGACTTTATTTTTTCATTTTGTCCCTTTTTCCCCTTACTTTAAGCTAAAAATTGTCACGGTTTTTGTAAGCCTTGTTAATATTCTAATCAGCTTATTTTGCGGTAATGTAATCAGAGCTAATCGTTATATAATTAGAGACCACAGGAGCTGATGTGACTTATGTTTAAGTCACTTTGTTTTGATAGAATTATCTTACCAGTGCAGTGTAATTGAATTACTAATAGGTAGCGGAAAACGAAATAATTATAATTGTTCTAGTTATGTACGTGAAATCAAAATTCCACGCTTCATGGATGTTTGGAAAATAAAAAAGTGTGGGATTCTTGAAGTCAATTATTTATCAGTTTTTTAGAATAATATGGGCAGTTTTTAAAATAAATATAAAAACAGAGACCCTAGGTGTAGTAGAATCCCATACTTTGGAGCTGTTTGTGTTATTAAACATTGTGAGGTGGCTAAACTTCTGATATGTGCGTCTCAAGCGGGCACAGTTGTTTTTAAAACGAGACCGCAGCTATGTAAACAAACAAAATAAACCAAGTTCACTTTTAGCAGGCGTTTGTATTATGTGTTTCTCTTCTCTTTAGCGTCCTTTGCTTTCGATAGAGCGTGGTGACTTTCTCTCCTATGCCTGTGGTGAGCGTGCTTAATGAATCACACAGACATAAGGGACCTACTGTTTAACGCGGGCTCCGAACCACAGAAAGTGCAAGCATTTCTTCTGCCTAGAAAACTTTCTCTGGATTACGTGTTTATGTTATCGCATAAACGAACCTTCCTACGAGATGGCAAGGTGACACCCCAATAAAAGTCAGCTTTACTAAACAGTACCCTTTGCGCTGTTGCGCTTGGGTTGTGATGAATTCAGAAACAATATTTCGAATGTAAAAAAGATTCTAAGTATACAAAATATGAACTCACTCTTATTCAACACAGGCGTGCACCAAAACGTAGTCCGAAGACCGAAAACCGGAAAAAAACGCAAACATTGTCTGCATCCTACTCAAAATTGTATTCGTAACCGTAACCAAAAACTATAATTTACCTGTATTTTTTAGTTCCAACAACTGTCGAATGTCGGCATTTATCTATTGTATCAAATAACAATAAAAACGTAACCTTTGTGTTCTGCACTGTTAGCCGTTTTCGTTGGTCAATAGGTTTGTCGCCAAACCAATGATAATCTATAAATTAAAAGCCGATCTTCGGCCTGACTTAGCTTTCTGCTCGGCTGCCTGCTTGCGCGGCTGACCTTACCTTCATTAATCCCCTTCCACTTGCGCCCAGTCTTGCCTAAGCTGACCTGGGGAGACAAAGCTTACTTTTAATATATTTGCTAATAATTTTGTTAGGAGAAAATCATCAGGCGTATTGGTTCGTGAAAATGCGTTATCTTGATAACTAGTGGAAAAAGCCAAAAAAAAACAGGTCCTAAATGGAAGGTTTTTCTTGGACAAAAAAAATTTCTATACTTCGGAAAATGTTTCCTGGAAAAACCGTAGAGGAGAAACGTTTTTCCTGACAAACTTTTAATAATTAATAATAATGTGGTATTTATTTAAGAAAATAGAAATTTCGTCCTTAATGTTTTTTTTGTGAACTGTTGTCCCATTTGCAGAGGATTTTTTGCCCTTATTATTTTGTATTTACAATATAACGTTTAGAGTTTGGGAAAGCTCCAATCTTGTACGATATTGAAAATAGGAAGACTTCATTTCACTTAATCAAAGCTTTGTTATTGTTAAGACACAAAGCAGTTCTAAATATTTTCCTATTAGTTCTTGTAAATATTTATTTTAATTTAAATTTGGAATGCACAAAAAAATTATGTTTTCGAAATTAGCTAATAATCCACTCTTCCTTAATTTGCTTTTCCAAAGCGTTGTTCGCAATTTCTCAATGTTATTGCTCTCCATTAATTTGTTTGTGTATATACTGCAATTAAACTGTCCAGGTATTTTCATTAAACTAGGCAATTTCTTAACTATTACTAAAGCAAAATGAAAGAGAGAGAAAGGAGGCATTCTGGCGAGTCTGCAACATAGCAACCTGCCCTTTGTTTCGGTCTCTCTGCCTGTTTGCAGAACCACCCTAGCCAGCAATTTAATTAAAAACCCAGCTACAGTACTGCAAGCCAAGGCAACTTTTTGAAGTATAAATTATGAGGGTTTGTTCCTCTGCGATTAGATTTCGCATAAAAACGGCCACACGCTATCAAATATTCATGTTTGATGAATAAGTCTTTGCAAATTTAAACTTGATTTCTGTTTGTAGCGGTTTTTGGGATACAATCGGTCCAAAATTTTCTTAACTAAACGCACTCCGTCGTTGGAAGAAGCAGATGAAAATCTGCAACAAACTGCATGTTCGAAATTAATTTCAAAAGGATTATTTTCGAGTCCTGTCAACGTTGGTTGCAACACCCCTTCAAGTTTTATTCATTAGTGAGAAGTGTTGACCAAGGCGCGATGACGAGGCTGTTAGTTAAGACCTTTAGTCTGATAATTAGGTTATTTGGATTCATTACTGTCCCATTCAAAGCGATTCAATGCCCTATTCATAACTTCCCGAATATATTAACAGTACATTGCATTTTCTAAATGCCATACATGTATTGTACGACACGGATTCCATTATTGTTATTATAGTTTGGCTTTGGCTGCGGCAATGTCAATAGTTTGGGTTAACAGAAACGCGGCCCATTATGCGCGGATCGTGTCGTTATTGTCGAATTCTGCTTGAATCTAATTTTGTTTCCGTGACTATTGATGTACCAACACAATGGTTACGAGAGCAAACTATCTTAACCCAATAAATAATAACATTCCCAATAACAGTACTAATAATAATCTACGAACTACTTTGAAACTTCGTTCAAATACCATCAGAGTAGAAAAATAGGCTAAGAGAACAAAGTCGTGTAACTCAATTCTGCGTTTAGGTGACGGTCGTGTCAAAACAACTTCATAAAAAGAAAAAGTGGACGAAGCGCCTTAACAATTTTATTTTCTATATTTTTCAATTATTTCCTAAGTATTATAAAACTCGAATGCCGCTAATAGTTGGAATGGCTATAAGAATACAAGTGTATTTAGAAAAAAAGCAGATAAAGATCGATTTCTTGATTTTTCCGTACAGCACATAAACTAGGATTAAAGAATACCAAAAATTAAATAATTAGAAACGTAGTTAACCGGATCAAAGGGCGAGGAGACGAAAGATAAATACAACTTGCTGAATCTGTTTCTAAATCACAGCAGTTTTTATATCTTCTTATATCTAACGGAACTCAACGGTACGCGGCTGCTCGCAGTGGATTGCCATGCGCTGTAGTGTTAAGTATATTGTGATCATTGTTGGGACTAACACGTCGGTACAAAAATACTTTTAACAAATTTATAAGTTACCACGATTTATAAATTCTGTCCTCAACCGTCTTTAGAAAACATTCAACCATAACGAAATAAAAATTTATTGACACTAAAATTGACAGAAAATATGCAGGACTGCCTGTCTTGTACATCACTAAGCAGCAGACGACTTTCGCTTCCTGCTGCAGGCGCTGTCAAGTTAGTGCCCCCTGCAAGTGTAGGCTTAAAAAACTAACTGAGCAAAGTGGTGGAAAAAGTAGCCCTGTAAAAAGATACGTAAGGAAAAATTATTAAAACGCAACAAATGACTTACCTCCGTACTGAAGGTATACAACCTGATAAAAAATTAATAGGTACGTGTGGTAATTAATTATCCGTCAATAGGCACGCCAAATCGCAAAACAATTAACTATTTGATTAATTACCTCATGATACTAAACTTAATCTAAAGCCTCGAACGAAATAATTAACTATAGACTCATTAACTGTAATAATGAATGACAGTTGTAAAATATAAGATTAATTTAATAATTTTTATTTTAATAAAATTCGCATTAAATGTTTGCCGAAAATGTGCCCCTTTCTCAAAAAATATGTCCAGGAAGAATTAAAAATATGAAAGATTGATGCCACAGCCTGAAATAATAACTTTACGAAAGAAATTAAAAGTTGTTCGCTAGACAGTTCCGCATCATCGTAAATCAAATTCATTTATACAGGGTGTTTACGTTTTAAGTTACAAAACACAACTTTGTTATTTTAAAGGGAACACCCTGTATATTATTACAGTTTTGATTGCGAAATCTAATTTTCTATAAGATGTTATTGGCTATTCCAATACCTATGTTGTACGGTTGTTGAGTTATTTGCGATTTTTTTTAATCGACAGTTGCGACCAAATTTAAAATAGTTGACTAATGAAATGTTTTTTTTTTGCGATTTTTTTACAGCGTGTATATGGGCCAATGCAATACATAAACCGTTAAAAAGGTTTTTGAAATATATAGGGTGGTTTGGTTTTAAATGTAATTTTGCAACAATATCTCAATTTTTTTAAACAAAACACCCTGTATTTTATCACATCGTCTGACAAGAAATTTAATACCCATGCGAAACCAAATTTTCATGGCCTATTAGTTCGAATTAAGATTGTGTTATTCACACAAACCATTATACATTAAAAAGATAATATCTCCAACAATATTAGTTTTAGCTGTAGGAGATCATTTATGATATTGCAAGAAATAAAATTTCTCGTCAGATAATCATAATTACAATTTATTTTCGGCTTAGCGTTGTTATTTGGGGATTACTCCAGCATAATCAGGTAAGGACCGACCTGTAGCTTGTCTGCCTTTACAAGCATTTGCTCTAAAAATTGAGCCATAGTTATTCGTGGGCCCTGCCTGCCAAAACAGAGGCGTGTTCTTCGATTATTTGAACCTTGGAACGGAAAAGGATTTGACCTTAATGTATCTTGTTTGTCAGGACAAGAATACTTAACCGCTTTATGCCCGTTACCTGTTTAAGAACTCATAAAAACTAACGTCTCAAAAAACATTGCAGCTTGCATCTTCTGAATGATTAGAGCATTGAATTCAACTCCGGGATGCGGAGGTATGTAAACCCTATGAGCCAGTCGGACAGAGCGGCGGAATTCTGGTTTGGCTGTCGCCGTTGGGTGGAACCGGATCCTGTAGAGCGTGATCGTGAGATCGATGATGTTTATGAGTCCTTAGAGGATGGACTACTGGAGGCCAAGCTTTGCTAAATTTAAAACCATCCTCTCTGTTTATGTTGGTACGCTGTTTTTCAATTTCAATTGCTTCACGTATGATACGAGGGAAGTAATGAGGTATTCTGGCGAGTACTCGAGCGTTCATTTCATCTTATGCCCAGTTAAGCCAGTTTGTTCAGCAACCGCAGATTTTGTGATGCGTCTGTGTTTGCAATGACCTTTGTGCTCTCGTAATCTTAACTCAATGAAACGACCAGTTTGTCCGACGTAGTTTCAACCACAAGAGCAAGGGATGTTGTAGATCCCAGCTGATTTTAAACCTTAATATTTGGTTCTTTGCGGATCTGAAACCGTTTCCCAGAGTTTCATTAATTCTAAAGACTGTTTTTGTGGTGTACCTTCTAATACATTACATTAATATCAAATCCTTGGCCATCTCAAAGTTTTAGCAAGCTAAGTACTCGGCCCTGTTTAGGCAAGCAGGGCCCACGAACAACAATAGCTCAAACTTTTAGAGCAAATGCTTGTAAAGGCAGACAAGCTACGAGTCGGTCGTTACCTGATTATGCTGTTTGTAAACCCCGAACGACGACGCAGTCTAAGCCAAAAGTAAATTGTAATATTGACAGTTTAAGAAACTGCAAAAGCCTCAAAAAATGTATGTCGTAAGACGATGTCATGAAATACATGGTGTTCTATTTAAAAAATTGCGATATTATTTCAAGTTTGTGTACAATAACTCTTAAAAGCAAAAGCCCCTGTATAATTCAAAAACCTTTCCAACGGTCTACTGCTGTAAAAATCGCACTAAAAAACGTTATTACTATTCCAAATTAGCCTGTCAATTAAAAAAGAATTGCAGATATCAAAAATCATATATTTTAGTTATAGGAATATCCGTACCATTTCATACAGGATTAAGTTGTGCAGTCAAAAATGTAATAATATACAGAGTGTTCCATTTAAAATAACAAAGTTACTTATTGTACCTTAAAAAGCAAACACCTTGTATAAGTGAAACTAATTTACAATGACGCAGAATTGTCTAGCGAACAACTTTTGCGTTTAACTTACTTTCGTAAAGTTGTTATTTAAAGCTGTAGCATCGCTACTTTTAATTAACCCTGTATGTTGTATGTAATCTGATAATTCAGAGAAACTCACATTCAGTTCTAAATTAATAGCTAACGTAATTAACAATAATTATTTGATAGCAAAAGTGCTTATTAATTATTCTGCCAATTACTAGACCAAATCCCACACAAAAACACGTGAATAATTTCAATCACATTGAAATGGTTAATAATGAACTGCAGTTCAAAACAAATTCGAATTTAATGACACCTCAGTAATGTAACATGTCGCCACACAAAAGGTATATTTAATAATGACTCAACCACTAACATAATCAATAATAATTAATTAATCATTATGGGAAGAGCATCGATAAAAAATTATCACACATTGAACGAGTCACTCACTAATTACCCCTTTTAATCAGAAACCAACCAAACCAATGATGCTCCAAATCCAATTTAATCTTGTATGTAATTAGCCAAGGATATAATAAAGGTAGGTTTGACATAATGATGCAATTAAAGATGATCAGCATTAATTGAGAGAAAATTTAATTGCAATTTTGCACCGTCATTTGATTAATATTTTCAAGATCATATTAGTTTGCAATTAATTAATTAATTAATGTGTCCTGTGATTTTCTTATTAATTCCGGAGGTTGTATAAATCTCTACTTTTTTTACGCTTACAAATGCAGAATTAATTCAGCAAATTGTGGAAACATTGTCGGAAAAAAAATAAAAATTGTACTATTACACAACCATCAATTCCAGCTGACCAAATAAATAATAAATATCTACAAAAGCTAGCATAAAGTCAAACATATGGTGTTGTTACCATTCCAAGCTCATAGATAATTTAAAATTTTACATATGTGCCAATTATATATTTATAGGAATTATGTCAGGAATTATTATCAATCGTTTGCTTCATAATTTAAATGCTGACTAAATACTAGACTAGAAATCCAGACACTATCTTAAATAAAACACTCCGTCGCTTTAATTTCGACTCAATAGCTCCTCATCGTCGTGCAAAATCAAATTGATTGAAGTTCAATCAGTTTATCTGAAGATCTACAAACGAAGCACCTGAATAAAAAGTGATTACTTTTCTATTTTAATCGCTTGTTACAGAAAACCTGCAACGTAGTTTTTCACGTTGTTGACACAGAGAAGAAGCGCTAATGACCGCGTGGACTTGTGAGTTTTCCGCGATTCTGCAGTTTTCAACTACGGATGCTTTAACTTTTTAGTTGTTTTGTTGGCGTTTCTTAATTACTGGGAACTACTAAAGCACGCTCTAAATTGTTGATTATTTCTATGAGTGCTCGCTCGTTCGTCTAAATCTGCAGATTCATCTGTTTGTATTTACTTGCGGAAAGAGGGATAATAAATAGAAGCGGAAAAGGGAACTCTAAACATTGCTGATTCTGAATTTTTACTTTGAAAATGAGATAAATGGAAAAATTTTCCTGTAACGCCTTATACAAAGTTAAGAAATTATTGAAATTTTTAAAATAATTCAAAATTTTGTATATTATATAGTTTTTTGTTTTAATTTAAAAATGTTTGGGTAATTTTAAATATTTCAATATTTTTGGAAATATTTGAAAATATTGAAAGGCTTTGAAACTTGAATATATTTGAATATTTTGAAATGAAAATATTTGGAAATTTTGAAAATTTTCAGAAACAATAATTTTGAAATTTTTTATTAACTATATTATTATCCTTTTAGTTATGAAATTTTAGATTTCTAGTATTTTCTAATTGCAAACAATCCCTAAATTGGTTTCATAATTTGGTGATGATCTTATTTCTAAAGTTTTCGATAATTTAAAAATGTTCAGAAGTTATTTACATTTTGGACAATTTTATGAAAATTTTAAACTTGCAAATTTTTGAAGTAATTGAAAAGCTTTTTTGTTATGGCAAGTTTTGAAAATTACGACAATGTTTGAAAATTTTAAAAATATCAGAATTTTTTAAAAATTATCAAAATATTTGACTTGTAATTCCTAATTTTCTAATTGCAGACCATTCGTTAAAATCTAAAATCGATTTCATAATGTGGCGATGGTTTTATTTTTTAAATATTTTAAAAATTTACAAGTTTTTAGAAATTATTTACATTTTGAACAATTTTATGAAAACATGTTAAAATTTGAATGTTTTAAGATTGCAAATTTTTGAAATTACTTAAATGAATTAAAACTTGAAGGTTTATAAAAATTTTGTTACGAAAAGTTTTAAATAAAATCGATTACATAATTACTGTAAATTTTCGAAGTTTTTAGAATTAATTGAAATTTTTTGGTTTTTAGTATTTTCCAATTTTGGAAACAACTCGTTAAAATCAAAAATCGATTCATAATTTGGTGATAGTCTTTTTTTATATTTTGAAAATTCACAAATCTTTGAAAATATTTTTATTGGTAACAATTTTAAGAAAATATTTTAATTGTCATATTTAATACCGGCTGTTTTACAAATTCAAAAATTCTCGCAAGATTTACGAAAATATGACCAGAAATTTTTTGAAAATAGTGGGAATGTTTGAAAGTTTTTAATTGTTTTGATTTCTAGTAACCGCAAACAATTTGATAAAATCAAAAATTAATGTCATAATTTGCTGATTGACTTTTTTATACATATATTTCAAACATTATGAAAAAGTTTTTAAATTTACGTTTGACAATTTTATGAACTTTTTCTTACAATTTTTTCAAAATACACGTTTTACCCCGTTTTTTTATAATTGAAAATTGTTGAAAGTTTAGAAAAAAAGTTGAAATACACGAAAATGTTTGAAAGTTTTACGAAGTATTAGAAACTGAATATTTTTAGAAATATTGAGAAGTTATGGAATATTATATATTTTTTCTAATTGTAAACAATTCGTTGAAATCTAAAATAGATTTCATAATATGGTCTTTTTTTGGCAATTGTCCATCCAATTAAAACTTTTATTCAATAAGAGATACATTAATATTAAAACCGTAAAGTATCTCCCTCGGTACTCTTAGGCATGACTTGATCGTTGCGTTTTGCCACACTATGTGTTATAGAATTTTAATAAAGTAACAGCTTCAATGTTTCTAAATTTGTATGCAAGTATGAGAAAGTAGAACTGAACGGTTTTTCCTATTTTCTGTTCTTGTTTTTTTAATCACACATCAACCATGAAATGATGAAATAATTAGTTTGATTCAGGGAAGTTAACATTAATGTTAAATACAGTGACTTTTTGATTTGTTGTGTAAAAGCATAACAAGCAATCAGAGCAGCATTTAGGGCATTTTAAGTAGAATTTAATCAACAGCGGCAAGAGGGAGAACTGTTAGATAAGAGAATTCTATTACGAGTCAATAATTACGATCTCTTGTAAGAGCTGTGCCCGGAATTTCTAGTTTGTATTCAATTTAAGCCGACAATAGATGTTGATGAATCAAAGGGATGAGCCTCTCTGCCTTACCCCCTTACGCATTGCCGGAATACAGATATAAACCGTCTAAATCTAAGACCTGTAGGCGGATCCATCCGACATACCGAGTTTCCTACTTATTTAGAGATAAACTTTGCCAGATTCGGTTTACTGGGTCATTCGATATTGTATTGTTTGAAATTACGTGATACGAATCTGATTTGACAATTCATTTTGTGTACTTGACAGAATGGACTCGGCTTGTTGGCGTGGCACTAACAGATATTCGCTGAGAAACAACTCGTGTGTAAGTATGTACAAAGCGGTTCGCTTGGACTTTTACAAAATTCTTTTAAATTTGTATCATGTCTTAATCTCAATAACTAGTGAGACATATCGCTTAAAGTCAGAACGGCTATAAGAATTTAAGTGAAGTTATAAATCAAAAGGTTATGTTCCCTCTTATGAAACGTCGACCAAAAGCAAATAATTTCATAATATTTATGAAAAATATAAATTTGGTTTAACAAATTCCAGAAAATAGAAAACCGAAAAAAAAAACGTCATTTCAAAAGTGAGACGATGGAAACTAAAAAACAATACTCCTTGTCTGTATTAGCTTACAGAATCGTGTGGCCATTTTTTCGATAAATGTTTGCTATATCTTCACATTATTTTAAGTTTTATCAAAATCGGGATATAGAAATAAATTAACATACAGCACCGGCGAGATACATTGAAATGACACATTTATAAAATTGTTTTGTGTAGTAATTTTAAACCCCGTGACCATACATATTTTACGGTTATAAACCCTGTTACCATTTCACTTGAAATTATAAAAGCATCAACTACATCTGACCAAATAAATAATAAGTAACTAAACGATCTCGCATAAGGTCACACATATACGTTGATAATTCGTTCAAAATTGCCTAGAAGCGACAACTATATATTTACAAGAATTATTGGGAATATTATTGTTAATGTATTGCCTCATACTTTCAATACTGACTAAATACTAGACTAAAAGTTTGGACACTGACTGCTACGTACATACTATAAAAAGAAAAATCTAGAAGTGGAGAAAAGATTACGTCAAAAATTAAAAAGGCTTCTTATTAACATCTTCGGCAAAGTGTTCTAGTTATGTAAACTCTTCCAATTCGAGAGCCTAAAAAATTGTCAAGCTGTCAAGCCGTAAAAGTATGAAGCACGCGTTTAAGCCAGTTAAAGGATTAAAAAGTATATTATTTTTTTAACTTGACAAATTTTTTTTAAATAATTATTTTATACTTGTCCGTATAAATAGTATCTATTTGTCGACATTTTTTATTTTTGCAGGGTTTCCACTAAAACCTGAAAAAGAAGCTCCCTAATTTTTTCACGTTTTTCCTGACCAAGTATATCAAAATTCGCTGACTTATTTAAAATACGCCAAAAAGAAAATAAACTTATTTTGTTTTTTGTTTGTTTAATCTTTCACCTATTATACCCGAAGGTGTCGAGGTCTTTCACTCCAGGTAGGCTCTTCGCTTGTGTAATAGGAGGTAGTGGGGCCTTTTAGGCCTTTAGACCGCTACGCTCCTGAAGCTTATGCCACCCTTCATGCACATTCATTCAATGTCATTCACACACATGTGTTTAATTGTACGTTTTTATGTTGTTTATGACTTTGTTACTTGTCCTGGTCAGCAGTAATCAAGGCAAGCGCCGTTACTTGTAACCCAACGTCGAATGGTTACCGAGCTCGATAGCGATCCACAGAATTACAGAAAAAATTTCTGCTTCTTCCAGGATTCGAACTGAGAACTCACGCATTGTGAGCCTGATCCTCTACAACTGAACCACCGGCCTCTTAATAAACGTTCATTCTAAATAAAATTTAAAAAATAACAAAACACCGCAACAAAATGTGGTTGGTACGCCAAAAAAAAAGGGGAGGCGGAAAAGAATGGTCTATTTTAAAACAGACACACTTGAAAAATAACCTTAGATTCGTATTAGACGTATTGTCGAATAGCCGATGAGCGCGAACAAGATCTCCCTATTACCCCGCAACGAATTTCATTCTTTTTTAATCATTTTTCAAATTTTTTTGCAAATTTTCTAAATTTTCAAACAATATTTAAAAACTTTCAAAATTATCAAATTTTACAAAGTATGAAATGTAAATTTGTATTTCTAAACTTTCAAAATTTTAAATACATTTTCACGCAAATTTAAAAAACATTTAAAACCCATATTTTACATTATCAAAAATATTTATTTCCAAAAATTTCCAAAATTTCAAAATTTTTGAACTTTTCCATATTTTCAATTTTATACTTTTTACAAAAATTTCGATAGTAATCAAAATGTTCCAAAAATTTAAAAAAAAGCAAAAATTTCTAAATTTTGAAAAAACGTCCGGTATATAATTCAAAATTCTTTTGAGATTTTTAAAAATATTCTGTTTCCACAGATAAAATTGTCAACATTTTTGAAATATATTAAAAAATTTCATAAATGCGAGAAAAGTCCCGTGGCGATAGCTTTTGAAGAAATGATATTTCCCTGATAAGAAAACCTATAAAATAGCAGCCAAATATAAGAACCCAAATCTCTGTTAAATTTTTCCATTCCCCACAACATGTCATTAAACTTAAGAAAGAGCAAATTTCAAAGAAATCTCAATTGAAAACCTTTAACATAAATAAAAACCTTGCAATTCAAACCAGAACAATAAAAATTTGAACTTGAAATGACAACAAATTTCTTCTACAATCATATTTTCTTATAACGTATAATGTTTTAGTTGTTTATCTCAACAAAAGCTTAAAATTTTTATGCGATAAAACATTGATTTGAACATTGGGTTACAAGCATTATTATTTATTAGTGATATAATGATGTTCAAAACATCAAAATAGAATAAAGAATAACCAAAAAAAAAATTGTTCAGACGGCTTAAGCAAACAAATAATCATCTTTTGGTGGCTGTTGAAGGTTCCAACTACTATACGGTCCTTCTAACATACCATATATTACAAAACAGCCTAAAGTGAAACGAGTGGGATTCGAACCCGCTCGTCTTTAGCAGAATAGCTCCAAATCCAGAGACTTTGACCAGTACGTCATATAAATTGTTTTGAATGTTTTGTCCGTATTTTAGCAAAATTTGTCTAAACTACTACGTAAGAAAATGTAGATCAAACTTACCACTGTACATAGTAACAATATACTCCATAATAAAGCACTTTTACAGGCATTCATTTATGGACTCACCTGAAAACAAAAAAAACAGAAATTAGTTGAGCAATCAAGAATTGAATTAAATTTCATTTAAAAGTAGAGCAATTTGTGTGTATAAATTGGTTTAACATTTTAATTATTTCATTTCAATTAAAAAACCATTAAATTAATTAAACGTATTTTACGGTTGTTACCTTAAAGGTTTATTTAGTTCGATATTAGTATATTACACATTATTCAAGATTTCTGTGTTTTTCTGCTCCACAACTTACTGCATAGCGGTGGAATATTGCTTATCAACTAGCCAGACATTTATCGTTTGCTAGGAGTGGCATTTAAATACCTTTATAAGGAAAAAAACTCTAAAATAACACGATTTCACCACACAAATTTGATAAGACAAAAATAAGCGATAACAGAAAAAGTTTCAATCTAAAAGTTTTCGACAGGAGAAAAACTAGTTTTATTTAGAAAATTTCTGCAAATAACTTAAAATAATTAAAATGAAACGTTTAAATATTCTTAAATACGCTAATATTGAATTCCAGTTGCAGATTTTTAATTAAAAAGGTTAAAAAAGTTTGTTTTAAAAATTCTCTCGCCTCTTATTAAATCTCAATTTTAATATTTAAAACATCGGAATTAAATTATTGCGCTTTAATTGAGCAGAATTCGCGAATGCAAGAAAACTTGAGTTTGCTCGCTTAACATAATTATAAAACTTAATTTTCTGAAAAACTTTTCCGTGCTGATTTAAATTTCCTCGGTACTGTATGTGTGAAAAAAAACACGTGTGTATGTACACACACAAAAACCATAAAGAGTCGTGATCCAATCAAAAATCGTCATTTTTACGATGTAATAAAGCAACGCACTATGTACGATATAAAATTTTCTTGTCACTCTTTTCAGGAACATTTTACGGGCGCATTTTATTTCGATAATCAAAAATATTACGAGAGCGACTTGAAGCCGTCTGGGGCGGTAGAAGAGCGCGGTGGACAAAATGAAATACCATTTCCTTAATTTAAAATCGTGGACTTGAGATGAAAAGGGCATTTAAAATTAATTACGCAGAAATTCGGATCGGAATTAATTGCTTTTTTAATTTATGATTTTTTGAGTAAACGTGACTCGCTAATTGCAATTATCCCTAGGGAAAAGTGCGCTGTCTAGTCGGGTACGATTCCGAGTAATTGCTGATGAAGCCATTCTCTGGTTCAGATAGATTGCTTTATTCGTTCGAATACGAAACCAATAATAAATTATTGGTCGTGGAATTTCTGAAAATTTTAAAAGTATCAACCCCAAAATCGCATGCATTTTCATTTTTAACTTGAAAAGGATTTCACAAAACGTGACAACCACTCGAAGGGTTCTCGTTTTACACACAAAGAACAGGTGAGGCGAAATTCTAAATTGTCCATTAGAAGTACACACTTAAGGAGTGGAGCATTAACACTGTCAGTCTTCTAAAAGGCTTAGGGCGTATTAAGCCCTGAATTATTAAATCCTTCTCAAGTAGAACACATCGGCGTACTTGATCTTTCGGTACAGAAGCCACAAGATGCGAATTGAGGAACTAGTAATCGTTTAAATCTTCCTTTGTTGGCGAAACCGAGCATTGTCCATCTACCACAAAGGTGCGAACAAGCCACCATCAGATAGTACTCGAAATCTTTGCTTAGAATTTACACCGGACGTGTATAATAATAATCTGAGCCTTTCATCTCTCGTGGTGACAGATAGTTTTGCGATACAATACGAATACATTTGCAGATTCAAGCTTTGGGGAAGACACAAAGTCCGATAAAAGAACCAACTCGAATAGTAGGTCTTGGAATTGAAAATCTTTCAACAAGAATTTAAAAAACTCACTACAAATAAATGTTTTTCTCGTCTTTTGATGTTTTCTTGGTTGTTAAATTGGGGGAAAGGTTATAGTTTTCAGGGAGGGGTAACCACAAAGGAAATCTGGTGTACACGGCATAGGAAACCTTGGTGAAATCCAAGGAATTCCAGGGAAACCTAAGGAATTCCAAAGAAATCCAACAAAACACAAGGATATCCAAGGAATTCCAGAGAAATTCTAGGATGTCTCGGGAAATTCCAAGAAAATCCTAAGAAATCTCGGAAAAATTAAAGGAACTAAAAGAAAATTCAACTCCGCCTGTAGCAGTAATCTATTGCTGCTGCTGCCGGTCCCAAGCCCGGATAAAGGAGGAGGGTTGGGGCGTCGGGCCTGCTCCTCGGCACCCGTAAAAACCTACTTTGCAAAAAATCCAAACGCTCAGCCTCGGAATCAGGACGGAAAATCTCAGAAGCGGACAAGGCAACGAAAAAGGCATATGAATATTGGATGCTGGAATGTACAGGGTATTAACACCAAATACTATGAAGTCTTTCGCGATCTAAATGAATTCAAGATCGACATAGCAGTTCTAAGCGAAACCAAGAAAAAGGGACAAGGTAATGAGGCAAAAGAAGAGTATATCCACTATTATAGTGGAGTAAATAAGGAACAAAGAGCAAAGGCCGGCGTATCGATATGTGTGAGAAGGAAATATAATAGATATGTGAAAAACTGGAAGGCCGTAAGTGAAAGGATTATCACGATGGAATTAACGATCAAAGGACAGGCCATCACAATTATAGGAGTATACGCTCCAACTGACGACTCAAACGCAGATGTTAAAGACGATTTTGAGGAGAAACTACAAAAAACTCTAGACGAGATAATCCGCCGAAAAGAGATAATTTTGATGGAAGATCTAAATGCTCGAGTAGGTAAAAAAACTCGTAACAGAATAGTCGGTCCGTATGGTGAAGAAACAGTAAACGATAATGGAATAAGACTAGTAGATATATGTGACCAATACTCTCTAAGAATTACAAATGGATTTTTCAGCCATAAAGATATCCATAAATATACTTGGACCCAATCAACGAAGAAATATAAGATCTATTATAGATTATATTATCATTAAACAGCAATCAAGGAGTAGAGTAAATGATGTCCGTGTATATATATAGAGGAGCTACCTGTGGATCCGACCATTTTCTGGTGAAATGTCAACTGTATTTAAAATACTACAACCGTAACAACATATTAAACGACACGAAAGAAACAGTTAAAGAAAATTTGGAAAAGCAGACTCCTAAATACAATTTAGAAAAACTTAATGAAGAATCAACATCTTTTCTATACAAACTAAGATTAGCAGGTAAACTGCGAGATGTAAGAGAGGAATGGACAGTACATGAAAGATACGAAAATCTCAAGTGTAAAATTCACGAGTCTGCAAAAGAAGCTCTGGGATTAGTAGAAATAAGGAGATACAGAAGAAGTTGTTATTGGTGGACAGAAACATTAGAAAACGTAGTGAAAGAGAAGAAATTAGCATATCAGAAGTGGTTGGCCACCGGAGACCGGGAAGATCGAAGAGAATACATGAGAATGAACTACGAAACAAAGAAAATAATCCGGAGTAGAAAGAACCAGTTTTGGCAAGGGAAATGTGAAGAAATAGACACATTTTTAGGAAATTCTAGATGTAGAGAAGCATGGAAAGCAATAAAAGGGTTGAGATCAAACACACAAGAAAGAATAACAATTGATCCAATTGGAATGGACAACTGGATGGTTTACTATGAAAACTTACTATCGGAGAAAAGAATCCAATACAAGAATATATGCTACGCGAGAGAAGAAGCACAAACACAGATACGAGAAATAAGTATATATGAAATTAGAAAAGCTATTAAGAAAATGAAGAACAATAAAGCAACCGGCCCTGGAGGTATACCTGCAGAACTTCTAAAACACGCTCCGATTTCAGTACTGGATGAACTCAAAATCATATTTAATGACTGTATGCAAGGAGAAGTGGTGCCAGCAGAATGGAAATTGGCCTATGTGAGTTCGATACATAAAAAAGGAAATAAAAAAGAGTGTACAAATTACAGGGGAATTAGCGTGACATCTTCTGCGGGTAGACTGTATGGGAGAATAATAAAAGAACGGATAGAAGAAGAATTCACTACGTCAGAGGAGCAAAGCGGATTTCGACCAGGCCGCTCATGTACAGACAACATATTTTGCATAAAACAGATAATGGAAAAAACGATCTTGTATAATAAAGAACTACATCTGGTATTCGTCGACCTCCGAAAAGCATATGATAGCGTACCAATCAATAAGTTATGGGAAGCAATGAGTAACAGCGGAATAAGTGAACCATATGTAAAAGCACTGTAAAGCACCGTAAAAGCACTATATGAAAATAATAAAAGTAAAATCAAAATTGGACGACACTACTCAAGAGAATTTGTAGTGAGTAAGGGCCTCCGACAAGGGTGTTGTATTTCGCCCACTTTGTTTAAAATCTATTTAGATCAGGCACTAAAGAAATGGAATAAAAAATGCAAAAAAATGGGAATTCAAATTGGACAAGACTTTATACATACCCTTTTATTCGCGGACGACCAGGTGCTGCTGGCAGAAGATCGAGATGACATAGAATATATGACAAGAAAACTGGTTGAAGAAATTGTTGGTTGGGGTTTGGAGATAAATATGGCAAAAACACAATACATGGTAATTGGAAATGAAGGAAGTGAAATCGAAACAGAAAAAGGCGCGATACAATTAGTGCATGATTTCAAATACTTAGGAGTAACATTATCAGATACTGGATTAGACGAAACAGACATACTAAATAAAGTAAGGAAAGGAAAAGTTGTAACACGGCAAGTACACTCACTACTTTGGAACAAAGACATATCAAAAAACACTAAAAGACAGCTGTTTAGGACATTGGTAGAAAGTTGTTCACTATACGGATCCGAAACATGGACTATAAAGAAGACGCTTGAAACAAAGGTAAACGCTATGGAAATGGGATACTGGCGTAGATGCTGTGAAAAAACACTGTTTGATCGAATTAGAAATGAAACAATAAGGCAAGAGATGGATGTAAATACAACAATATGTGAGACAATAGAACAGAAGAAACTGCTATGGTACGGACACATGCGAAGGATGGACGAAAATAGATTACCTCTAAAATGCTGGAAATGGAGACCAAACAGAAGAAAAAAAAGAGGAAGACCTAGAATAAAATGGGACGACCAAATTAAAACAGCAATGCAGAAGAGGGATTTAATAGAAGATACCGTCCATAATAAGAAGGAATGGCGTATAGGATGCGGGAAACGGCAGAGAGATGCTGTATGAAAACCGCCTATATGTATATATGTATGTAAAAGAGAATTCAAGAAATCTTAGGACGTCCAGAAAAATCCTAGGAAACCTCGTAAAAATCCAAGCAATTCCAGAAAAAAAATCTTAAGAAATCTTGGGGAACACCGAGGAATTACAGGAAAATTAAAAAAATTCCGTAATAATCTAAAGCAATCCCTGAGAAATCCAAGAAGTCTTGGGGAAATACAAGGAATTCTAGAGAAATCTAACGAAATCCAAGGAATTTAAAAGAAATCCTGGAAAATCTCGAGCAAAAAAACGATACATTGTATTTGATTATCTTAGATAAATTTTACCGTTTAGGCAAATTTAAACTTTACTATAAACTTCTCACTTTCATTTTGACTTTCATCGAATTGTGATCATCGTGTAGGATTTGCAACTTTCCTATACCTTCAGTATAGGGAAGCATTGATGTCATGAAAATTTTCCGTATCTAGATTTTTGACAAAAAGACATGTTTTGGAACTAAATGCACATTCGAGACGAGACAATATCGACTGTTCACAAATTTATTGTCTTGAATTTTCTTGACTATTTATGATTGCGTGGTTTATTTTTACAAAACGGGTTTTTACTATTTTTTAATATTGTATTTGAAACCTGGATTTTTTGTATGTTTAAAGGTCTATTTTTTATGTCTTTCAAATGCAAGAAAAGCATATGAAAGGTGGTACTTGCGGAGTTACAATATTGATATAGGTACCTATTTTATCACTCGTCTTTGTTAAAATCAATTCGTGTTGACAAATACGAATGATAATTCATAGCGTTTTCACGTTTTTGACTTTTCACTCCTTTTTATTGATACAAACGACAATTTATATTATTTTCCGAACTCATTCAAACAATGTTTTGCGAGTTCTAAATGTTCTGGCTTTCGCATAGACGAATTTATTTATCCCCTCCATAGCGAAATGTTGTAGTTTTCACATTTTAACCGCCAACCCTTTTCGGAACGCGTTCAATGGAATATCCGGAATTTCGTTGATTGCTCGAATGTATACAGTGAGAGTTTTGCTCGTTTATGCTTAACAATTTCACGGTCTCTTTACAGTTATAGCCGACATAACAATGTATCGTTACTGCAAGGGGGAGCGTGGGCTTGACCGCGGGCTATCGCGCCTTCTCGCATCTCTATAACGCCAACGCGAATAAAACACAAAATAATTGCTTATTCTCGTGCGCGAGAATTATTTGTAATGAGGAAGTTCGTGTTAATCGGCGGGGGTGCCCTGCAGTTGCTCTCAGAGCCACGAAAATCTTATGAGTTCTGACTAGAAACAATGCCGCGCGATTAGGATTAATGATTATGGGGTTACGTTAAACGCGTCGTTTCTCCTTAATTGACTTGCATTAGTCATATTGACTGTTGGGCAAATTAAATTGTTGTGTTTTTCACCAATGATGAATTTAGTTGTTGAGTTTTTACGCATTGCCAGGTATTGAAATACAACAGCAATCCGGTTTCAAATGCTTTAGAAAAGTATGTTTAGAAAAAAAACAGATCTGGTAAAATACCATCTGGAATAAAATAGGATATGAGAACAACCTTCCAAAAAACATCCTAAATTCGGGATGAAGGTCTCAGAAAGCCTTTCCCTATTAATGGCTTGCAAAAAGCGCAAGAAGAGGCTTGAATAATAGGCGGCAAATGTTTTGTTGAACAAAAACATCGTAGAAACTGTTAAAAGGAAAAACGCACGTATGAGAAGCAAACTCGCAAAAATGTTTATACAAATTGTCACTACCGACCGGGTTTGTTATTAATAACAACAAACCTCTGTCGTTTAAATAAACCCATGTTTTGTATGAGTTGCAAAAAAATAACGGCCTACGACACTGTATTAATACGTTAACAAATATATCAAATCGTTTGCAAGTCTTGTAACTGCCTAAAGAATAAATCGACTAATAACTTATTAGTCAGTTTATGATACATTTTTACGCTTTGCTAGTACTTTCCTGGTTAGGGAAAACAGATATATTTGAACGTTTGATTTTTAATTACATTTAGCTTGATAATACAATTTAACGAAACTATTATTCTTAGGCTGAATTCTCGAAATTATTATTTTACCTTTCTACGTTATATAATCTTTAATTATTTAATTAATTTTAGGTACAATTATTTAGCAATAATTTTGTAATTTTATTTGATTTGGCTACAAACGTTTTACATTGCGCTATTTGATTTTATGCAATATTTTTTACTCTATTGGCTCATTTGATAAATCTCTTAATGGTATTTGTTATACTTGTTGCGTCTGATGAAATTAATAACCTCACACAGATCCGATGAAGTTGTAGGAATTGGGCTGTTGCTAGGTTATCATAAGGATCTTGGCGCCCATTCTAAAATTTATTATCAACTCTTTTTATTGTCGAATTTTGCTTAAAAAGCTGGGTGGTCCTTGTTATTGTTACCTTCACAGAACCAATACAAAATTTACTTAAGAAATTAAAGAAAATTTTTATAACACATTGTGATGGCGGTTAACTGAACTATGGGAAAAACTGTTGTTAACATTAAAAGTCTACCCCCAGCAGCTTTATTTAGAGTTACCAAAAACGATAACGGGCAACATGAGAAAGTAAATATCATGCCGCTCTTTAGTAGTACCAAATAAACCTAAATACATATTGAACTTTAAAAAAATCGAATAAGAGTGTCTACTTTTAGCTCTTGTAGATCCAAAAACTTTTATTAACTTCACAAAATTCCTGTCCCAAAACCATTCAAATTTCTAATAAATGTCCAGGGGAATCCTTATTAAGTAATGATTCTTAAATTTTAATAATAAAACAGAACCTTGAAGGATCCGAACGAGAAATATTTTTTGCGACAAAACTTTTTCTCCTGGAAAGTAAGAAAATTTATATTCACATCAACGGTTCTATCACAAAATCAGACAAGGGACGTCAAACTTTCTTATATTCCGAGCGACAGCTAAAAAAATTGTTTACGTGCACAAACAGATCAATAATTTATTTCATTGTTTCGGCCGAATGATATTTAAATTAAAATTTCTGTATATTTTAATACGAAAGCTGTTCGTTTCACAACAACGCCGGTGGGTAGTGCAGGTGAAATTAACACTTCGTTAGACGTCAAATAATATCGCCATTTCAGTTCAGTTAGTAACATAAAAGCGGGGAACGCAATAAATAACAGACAAGCCATGCATTATCGTGGTATTCAATTTGAATTCTTTTGTTTAGAAAAGATAAGTATCAGCTCTCTGTGTGTACTGACAGTACACTATATTTATTGCTGTCCACTGGACAATGGACTGACCGTACTGTACTGGTGTATGTGCATGCATACAAGCCACTAAAATAGGGTTAAATAATAACCAGTTCTACATGTGTATTTATGTACAGACCTATAGAATGCAAACTGCTCGTATTATTACGGCTTTAGGGATTAAACACAATATGCAATGTTGAAGAAGGCACTTGAACCTTGAAGCTGGCCGCTTTTTACTCATGTGAAGACTGAAATTTATTGCCAAACGCCCTGCCCAAATACTGTCCAACAAGCTGACAATCAATTCAATACTCGAACCCTTTGTTCAAAGGATGTTGTTGGCCCATTGGGTCTTTTAGAATATAAACAAGGGAGGAAGAATTAGAAAGTTTATTCGTGAATCAATTTACCGTAAGGTTGTGCAATGTTTTCAGGAAGCTGCGGAAGTTGATTCAACGCATAGAGAAAATCTCTAGAAGAAAACTGTCTACTAAAAATAAAATTAAGTAGGCCAAAATTTTAGGAAATCTTTCTGCAGGAAATATTTAAATAATTTATGAAAACATGTGTACAACTCTTTCACGCTTCACCTTACGTGTAATGTTCTAGTGGAAGTGGAAAGCTTTTATGTTCGCATAGATGTAATCAAATAAGAAAAAAAATCTTTAGTTCCACAGATACATTAGCGGACTAGGACACCAACCAAATTGTTTGCTCAATTTCAGCTCTATGAGTCAACAAAATTTAAAAAAAAATCGTGGCGCCAGTTTTTGAACAACATTTTTGTGAAAATTTCCAAAATTTACAAATAAAATAGCTAAAACCTAAGACGGCTGTATTTTTGTTTACAAATTTACGAGTAGGGATGTAACGGATATCCGTTTATTATCCGGTATCCAGCCTAGTTGACCGAATATTCGGTAAAGTTACATTATTTCAAATATTCGGCCGAACATCCGACCGGATATTTTTTTATAAATTTCTTTATCAGAGAGAGCAAACAACATTAACAAAAAATTTAGGTAATTTTAAAACCATTTTATTTTGCTTGAAAGATCAATAAATCTGCCTGTTCCACGATACCTAACATACCTTTCACAATATTTAAAAAAAAAGTTTAATTAACATTTAAAATTTAGCAACGACATGTTTGGAATAAAGTCTGTTTCTGTTATCTTCAAAAATGTAACCAGCTTTTGAAAACAACCTTACTGAGTAGACCACACTGCTAGCAGGAGCAGACTGATGTTTTGACACTAGTTTTGATAAGCTAGGAAACGCATTTTCATTCTGAATCCACCAATTAAAAGAAAAACTGAAAAATTCTTACAAATCCGGCTAAATGTTTGGCCGGAAAATCTTAATCCGGTTCGAAACTATATGCCGAATATTCCATCATCAAAGTTTTGCAAAATTCTGTATCCGTTACAACCATATCTACGAACAAAGATCGCCTGTAATGTAATTGTGTAATATCGATTTGTCCAATTACTGCTTTTGTTTGCACATTCCTTATATTTCAGTAATATTTTATGACATTCGGTAGTCACTTTCCGGCTTGCGTCCGCCTTCCATAGTGTTCGCGATCCGATCATGCAAAAAAAAATTGTAAACTGGACTGCCATAACCATAACTGCCGCGGAAAATGTACTGCAGCACTGCATACGAGTATGCAGTATTATTTAGTTAACTCGTGCGGTTTATAGCAGCGACAGCCGGCGGCAGAAGAAGGTCAGACAGGTGGAAGGGATACGGATTTACTATTATAGAAACTTTGCCTTCGCAACAAAGTTTACTTGTAACTTTGTTGCGAAGTTTCACTCAAACTAATTAATTTTCAGTATTGCAACCATTGCAATAACACAAAAAAGTTTTAATGTTTGTTTTTAATAATCAAAAAGAGGTGTTAATTTCTTGTTCGTGGAATATGTTATATATAGCTATAATTAAACTTGTGGGTTCAAAATTATCTATTACTCTGTCTTTTCCCTATTAGCAAGACGATTGAACTTTTCAATAAAGCGGCAGAATTATTGAAAATTCTCAATTCACTTGTGGAGTTGCTGTTACCAAACCGCAACCCTTGAGAGAATGTATCCAAAACAGAAGGTTTCCTTCAAAGACCTTTATTTTTCGTAATTAGGAAACTCGACTATGAAACTAATTAAGGATAAAAAGCTTAATAGGTCCTTCAGTAACACAACATCGATTGAAACCTTAAGATGACTTGGATTTTTCGATCATAAAATGTACCTATATGTTAAAATGTGATCCTCTTAGACTTATACTTGGAGTACACAGCGATAGTTAGTTAGAAATCGAATAATTTGTTACTTTATTAAAGTAAAAACAAAAAGATTAATTAAAAACACCGGACATCAAAGAATAAAATTAAAAAATTTATAGAGGGTGGCACAGAAAAATTAGACAATTGGGGAAAAATCATTTAATAGCTTATATCTAGCTTGTTAAATAACTGAACTAAAATAAATATCATGTGGCCAATTATGATAAATAATTTCGAGTTTTGGTTAATTAAGTTTTTGACGTTTTGGAAATAATTTTATAAGACGATTTACTGTCCTTGGTTTATTGCAACAACACATCTAGGTTCTAGTTCTAAAATAAGGGGTGTAATTTGTCTTAAGATCAAATTATTTTTAATTTTAGAAAATTCTGTTTTTGAACCATTTTTCGGTAAAAGGGTTGTTTAAAGTTTTTCAAAATTATACTTTTTTCATTAGACTTCAATGTTCCTTCGGATTTTAGAAAAAAAATATGACAAAATGCGTTAATTTCAATTTGCGCAAGTGGAATCCGAAGCTGTAGGTACCCTCTGAACATGTTTCATTATTTGTTATACCAAATAAGCACTACTGTTGGCGAACAATACACGGAATATGCCCGATGTATAAACAGGCATTATTTGAGACTTTAAGTAGTTCTGACAACAAGAGGGAAGATCAACACATTAGCGGAGCACCGAGATGTTTATGTTGGGTTTGATGTAAGCTGTCAGGCTGTCATGTAACATCCAAAGTTTTTATCGCATCTGGCGACCGAATTGTCACTCATCATGCGTTGGCTGCCAGTTGCTACCGACAGATTCTTAAAATTTTTCATTAGCAGGCTTTTAAAAATTAATTCGAAAGATATGCACTTTAGAGTTTAAATATCACAAAGCTAATTTGAATATTATGCATGGAAAAAAACAACCCAAGGGGAAATTACTTAATTAAATATGTATTTTTAAAGTCATTCATATTTAATCCCCAAGCCCAAAGAACAAGCTTTCTAAGACGATATTCTTGATATATCAATGACGGGGTACGGTAAAAAAACTTCTCTAAATACCAATTGACAGATGCCCATCTTGGGCGTATTAAGCCCTCCTCATGAATATCGAACAGGCAACAAAAACAATGACGGGAGGATAAAGCTGGACACATAAATTTACATTAATGGAGATGACTGCAAGAAATTATGATACAAATCACGCTCGCGTAATCAAAACAACATTATATTAGGATGCGGAAGTGAAAATCGTAAAAGATTGCTTCCTCTTCCCGTAATGCAACTTTATTCCCTCATCGAATAATAAATATCGCGTCGATTTCATACAAATAATGCTATTAAAAGATTAGGAGGAAGCAATTCGTTATTTTGTGGTCGCCCACGCGGACGAAAGGAAAAGGATTGTTTGGTTTCCAATCATACCGAGTACTTCAGAAAAGTCGCCTTCTCTAAGACTTTAATACTCACGGAAATTTTCTTCGTCATTAAGTGGGGATTATTTTTTGGAAATAATGACCGCTATAGAGAGGCCCAAGTCTCGAACTCGGCCCAACTTATCTTCTTTAGGGAAGCTTTTAAATTAAAATTAGGAATAAAATATCGTCATAAGCCTTTAATTGGGGGGATTAAAATTCGGACAGGTCCTGATTTAAAACCCATATTTTAATATTAGTATTCGAGTAGCGTCTCAGTAAAACACGCTTCTGACTGATTTTGCTGTTACTTTTTGCATATTAATTGGTTTTATAGTTGGGACAATAAAAAGGATAGCCGGGCGCGCTATATAATAGAAATGCTAATGAGTTACTTTGCCTTGTTGGCCGGCAGCCAGTACGCGTCTTGTTCTAGATTAAGACATTAACGTCATTAACGTGGCTATCAGCCATAAAGTTGGTCCCTCATTTCAATATCATTTCGAGTAGCCAACGGTCAAAGAACGCGCACACATGTTTTTAACTTTTTCTAGCTCGGTATAATTAATTGGTTTCGCAGTTCGTTTAACTTTTGTAATTTTGCACAATGATTAAGATACGTCAAGGGAGAAATATAAATTAAAAAAGTAGAAGAAGTATGTGGCAAGAAAAGTTTAATTAGGATTTGGCAAAGTAAAACATTTGGGAAGCCAAAACCCCAAATCTCGTAAGGAACTTCTGGGGTGTTTGTAAATTACATACAGACAATAAGCAAAAGCCAACTCGAACAGTAAGGAATGCGACCCAAATTTTCCAAGATTGTTCGGGCAGAACCATCTAGAAACGGAGATAAGTTTGGACTAGAATCGCCCACTACAAGAAATCGTTTTCTGAAATCTCCACATTCAGTAAAGGAATATTGAAATCGGAATCATAATAGATATTTATTACAATATTCCAAATTGGAAACACTGAAAATGGTCTTTTCTGAACTATTCCAAAGTTTTCAGGAATTTACCTTAAATACCTACTACTTTTCAAAAACTGCTATTTTATTCGGAGATCGTTGTAACAATTCTTTCAAATATCTTGTCAAAGAGAGAAACAAATTATTTAAAAAACATGTTTGTAGAATTATTTTGAAATGTTCGCAGCGAATTATTTAGAAGTACTTCGAAGTTTTTGGGATATTTCTGACACACGCAAGGGTCGCGTTGCAAAACAAAAACAGTTAATACTGTTGGGTAGAGAAATATTTTTTTAAGATTTTGTTTTAAAATTGCACCTTCTTAAATGTTTAGGTAGACGTATAAAGTTGTTCTTGCGTTAGAGATTTTCCCCGTCAAAAATGCGTTTGTTTCGGTAAGAAACTTTCTTATTTTTGATCTTCTCCTCGTGCTATTTTATATTATACAAATAATTGCACGAATCACTAAATTCACCATGTGACTGCGTAAGTTTTAGTTTTAGCGTGAACTACGACTGTATGACATAATAAATGGAATCGCCTTTTTTCCAAACTTGCTAGCTTCACAACGAAAAATTTCTAATTTAATTCTTCTTTACTCTAAAACGAGTTAACAAATTGGTGTCAAATTTGATATTGTAATAGTCCTAAGCCAGTAAATCGTGATGATAAAATAATTTTCAAATCGTAAAAACAGAACAGGATTTTTGTTTTTTTTAATTTTTGAGGTAACTGGTTTATGGGCGAACCATGATTGGATTTTTTCGCAACCCCTAATATACTTATGATGCGCTCTATACATTTTTCATATTTAGAAATTATTACTTTTTTATATAATAAAAGGACGCCGCGCCGTTACAAATTCCACCACAGCCAAACCTAAATTTCACACACCAAATCAAAAATTAGATTTTTTGTCCATAATTTCTGACGAAGCATTTTAGGATTTCAAGTAAATTTTTATATTAAACGTTCCGAGTGTAAGCGAAGACAGATGACTTATGGCTTATTCTTGAGCATGTTAGTAGAATAATAATCTAAAAGTAACTGTTAAAGATTAGGTCGTTCTGTTTTTGACAATATACAAGTAGTGAAAATGAAGTATGGGAAATTACAGGTCCATATTTATATTCAATAAAAAAAACTGGAAGTACACCTTGGTGCCCCCGAAAACGCTCCATCATATTAAAGGATGTAACCGTCTAGGTCAAAGCTTGCAATGCCCTTTAAATAAATTTGGCCCAAGCAAAAAACACCGAGCAACGTTATTACAGAACCAGTTCATAAAGTATCTGTTGCAAGAAGGGCCGGGGCACATCATTAACTGTTAACTGTACCCTCTAATTAGAGATATCTCGTCGCATTGTGTGCAAATGAGGCGGTCTGGCCCAAGCGATTCTGGATGATGGACGACACAATACTTTTCTGACGAGGGTTCGTACCGAAACCGAAATACACAACGGCTACTGAAGAAGCCCCAGAAAGCTGCGATATCGCGTCTTCTATTCGAAGGTTCTTTTTGTGTCTTTTATAACACATATTTAGCCTCTAATCGTGTATTAAATTTCGGTCACAAAAACTGGCGGCGGCCGCTTTTGACTCGTTAGGGATAATTCGGCGAGTAATCGAAGGAAAGTCGATAATAATCGAAATCGGTTAAATATTGGAAGAGTCCAATGACAGCTATGTTTTGTGTCTTACCACGTTGTCGCAAGGAATATGTTAGGGTCTAGCGGACCGGAGGCATTTTATATGCTGATGCCACGCTGATTGATTTCTCGATCACAATCAGGCAATGGCGATACCCATCGTCGATGGACATATGCATACCTGGAACAAAGAAATATCAATTATTCCCCGGAATAAATTAGCATACGATTTTTGTACAGAGTCAACAACATATTAACGTATGTAGATGGGACTGCTGCAGGTTGTACAAATCAAAAGATCTTGCGACATTTTTTCCCAACAGTAAGAATTCCTGCGGCACAATGACCCAGCAAAGCAGTTTTTTTATTATTATTATTAAGGTACACAAGATTTATCTACGATGTTTAATCGAAGATTACCCAACGTTCCAACGTTTATCAACTTCTGTTTGTTAATCTGATTGCATGTCGAGAAGAAATAATAAAGTTGCTTCTAGAGCAGCAATAATTTTAATTAAAAAACTTTTATTACAGTCAGAGAAGTTTAAGGCCACAATAGAAAGACACCTGAAAATTTCTAGAATCGGTAACTCGTTGGTAGGCGGAGTTCGCGTAAGCACCATAGAAGCCTTTTGTGTGGTATTACTCCAGTTGCAGGTAGATTTCCTGGAAGAATATTGTGTCGGCTTACCTTTCATCTAACGATACCAATTTTTGAAGAAAATATCAATAGTGTCCTATAAAATTAATAACAAAAAAATGGGGTTAAACACGCCGACGTGTTCGAATTACAAACCCTTACAATTTACTTCAAAAGCTTAAATGGTATTAAAGAATGTTTAAAAAAATAGCTGAGTATTTAAATCAGCACAAACAATAATTGTTAATCCTTTATTTGACTGTAAAGCTACGTGATCTTGAAAAATATAAAATTAAGCTGATGCGGCAGTTTGGAGGGCCAAACTTCAGATAAACAACTAAGTGTAATAAAACTAGTTTTCTTGCCGAAGTAATCGGATAATTAAATAATAGAACCAGTGTTTAATTTAAGTGATTTTCTATCATCTGACTATTTGCAAGATTGAAGCAAAATTAAATTTAACAAACACCATGTTTTTGAAAAAGATAATTTCAAGGTCATATGATAGAGTTCAGAATAAATTGATTGGCCAAAATTAGGGAGGGGGGAGAAATTAACGCCTCTAAATGTTGCTGCATGTGAATATTAAGTTCTGAATCTTATTCTACTATTACTCATGAGCAACTTAGCTTAAACAGAAAATTTTTATAGCCCCCGAATCGATGTTTTTCTAAAATTGATAGTAGGCTTCAGAAATAAATCAGTGGGAAGGAAACAAATAGCAGCCCATCTCTAGCTCTATACGCGTACAACGTTTATGAAACTAGCCAGTTTTTGAGCAATGTACAAACTTTTAAAAATATCTTCACTTCACAGTTTTCTATTGTAAAAAATATCTTATGTAGTAAGATTGTGTTCCTCTGATCCTCCCACTGTTTTATGTTCCTAGAGACCCAAAACATGTGTTTCCGTCAACATATCATATTGGAAAATTTCCGCGATCACAGTACATTTCCATACTGGCAGTATGGGAAAGTACAAAAGCGTAGGGGTTCAGATAGTTCTTCTAAAATACGAACTAGTAATGTACACGCAGCAGTTTTTTTTACGCGAATATATTTATGTTATAGCTACTCCCAAATAGGTACCTCAATAGAACGTGGAATGCTTAATGTATATTTGTTTATTTTGTAAAATGTCTGTGCAAAGACCTTTGTTGTGGCTGTTCCCGGGGAGTTTTTTAATATTAAAAGTGACAAAATATAGCAGCCTCAGTAATAAACTCAGAAATTATATAAAAATAGCAAAAACTGTGGGCTATGCTCCCCCCCCCCCGTTTTTTTTTGTAACTTTGACTAATCCCTCCGTCGTAATCAACGTAATTTTTAAGTGCAGCAATATTAAGAGGGATTAAATTTTCTCCCTACCTAATTTTGGCGGACAAATTTGTTAAAAATCAATTTACCTATAATTAAAGCAATCTCTATATAAAATTCATACAATTAGGACTTCTTTCAACGGTCCGGTCCACTACACTAGGAACTTAAGTAGTTTATTTATTTTTTTACGGGTTCCGTTAGTAATAATAATTTCCCCTTAATCTATTAGCAACTTATTGGAATGGTACATAAGAATCCCATTGTAAAGTGTGTTTTCTTTATACTTTCAACCCCCTTCTTTTTCAAAACCACTCAGAATTGTTTGTGATTTTGTCCGTTTACTAAAATACCCAAAATTTTGCAAGACCCTGTATAAGCGCACACGTGCACGTACCGTCATTAACCCGATCCCCAATCATTTACGGATTACAAGATCGATTTATCATACCGTAATCATCGTATACGAGTGGTCTCCGGTTCCCTCAGCGGGCATTACAACAGATAAAACATATTAGTATAAGCAATATACATAATATACAGCTGATATTAACAATATATGGCGTACACGGTCATTGTGTTACAAAGGCAACGCGGTTCACTCAATAATTGCTTCTCTTAGTGCATTATAGATTGATTTATTATACACCGACCGTACTCAATAATATTACGCCATATTTGGCTCACTGATAATGGCAATCCTTAATGGGATTATCTTTATACACTCGATTTCATTCGGAATTTGGATCATTTAAGGGAGAGATATGGTTCGGAATTAGGTTGGCAATCGTGCATATATAGGCCATAATAAGATAGAATTAGAATAATTTTGTTTCTGAGGGTGGGTAATATTGCGCCGCCGCCGTGCCAATTTTGCAATTTTGTTGAAACTTCTTTTAGCTCGATAAACGGGAATAAACACCCAGGATTTGTTGTGCAAAGTGGGTAATAAAAGGGGGAGCTAAATAAAGCATAAAACAGGTCTTACGTAATTTCTTATTCTCGAGCTCGAGTTATCAGATCAAATCTCCTACTTGACTTTAAATAATCTGATACAATCTAAATCCAATAGGAGTATTCAACATCAAGTGAGCTATTCAACTTACACCTACTGCAGCTATCGAGATTTCTGCGATTAGAATCTCGAATAAATTCTCATCGAAACGAACCTGACCATAAAATAACTCTAAATTATGATGGAATAATTTAAGGTAATGGCAAAGATTACCGCTTTAACTAAAATTTAAATATATTACCGGCAAATTTCTGGCAAATTCCACAAAATTCTAAAGGGATCACCGTGATACCCTAGAAATATGCCTGGCATTATTCCTAAATGCAAGCAAGAGTTGTACAAGTATTTCGGGCCGTTAAATTATTCAGCAGACAACGGAAACTTTCTGGTATAAACCCGCAGTGTTAATCCAAGTAAAAGACGAAATACGAGGGACATTCCTTAAGTATTTCCGACAATTTTAGTAATATTCGAAGGTCGTAACACACCGTATAAATTTTCACGCCAAACTTGTGTTTTTAAAAATTTCCGATTTTTCGAACAACCCCTGTATGTTAAAAATTTGTTTCTTCCCAAAAGCAAGTCTAATAAATATTGTGAGGTCGTCACAGAATAAAAATTAGTCCTCAAGCTAAAAAGTTGTTAATTTACGCTTATTCGGTGGAAAGTTAAAAGAGAAAACGCAGTGCGAAAATGTATTCAGCAGTTGTTAAGTTTGATGACAGACGTGTATTTTCTCATTTCCCAGAGCGGCTTGAACTTGTTTGAGTGCGGAATAACTTTGGGATCATCCCAGCTCGCATACAATGACAACCGCATATGCTGTTTGTTTATGATAGAGATTATATTTGGTAATTTAAGTTTGAATCATGATGTCGGGAGTTTAATGAGCGTTAAACAGTGAATGGGTTGATGAAACGAGCTCGCGAGATTGTTTTACATCCCATTTATAACAATTTGCTATTTCTAAACTTCTTAATTTCCTTGCATAATCGTGCAATGGTGACTAATGAAAAATATACCGTAAAATATGAAATTTTCACGCTAGTTATAAAGTTTTCCATTTGCTTCTCTTTAAATGACTTGACTTTGTAACTAGGTGGGAATCATTTTTAATCTGGGTATCAATAGGTTAGAGTACAATGCTCACGGGAAATCACGTTGCAAGCAAATGTTTAAGAAAAAGCGAAAAAGGGAAATCTAAATATCACAGCTTTAAGTGAAGCTTTGTTGATTCTTTAGTAGGTCATAGAAACAATGTTAATAAATAAGAATTTATTAAAAAATGCGAAACACAACAAAAAAATTAGAAAAAATACCACGATAGGACCCACAAGAAAAAATAAAAAAGAAATCAGAAATCTAAAAGAAGGTCAGAAGAGGAAAGTAATACAAGAAGAAAAATACACTACCACAAACAGTATGTATATATTGCAAAAGCTGGTACGAAGAAAAAAAGTGATAGGGAGTGTAAAAGTAGGAGTACGGAAGTATATACAGAACAGACAAGAAAAAGGGCGAAGAAAAAACGAAACGCATAAATGTAAGTAAGTCAAAAGAAGGGGGATTGAAAAGGAGAAGTAAGATGTAAGAAAATCGAAATTCAGAAAGTCAATATGAGGATGAAGGAAGAGCTGGAAATAGAGAGATGAAAGCAGGAATGGAGAGATGAGAGAAAGGCACATACGGTGGAGTGTAGGAGACGTAGAGAGAAACGAAGGGAGAAAGACGTAAAGAGTGGGGAAAGAGTGCAGTTAAACAAAAGGGTTATGGAGAACGAAAATAAAGAGTGAAAGAAAGTTGGAAGTCAAGTAGGACCAGCCATAACAAGAAAATCGGCAGAATAGAGATCCGCTGCTGAGAAGTAATAGGGGAAGGAAGATATGAGAGAGAAAAAAATCCAAAAGTAACAACAGACAATTTGGAAAATAAGAGCAGAAAAAACTTAGTGGAGGGAATGAACGACGGAAGTCTAATAAAACAAGAAAAGAAGAGGAAGAGGAGAGAAATATACAGACTAGAGAAAAGTTACATAAGAGGAAGAGGAAAAATTATAAGTTAAAGAGATAGAAAGGAATGAAAACTAGAAAACAAAAAGGGAATAATAAGAAAAAAAGAGAAGAGAAAGCGTTTGAAGAACAGAGATGGGAAAGGGAAAAAGGCCAAAATTAAATAAGACAAGACAAAATAAGAAAAGGGGGGAAATGCGAGAGCAATTTTTTGTGGATGAGGGATACAGAGACAGAAAGAGATATCAAACAAAAACAGACAAACAAAGACTAGGAAAAAGTTTAAAAAAAGAAAGATAGAAAATTATAAGTTAAGAATATAGGAAGGAGAAAAAATGCAGGAAAAAAAGAAGGGAAAGGTACGAAAATAGGAAAGAAACAACGTTAGGATGACAACGGAAATATGACAAAAAAAGAAGTTAAATAAGAAAAGTCAGAAAAAAAGAAAGAGAAAGAGGAGAGTAAAGAGTTATGAATGGGAGAGATGGGGAGGGATGAAGAGAGAAAAAGATAAAAAATAAAAACACAAATAAAGAAGAAGAGACAAAATTATAAGTTGGGGAAATTGGAAGGAGAAGAAAAACAGAAGGGGAAAAAAGAAGGAGAGAAAACGTTTAGGGGCGAATAAGAAGGGGGTAGACGGAAGTTGAGAAAAAGTCAAAACAAGAAAAGGGATAAAAGAAGAGAGAAAAGAGACAAGTATAGTCTAGGAAAAAGTTCAATAAGAGGAAGACAGAAAATTATAAATTACGGAGATGGGAAGGAGAAGAAGGACAGAGACACAAAAAGAAAGGAAGGAAAACTATTAGAAGAACAATATGGGAGGCAAAGAAAAGAGTTATGAATGAGAGAGATCGAGAAAGAGATACTAAATAAAAACAGATAAGTAAAGGCTAGGAAAGTTTAGAAAAGAGGAAGAGAGAAATGCGAAGGAAAAGACAAAAGCGGAGCGAAAACGTTTGAAGGGCAGAGATTAGAAAGAAAATAAAGAAAGTCAAAAATAAGACTAGTTAAAACAAGAAAAAGAGGCAAACGGGTTATGAAGTGAAGGGAGAGAAAAAGAGATACTGCATTTTATTAAATTAAGGAAGCTGTAAATCCACAAGGAAGCGTTTTCGGGCCTGTATTTATAGGGTCATTTTTCATTAATTTCAGATTCTGAAAATATCCTGAAAGTACGTCCCATATAGTATAAATCACCCTGTAGAGCATCTGATTATTAGTGTAAAAAGCTTTTCCGCGTTTTCAGGTCTGTTACAAAAAATCAATATATATTCTTTTAAAGCTCAAAAATCGCAATCAAATTAAAATAATCTTAAGCCAAACCTGTTTATAATTATCCTTCATTGTCTTTTTCACAGTACCACGTAATTGCACGATATGGTATGCAAGTTACGTTCCAAACTCGCTATTAGAACCAGATAGTGTGATTTAGAAGTCCGTCAGTTAATGAAATCTTAATTGGATAGTTATCGAAGTAATCGAAACGGCCTAATAATGAGTTGAACCACATTTTGCGGATCCCTCGTGGGACGCGAACAGAGATTTGATTTTCTTCCATTGCACAGCACTCGCTTTAGAAGATTAAAAATATAAAAGAGCTAAACATATCAACCATCGACACAAACACGAAACCTCAAAGAGGAAAAACAACATCGAGGAGTTCAAAGTAACCCCGATATTCGTTTAAGGCAATGTCGAAAAGATTTCAGATATAGATATATTTGAACTCCAGTTTATATCAGGGACACGTACGTTCGTGATATTCATAGAAAATCCTGATGCTTTCGAGCTCGTAATGCGACGATTCGATATGGGGATTATTGCAACATACAAATGGTCTTTTTAGTTTTTAAGCTTTCAGGCTTCAACCGAAGGATTTAATTTTTAATCGCAATTTTGTACTTTTTTGTCTGTAAACTGTGAAGGAGCAAATAATTAGGAAAATTTGTTGGCAAAGGTTAAAACTTGACAAGCTTACTCCTTTGAAGTAGGAAAACGAGTTAGTCACACGCTGCTTTTAACAAATTTTGCGATTAAGCCTTTTCCTTTGTGTTTTGCAAGACTTTAAAACTGTTTCGTCAACTTCACTCAAATAAGCAGAAAAGTAACAAGCGTGAGTAAATTAATCTTTATAAATACTCAAATACCATCATGAAAGTTTCGAATTAATTTCGAAGGCACTTTAATTTTATGTGTGTTCGCCTCTTGGCAATTTCACACTGCAAAATTAATTAATATTTCTTGGTCTTAGATTATTATTACAAGCGACCTGTAAACACGAATGGTTCTAATTAATCAGCAACATTTAATATTCGTAAAGTTTTACTCGAATATTGTTTTGGTTTCAGACCGGTCTAATTTCAAATAATAATTAACTCCGACCTACTTACCTACTCATGAAATCATAAAGTTAAACCAGAGCTGAAGTTAATTAAAATGTACTTGTTACGTAAATTTTGTATTGGTCCTCTGAAGGTAGCAATAATAAGGGTCACTCGGCTGCTTGAGCAAATTGGGTGGGTCTCGATGGTAAAATTGGACCTTAAAAAATAGACCATAAATTTTAAAATGGGTGCCAAAATCATTATGATAACCTAGCAATTACCCAATTCCTACAACTTCGCGGAATATGTATGAAGTTGTTAATCTCATCAGACACAACGCCAAAATAAACAACAACAATTACAAATAGCAATAGTAATAGAGTAAAAAATTCTTTAAAATCAAATAGCACAACATAAAAATCTGTAGCCAAATCAAATCAATATAACAAAATTATTTCCGAATAAATATAATCAAATTACTTAAATAATTAATAATTATATAGTTGTTAGAACGAAAATGAATAATAATTACGTTAAATTGTATCATAAAATTGATGCAAGTGAAATGTAATTAAAAACCAAATAATCAAATATATTTGTTTTTCTCTAAACAGATTAATATCAAAACTTCTCGTTTAAATAAACCAATGTTTTGTATGAGCTCATAAAAAAACGGCCCAGGACACTGTATTAATACGTTCATAAGTATATCAAATTGTTTGCAAGTCTTGTAACTGCCCAAAGAAAAAAATTCCTCAAACATTCAAATAAATATAAATTACAAACTTTGACTAAATCACCGAATTTCTTCGATAACAACTTTATATTAATGTAAAAAAATTATATAACTTTATAAGTTTTTTTTAAGATCCAATGCAATAAACTAAATCTACGGTGTAAATTACGTCAGTTACGGTATAATGTAAAGGTTGCAAATTTTTAAACAATGTAAACTGTACAACAAAATGGCTTCATAAAACCAAAATAAACTTTGTTTTTAAACTTGATGGTGCTTGAAGTTAACTAACACCATATGAACAATAGTTATTTAAATAATGCAAATCGTAATTAATCAAGTTAATTAAATAAATTCGAGTTCAAGGCTTAATAACCTCAAAAATTGCACAATAACAAGTTTTTACAGCAGATGAATATCACAAATTAACGAAATTCATGAAAAATGGGGTACAGGTAACTAGCAAATATAAGGAATTCAAACATATACAACGAAAATAGTAAATTCTGACTTTACCGAAGCTCGATTTATTTGACAGAAGACCATGTCCAACAATTTCTTGTCTCATAAATGTAAAGAATTTGTACTAATTATTGCATGGGATTAGACAGTTAATTAAAAACTTTCAGAAAATTCCCAAAACTTCAACAATCAAGAACACTTCAAGAATCAAAATCAAAGTGGAAGCAAAAGCTGATTACCAAAAACTTTCTAAGTATTTTTGACAAAGTCAGGAACGAGTCACCTAACTTTCAGGAGCAAAACTAAGCAAAATTTAACTTATGGTAAATAAAACAATTCTTAACTTCAACAGGTTTTTTATGTTTGCTTTATACGTGTTTCGACGTGTTTACACGTCATTTCTAAAAGCAAAATTAAAAGTAAACAGTTGGTGTTGCTATAGGAACAATAAATCTTCATAACTTGATCTTGGTTTTTTATGTCTGCGTCCAGATAACTTGATTTCTCATTCCAAAACGTCTAATAACGGTGAATGTAAGAGATCAATTTGTTCATTTAGTAAAGGTACAGATTTTTAATGTTTATAAATTTCAAATGATTCTAGTATATCCAACTTACGTTTGTCAACACAAAAGTGTAAACATTTATTAGTGTTATTAGATGTCACTGAATGATAAGTGTTTAGCGTAATTGGATTTATGTGGGTGCTTATGGTATTTGTAACAATGTATGTGTTTCTTGTACCCAATATCAAAATTTCTAATTGTTTGTCCTATGTAAACCGAATTACAGTGCGAGCAATTTAATTTGTAGATGCCTGATTTTAGTAAATTGTCTGTTTTTTCTTTAGGATTAAACAATTTATTGTTCCTATAGCAACACCAACTGTTTACTTTTAATTTTGCTTCTGATAATGACGCGTAAACACGTCGAAATACGTATAATGCTAACGTAAAAAACCTGTTGAAGTTAAGAATTGTTTTATTTACAATAAATTAAAATGAACTTGGACGAAGTAAAGCTCGAACTTATAAATTAACTAAATTTAACTGTTACTTTGAAGCATTGTTTAAGTTTCCATGGTGTGATAACCTTCCATGTTCGATTAGAATACTTATACAATGATCTCGAGTTGAAGTAAAGCATTTACCAACTATAAATACGTACACATACACAATACTGTAACATTAACTAATAATTGCAAATGAAAATTCCAAAGCCATAAATTTTAAAATAAGTCCTGAAGGTATAAAAAATTCAGAACCCCGAAAGACAAAAGAAAGGAGCTCCGATGTTTGCTTTGCATATAAACAGATATGTTGGAGTTTTGATATGGAATGTTGCGACACTGCTAAATATGAAATGAAAGTCATAAATAATTCATAGATGCGACAGTTTCTTGTTCCATTTTTGCATAACCTCCCGTATAGAGTGCATCAAGTCCCTGGTTGCCCATTTTTCGTTTAACACACTTAAAATTATTTCCTGGACACGAGAAACAGCTTTTGTAAGGTAAAAAATTTCAGAGGAAAAACCGTAATTTAATAATTCATAATTTGATTAGGAGGGGCGAGCAGATTGCATCTTGGCAAGCAGAACTTCTTCATACGCAATCTGTTTCAAGATATCAAATAACAAAATAACACGACAACGAGCTGCCAGTTCCGCTATTGTCCGGGAAAATTGAGCCACTCTTACTCCAGGGAAATCATATAAGTAATGTCGCACTTTGGAACAAGATTACTGAACGTTCTGGTCCTACTTTTATTATATTTCTGACACTTTTTCCCCCCATAAACGGCCAACACACTATTAGTTTGGAAACCACAAAAGTGGAATCAATTTAGATCCCATTGAATTTAAATTTTCCATTTTTGAACGAGTGAATGAACATTTTTTGGGCTTTAATAAGATTTGTCATTTTTCAACATATGAATCATTAATTTCAAAATAACAAGCATTTCAAGATAAATCTGAATATTAAATTTAATATTAAGCACGTGCAGAAAATTTCATAAAAATATTCTAACATCTGGAATATTCGGCAACATCTCGATTACTCGGAAAATCTTTTTTTAAACAAGCCAGCAGGCGTTTCCGGCTAATGAAATAAATATTTTCTGATAAATAGGAGTACAATGTTGAAATCTGGCAAGGGTTGGCGAGAGTTGCCATCAAATGAATTATTAAAATTAATCAACGGAGCCAGTTATCTTCCTTTTCTCCTGATGTATGGCCGAGAAATCAATTATGAACTCCTCATCTTTGTTTTTCTTGGAAGCAGCTGTAAAAAGTGAGGTTTTTATCGCGCGTTTGAAAAATTGCCATCATTTGTTGCACGAACTACTTTTATCACTGTGATGAAGTGACCGTTGAGTTGCTCCTGCACATCTTTCATATTAATATGAAGACTTTGCTTGTATTCTGTTAACGCTACAATGCTGCGACAAGTTTCATTTTCTTGCTGGCATCACTCAAAATGACCGGAAATTACATATCATAATGTTAACATCGTCTTTTGATGTGGGCGATACAGGCGCTAGATTTATATCATCATTGAACTGGTACAATTTCAAGAAAAATATTCAATTTTAACCAAAATTTTTGATATAAATAAAATAATAATTATTAACTTCAACGGCTATTAATATTATTTTATTTATATTAATATGAACTCTAACGAAGTAAACCCTTAAACTTCTTAATAAAATTTTAAACGCGTCAAATGCAACCTTATTGAAATATATAAGACCACCCGTTTTCACCACCATGAATATCGCCCGTAATCTAAAATCAGAGCTCGTGGCAAAAAACATCCGCAGAATTACTTATAGGAACAGACGGGTGTTATCCGGTCATCAAACAGGATTATAGAATGCGATTCGGCATTAATAAATTTAGTAACATATTTCTTAATAATTTCGAAAGAAAAATGAGAACGATAAGCGTGTAGGGTATACGTACGACTATCATTAATTTTCCGTTGTGCATTACATAATGTAATACGAACAAGGTTACGATTAAAAATTATAAATGGTTCTACCAAAGCAGGTCAGATTGATTTGTCACTTTTTCGATAAGAATGATAAGGCGTTTTGTGGTGTGGATTAATGGTACTTGAAAGGAGTTAAAAAATGCAAGCTATTAATTTTTCCTTATTTTTTATTCATGAATGAAAATCGTAATTAAATAAAATTGAACATTAAAAATATATTTATAGATTGTGGTAGTATTTGGTTTTTCGAATCTCGTCCGTTGCTGTTTAGAACCGACTAGTTTGCTTTGAAATCTGATCTGTTTATTTTAACAAACACCTGTACGTTTCTAATAACAATCTACTATGTTTAAGCAGGAAACCTTTGTTTTCTACAATGGTTTATGTGTTAGGCTTCAGAAATGCGATATTTCCGGCCCCCTACTTACTTTCTCATACTTTCAGTATACGGAAGTATTGATTTTGTGAAAATTATCGATTTCGAGATATTAAGGGAAATGCCTTTTTTCTCATAAAGAAATTTGCGGTTTTTACAGGCCATGAGACATATAAACCACCAGACGGCAGAGATCGAGTCACAAATACGAGTGGAGCGTTCCGAACAGTCGTTGGACGGTGTAATGCTGTAAAGTCGTCCATCGACAACTTATACCGTTAATTTCAATTAAGGTGGAACATTACAGTTTAGGATAAAAATATGAAATAGTTGTATGTTATGTCCCCAGCAGAATTTTAATGTAATTCCAGTAATCCTAATAACTTTTTTGCATCACCTGGTGATAAAAATAAAATATTTGGTTTCAACTACAGCTAGAATAATTCACGCCACGTTTCGTTGCCATTAGAATTTTTCAAGTAGCCTCAATCTCATCCTAGTCGAAACCAATAACGACGGCAGATAATATAACATGAAGACAAAAGCTTAGCTAGACTAGACTTATTCTTTTGTTATTCCTGCAAGGGCGTGTCAGTGCTTTTGCACAGATGTCTGTTTAATTGCGGGTATTTGTTTAGCAGATTTCTTTCATGTTTACCAGTTTGTTGCTTAGCAATGTCTCTTCGCCGCATATACAGAAAATTTCATTTGTAAGTCCACAGGTAACCCGAGTAATTTATTTGAAAATTCATTAAAAACGAGAACTGAAATCAATCAATAATTAATAGTCACGCCCGTAGTGCATTGATATAACCGCAGTTGCGAAACTGACACGCTATTGTAGCCGTGGCGCACTGGTAGAGAATATGCTTCGTATGTTAGAGGTTATGCGATAAGGTCTGCCTTTTTACTTTCCTATACTTTCAGTAAAGGGAAGTATTGATTTCATGCAAATTTTCAAAATCGAGATTTTGACGGAAATGCATGTTTTGGGCATCCAGGATCCTAAAAAAGTGGTTTAAAAAAAATGTCTGTCTGTGGGTGTGTGTGTGTGTGGGTGTGTTGGTCTTTGTATCTTAATGACGACAGCGCTTGAATACGGATGTACAACATTGTGTGTGTGTGTGGGTGTGTGGGTGGGTAACGCTCATATCTCCGGAACGGCTGGACCGATTTCGATGTGCTTTGGAATGAGGAGGTATATCAAAAATTCATAGACAAAATAAGCTTTTAAAAAGAATCCGAAACCGGAAGCGGAAGTTAGACATGTTTTTTTGGTAGCATTTTTTTCAGAAACGGAATTTTGGAAATTGGAATAGTGGAAATTATAGAAGGCCTTAGAAAAAATCAAACGTTTTTTTACCGAACTCTCTAGCTTCAACATGGCGGCCGCTACGAATTTTTGAAAATTTCGACTTTAACGCCCATTTACTCAAAAACCAGTTGTTTGATTGGGATCAACTACAACTTGTTTGGTAGCCCCTTAAGGATACTATACCATGAAATATCATTAATTTTGAAAATCGAAAAACGATCTCGATGGCACCACTCCAAAATTTTTGAAATTTTCAAAAAAATATTTCTCAAAAACTGCCCACACGTTTCTGTTTAAACTTTTTAAGCTGATAGAGATAGGCATCTGCTACAATTTTGTTTTTTGCTCATTGTTATAATTTCACTGTGACGCCCTCTATGAATTTTTGAAAATTGTAAATTGGTACCCTTTTATTTATTTAACGGGGGTCAATAAAATATTTCTGTTAAACCAATATAGCTCATCATTGACAGCAAAATCCGAATATCATAATATTTTTTTGATAATTTAGTATTTAGGGGGGCTACTATTCCCCCTCCCCCCAAATTTTTTCGATAAAAAATTAAAAATTTGGTTTCTTCTTTTGTTTGCTCTAGGAGAATCTTTTTACAATAAATCAAAAATCGAATTTTTTGCCGCTTAATAATCTTTTTGTCCTTGGAAGAATTTCACATACTTTCTACAGCAGTTGTATTCTTGTACTAGTCGTTTAATGTTCAGTGTAGGCTAACTTTTTTATTTTAAGAGATATACTCGCAAACCCCAGAGCAAAGTTGTAGGGCAAACTCTTCTCGATTGTTTTTAAGAAAAAAAACTTGAGTTTCCAATTTTAATATGGCGGCCACGGTAACTTTTTTTCAAATGGAAACGTGGCATTTTGGCTTTAAAATCAGAAAGGTTTTGAAATTCTAAATGCAAATTAATAAGAGTAATGTCTTGCTAAAAATAATACTTCTCGAGTTATTAATATATTTTCAAATATCAATTTCCGCGCTTCCGTTGATTCAGTCCGAATATTTTACCCAACCTGATGCTTGCAGCGCAGCGGTCGGTCTTTCTTCAACCGCTTCAAGATGTTACAACTTATAAGAACTATTTACTTTAACTAGTCGTGTCTAGACAGGTGTATATCGAAAGTGTTGGAAAATATAAAACAATGTTATTTTATAAGTATAGGAAAGTCCAGGCGAAGTGTTTCGCTCATTTTTTATTTCTTTAATTACTATAAAAATACAATGATGTTTTTATTATTTTGTATAATATAGATAACACTTATTTTTTTCAATACTATTTAACTTTCTATCTAACATATTTCAGAACTGGATAAAAAAAAATATTATTCTCAAAAGCAAAAACCGTAAAGACGTAAGTGCACCTATTAAAAAAATTGGCGCTTACAAAAAATAAGTTTATGATTTCCTTAAATGCTAGTTGGAGGAGATGACAAAATTATTACAATAAAATTTGTTGTCTAGCAAACACTTTTCTAAAACGTATAATAGCGTTTTAAGTTTTGCCACAAGAAAATCATATTTTTATAAAAGATTAAATATGCGTGTCGCAGGAAAAGTTGTTTCTAAAACGAACCCGCTGTTACGTAAACAAACGAGTTAAAACAAATAAACCCACAGTACTAGGGGGGTTTATGGTACAGCAACGGTCAGAAATAGAAGAAGTCATTATATTTTAATATTTATTTAACGTTGGTTTTTCATTTCAAGCTGGAGACTGCAGTTTTGTCTACGTTGTTATTGCGATGTCTATGTTATCAAATAAACAAACGTTCCTGTGAGGTAGAAAAATTGCATATCAATCATATATAGAACAGCATATCCTATGGATGTTTATTTTTAGTTCATTTTACGTTCATATATCCATCGACATGCTATGATCATGTAATGGACATCCGCCATAGATATGTCTATGGAAACAAAACTGATATCCAGTTTGTATATCCATTAACGTACTTTGCATATTCTTCTAATATAGTAAATTACTTTGTGTAGCCAAACATCTTGAAAGTTTGTTTATTTACCGAAGTTTCTTCGCGTTGGACGCGAATGAAGCGCGGCCGATAGTAATTTACGCATACTTTTACTTAAATTTAATAACTAATAAACGGTTTTACATGAGACAACGAGACAATATCCTTGTATCAATATTTTTAGTAAGTTTGTGCGCGTTTTTAAAGAAAAACGTGAAGTTTAACCGTTGTTTAAAAACTAGCTACATATTTTGTGAAATATTAAACATTGCACACAATTTTGCTGGTTGTTTAATAAATGCTGTAAAAGAATATACACTTATATGATGCATTTCACTAATTTCATAAAAGATACCAAGTGAAATATATTATAAGCTAATAATCTTTTTCTTTTTAGTTTGTAAACTAAAATAACAAAAAAAGCGCTGTCAAAAGATTTGGAAATGGGGAAAAACTACCGTCTTTGTGGAGGTCGCAGTAGGTCAGTCAGTTAAAAAGATGCGTCTTATTCTGCTGACTCGAGTTTGTAGCAGCCCGGTGATTAAGTTAGGTTTTAGGAGTGGCGCATGTTAGTCTAGTCTCGTGAATACCACTTAATGCGCTGAAGCGGGAGGGAGGTAAAAGTTTTTCTTAAAAAAAGTAATAATAACGAAAATGGTTGGGATTTTGCTACAGTAATAGGTATATGGCCTGTGGACGTCCATAAAATGTACACAGGATATAAAATGGATGTCCGATAGATGTAGCGGGTGTCCATCGGAGGGTAGCAGGTAGAACATCCACTAGATGTTGTATGATGTTGTCTTAAAGCCTTAAACACGAATTAAGCGTTCTGTACAGTACATACAATTTCAGGTTCGAATAGGAAACAATTCCAGAAGTCTGTGAGATGCATAACAGCTTGCTCTCTAATCAGATGATCCTAAAAAGGACAATTAATGAAATTTTTACAACTATAATTCAAGTACTGGCGGCTTGTAAAAGAAACATTTTCTTAAACAAACTGACAAGGGTCGAAACGATTAACCCATTTTTGTCGCAACATAGACAACATTAATTTAATTTGCGGGATTAAAGGTCAAACAAAAACACTTGTACTGCTTCAAGATAATGCTGAAACACATGTGGAAATTTACAATTATTTCTGCAGAATATTATTTATTTCCCCATGTTATAACTTAAAATTATTTGCACCTTAATCTGTAAAGTGTACTGTTTTTTTAATTAAAATATATAACTTGTTACATTCAGGGAAACACACACGGTGAGTCATTCCATGCTAATAAATTTCTCTCGTTCTTCTTAAGCACCTCGCGGTGACATAATTAGCTGTTTTCGAATTATTGGCAAGGAATTTACGGCTGCGTGCGTATACGCATACGAACCCGTGTCAAGAGGAAGGTATACATCAAGGTATTGTGATTAACACATACTCGGAGTAAATTACCCGCGAACAGAGAGTATGTACGGTGCTTCTGCATTCCCCCTGGATCAAAGAAACACCGAGATCTACGGCCGCGACAACTAAAGAAAAACCAAGAAAAAACTTGGAATCGTTCCAGCGCATACCGTCGGTTAATTTTATGAAATTATTTACTTGATATGCGAACATCTGTGCAAAAACAGACCGCGTTTGTTTGCCTATGGAGGCAGCTTTCGGTTTTGGTTAATGTACATTTATGAGATTTTGCAGCCCTTCGGGTTATTACCGACTGATATATGAGTATCTCCAACTGCATTTAATCAATCAATGCAAGTGCATCGATTGAGACTATAGATTGCAAGAGCTAAATTTGTGCACCTGACAACAAATAGTTAAAATATCGGCGGAGACACCGGACAATCAATTTAAATAAACAAACCGCCGCTCAAGAAAAAAATAAATAAATAAATGTAGAGAAACTGGTCAAACTTTAGATGTACGAATAGTGGGAAGCGTAAAAAAATAGATGTTCTAATGGTAGAGCCGCCAGAGAAAAAATAATTAAACGAACAAATGGTGGAGGCGCCTGTCATGAATTGGATGTAAAAATAGTGTAAGGGTAATACAAACATTAGACGTCTAAATAGTAAAAACGCCTAGTAAAAATTAAATATTATAAACCGAAAAAAAAAGTTAAATAAACAAATAGTGGAACCACTGGCCAAAATTAGATGTACAAATTGCGCCGCGACAAAAATGAAAATGAACAAACGGTGGAGGCACCCTGCAAGAATTAGATGTGCAAATAGTGGAGGCGTCATACAAAAATTAGATGTACAAATAGTGGAGGAACCGAGGATAAATTAAATGCAGAAATGGTAAAGACACCCTGGTTAAATTATGTGGACAGCCGCGAAAAAAAAATAATAAATGATCAAATGGTGGAGGCGACGCCGAGGAAAAATTCGATGTAGAAATGGCGCAGGCATTAGCCACCAATTAGATGTCGAAATGGTGATAAATTAAATGCGGAAATGGTAAATACACCCTAGAAAAATTAGGTGCTTTAAAGTGGAGAGCCGTGAAAAAAAAATCGATAAAAAGGAAATGAAATGAACAAGTGGTGGAGGCACCGGGTAAATATTAGATGTAAAGCTGGTGCAGGCGTTCGCTAACAATTAAATGTAGAAATGGTGCAGGCCTTGGTCAGCAATAAGATGTATAAATGGTGTAGGAACCGATGAAAAATAAGATGCACTGATGGTGGAAACATTGGAGAAAATAATTTAAACGAACAGAATGTGGAAGCGCCGGTCAAGAATTAGATATACAAATGATAGAAGTGTCAAACAAAAATTAAATCTGCAAATAGTGGGAAGCACCGAGGAAAAATTGAATGTTTAATTGTGTAAACGCCAAAGAAATTATATGAACAAATGGCCGAGGCCCAACAAAAAATTAGAGGTACAAATGGTGGAGGCGCTGAAAATTTCGAAATCGAAATGGTGTAGGTGTCGGCCAAAAATTAGCTGTACAAGCTGTACAAATGATGGAGGCGCCAAAGACAAAAATATATAACTTCAAATGGTGATGACGTCAAGGAAAAAAATTTACAAATAGAAAATTGTAAAAGCACCAGGAAAAATTTAGAAGTTTAGAAAGTGGAAGCTCTAGAAAAAAGTTCAGATTTAGCAATGAAGCCTGCCCTGAGGGCAAAATTTGATGTCTAAATAGTAGAGGCGCCGAGGAAAAATTAGATGTACAAATGCTAGATGGCCGGACACAAAATTAGAAATGGTGGAGGCACCGAGCAAACAACTCATCCACTTTTCCAATTAAAAAATTAACAATCAAAAAATTAACATGAAATTGCAACACAACGGCTTAAGTTAAGTGCGTCAAATATTAATAGTCCTTTCCATATTTTCATGAAAAATAGAAGATAATTTCAATTTTCCCGCGTGGCTGCAATAAAAACGAGGTGAACCATAAAGCCAGGCAGGTTCATTTTTTACTACACACACACACACACACAACACACACATACACATACTGTGCTTATGATAAATGCAGCCACAGTCAATTATAAAGTCAGAATGCGGAGCTCATTGCGGTAGCCGCATGTGAATGATGGCAGAGGTTAGGTAGTAAACGAGGCGCGAAACTAAGAGCAGTCGCGGCAGCTGTCGTAGGAAGATCCTTCGTCGTAAGGGACGTGGAAAGGGGCCAGACGGGATCAGTCAAGGGACCTTGACGAGCAGACGTACACATCTCATTGTAAAGGGCTCGATCCTTCAGGAGCCTCGATACACGTGCTTTATCCTGCTGGGATCACAGGCTTTGCTGATCTTGCTGCTTGCTATTTGCTATTACTGCCACTTGTTGGGTATACGTTGTACAAGTGCTTGTTGAGGATTAAGCCAGATCAGTGGATACTTTGTTACTTAAAGTATTCTGTGTCGATTCATTAATAATATTAAGTTCTTCCGCAAGGGATAATGTTTGAGATAACGGTAGAATATACTATGAGGATGTTTGAATAGTTATGAGTCATCATAGTGCTTACGTGATCTAAATTCTAAGTTAGCAAAAGCAAATATTAAATTATCAAAAAAGCTGTCCAGCAACCGCCACTGAATCTTGTTCGCATTTATGGATATTTTTTTAAACCTTTTTAATATGTTTTGAAAATTTTGATAATTTTATGGAAATTTAGATTACTTTTTAAATTCTCGAAAGAATGTTGAATATATTTTATACCAAATGTTTTCTAAAAATTTAAAATTTCTTTGAAAATGTATATTACAATGAAATTTTAATAAAAACAGTTAAATTGAATTATTGAAATTTTTTTGTTAAATGACTTAAAATATCGAAAAATATCGAGATATTGTAAAAAGCGTTAAAAATTCGGGTTGAAAATGTTTCACAATTATTGTGAAAATTTTTGAATGTGTTTAAACTTTTACAAAATTTAATAACTTTGAAAGTTTTACGGTTGTGTTTCAAAATTTATAAAATTTGTAAAAAAAAATTTAAAATTAAAACAAAGAACTTTCAAGATTTATTAAATTTTGAAAATCTTCGAAAATTATAATCTACAAAATTTTTAAAAATTAAAAAAAACGAATGTAGCGGTTCAGCGCACTGAGTGCTATTTTACGGATATAGATGCATCCCACCTTAAAAATTCCAAACTTACCTATAACCGACTCTAAAATTGTTGAAATTAAAAAAAAATTGTTTTCCTAACATAGGTACAATTTCCGATCCCAAGTCGTCTAGAGCAGGATAGGCTCTTAACCCACTCTACTACTGCGACAGCCAAAAAGCTAATTTATGTATTAATTTTTTTATGATTGAATACAAAAAACTAAATAGGGAGTAACAGTGTTAAACTAAAAACAACATTTATTGTAAATTTAATTGTCCTAAACACAAAATTTTTAAATGTTCAATTTCAAAATGATTAGATTTAGAAATTTTCGAATTTTAAAAATTTTGGAAAATTTTTATAATTTTGGAACATTTTGAAACCTAACATTTACAAAACTTTTCGAGTCAAATTTTTATTATTTTGATATTTTAAAAATTACAACAAATTTTTAAAAATTTAAAAATTTTCATTATTTTACAAATATTTGTAATAGTAAACAATATTTATTACCTGAAATAAACATAAGCATAAGCAGTTTATTCGTATTCATATGCAAACATACAAATCTAAAATCGATTTCATTATTTGGTTATAGTCGTTTTTTGGCGATTATTCATTTAAACTGTTTAGGTAAACGACCAAAAGAAAACTTCCTAGAAGTGCTTTCTTAGTGGAATGTTCCTATTTTCATTTAACATGTTCATACCGTTTTTAAATTTCGATTAGTCGATGGTACGGCGACACTGGAGGGTGGTAGGAAGATCGGGCTTGCATATCAGCTATTCGACATGTGTAAAATACGAATCTAAGGTTCTTTTCCGAGCGCATCTATTTTGAAGTAGCCTCCCTCCCTCCATTGTTTGAAACAGTTGAGTGGTTTAAACTAGCGTCTAGTCGCTTCGAATACAATCGATCCTACCTCATCAAGGTCAGACTTGCGTGTTGCAAATTTAAAAATATAACTGCTCTTAACCTAAACCTAAACCTCGCGTAAACAGCAAAACGCAACAACAGTGTTTAAATAAAACTATAAAATAAAAAAAATTTTGGTCCCAATCGAGATTCGACCCCACAACTACTTATGCAGTAGAAAAGCAGTACACCCGAACACACCCGCATATCCATCTGTGCCACTACGAACCTGGCGGTTATCGCTAAAAAAAGTTCCTATTGAATGCGTGCGCAATAGAAATGCACCAATAAAAAGTCTGACCTTGGTGGGATCGATTGTTGTCTAAGAGACTAGACGCTATTGTGGTTTAATGATTTGGGTTTTCTAGTTAATCTAATATTTATCCCCAGAAATCTCAAAATTGATTTCATAATTCGTTGATTGCCGGTTTTTTAGCGGTTACTCAATTAATCCGATCAGGTAAACGATCATTCCTAGAGGTGATTTTCAAATGGAAAGTTGTTCCTACTGTAATTTAACATGCTCATACCGATTTTGAAGAAAAATTTCTAAATTTAGAAAAAAACAGAAAATCGATGGTGAGGAGCAGTGGGGGGTGGTTTAAGGTTCTTTTTCGAGGGCGTCTATTTTGAAATAAAGCCCTCCTCCCCATTCTGTTTTTGACGGACCAACCTCATTACCTTGCGGTGTCATCCTATTCACAATACTCTATAGCTATACTTAGTACACCAGGTAAGGTAAAAAAATGTCTAGCAATGGAGGGGAGCAAGTGTCACGTGACAGAATTATCATAAAATTCTTATAATGAATTAATGATTTTATGATTTCTCTTAGCATTAATTACTTTATAATATTGTACCATTAAGTTACATCAAAAAAAAGTACTTTTTAACATTTGATAAAGCCGCTTGAATGGATTAAAAATATACAACCGCGTTTTTAAATACAGGAAAATAAATAAAAGTAAAAACAATTTTTTGCCTGCTTTTTCTACACGACTGTTCTTTCGCGACAATACGTATTATTCCCTTATTTTAATTACTAAAATTTAATCAGTGTCCGTTCACAGCGACCTCAACGAGTACCTTCAAATTTCATGTCACAAATGTTTGCAATGCAATTTCCTATGTGGTCACAGAACGATATTGAATAGCAACGGGGATCAATTTCAATTAAGTTTAGTAATTGAAACAGCTATACACTAAGGTCAAAGCGTATGACATGTGATAGTTATCGTTATTTATTTCGTTGTATTAAAGGGTTTGCCTCATGTTCAGGAACGCCTCCACCGGTAGATGGCGATTAATCAGATAGTTATCAAAAAACGTGTTAATTATGATATCACCAGCTGAACATTATAATTGCTTGTTACAATGTAATTTTATGAAAAAAATTCACCACGCATTTGAAATTAGCCGGAAATTAATCGAGGACGAGAACCACAGGCATTTTTAATATTCTGTATCCAATTTCCTTGCCAATTCTGAAGTTTGTTTTTTTCTATTTCAGATATTTCGACATGAAACCAGACGAAATTATTTTAAAAACGAAAGGAAGACGAAAGAGTCATGATTAATGGAATACGAATTTTTTGCTTATGCTATAGCAAAAAATTGTTTGGTTTACGGATTTGCGCGCGAATATTAAATAAATTTATTTGTGAATAGATCTGAAAATGTGTAGATTTTCACACAGTGGGCTTTATTAAAATTTCAACATTTCTCGTTAAACTTTTTTAATACACGTATAGTAAATTTTGCACAAAGGTCTTTACTCTCTCGCTCTAAACCGGATATATGTGAAGCTCTTTCGTATTTTCAAATGTAAGCTTAGAGTGGAGTAAAATTGATTTTATCAATGAGATTTAAAATGCGCTGAAAAATCCAATCACGTTGAAATTGAATTTATTTTCTCCTGTTTGTTTTAGTTTGTAGGAACTTCGTGTGAAGTTCGTTGTTTCGCGTCGGCTTTTAGTGATTATCTGCCGTGAACACGACGATTACTTCAGCCGCATATTCTGCACAAAAGAATTTATTATCGACCGATTCGTTCCGATGCGATTTAGTTCTGTTATTCGGTTTTTGGAAATGTTTGAATTATGACGTCACCAAAAATCTTCACGACTTTTGTGCAAAGTTGCCGAATCGTAAATATCCGAGTCTGGGGGCAACTTTTCTTTTTATTTTATATTTGTATACATTTTAAGGGGTTTTCTCGTTTCGCGAAAGTTTCGCGGGTTGAGAGTTGGATCTTAGTGTTTCCAAGTCGGAAAACAAATAAGGAGGAGAAAAGGAGAAAATTAACACGGAACGTTTTCAGTTACCTAATCGTATCCAGCGAACAAACAGGCCATAATTTCTCTAGTTTAACAACCCGATGAAATAATGCTTTTAATTAAAAGTTAAAGAATCTTAATTTGATCCTGGTTTATGTTTGTGCACCAGAATAAAAGGATTAAAGTCTTCCTAGCAAATTCGACGCCTTTTCCCTTAAAAGAATGTTAATCGAATGCGCTTTTGTCTCCTGCTTGAAGTATACATAAAGTAATGATTATAAAATGCTTTCGCAAACTCTCCGCATAGCGCGTTTATTTTACGGATTCCCTTTTGTTGTGCCGGTTTATTGCGTATAATTAAACAAAATGAAGATAATAAAATTTATGAATTCTATTAAATATCAAGTCCACACTGAAATGAGGACATTTTCAGGATTAATGGCTACTGTTACTTGGAAGAATCTCTTTCAAAGCAAATCTCAGACTTCCAGTAAAAAATATTAGACTAAAAATGTTCAGTTCTATCCAAACGTCTAGAAAGTAATTCCTTAGGCTATATTTATGAACGTAACCACCCATTACTAAAAATTGCACTATAATTATAAATTTTTTAAAAAAGCTAAGGTAATTTGAGTCTTCTTCAGCACAATTATAATGCTTAAAACTTGGCGGCAAACTTCCCCTGGTACTTTTTCATAGTTTTCGCCACTTCAGATTTTCAAAATATTTTCTAGTCTACCTTTAACAGTTGTTAAAAAAAGCTGTCGCGCATTGCCCGCTGCTTTCTTTCCTATTCTGTTTTACAATTTAAATTTCTTTCAAAATTTTGAAATTTTTAAAAATTTTTAAAATTGTGGTAATTTTAAAGATAATGAAAAATTTTAAATTATTTGAAAATTAAGTTAGAACATGCTAGAGGTTTTTCAAAATTTCGTAGTTTCGAAAATATTTAAAATATTAAAACTATTGAAGATGAAATGCAAATTTTTAAATAATAATTATTTATAGTACAAGTGGGTAAAGTGGAATTTTTTTTGATCGAGCAGAAGTTTATATCACGAGCGTCAGCGAGTGATATAAATCTGCGAAACCAAAAAAAAGACATTTAACTATTAAAAAATTAATAGATTATTAATAAAATAATACTTTTGGTAATTGTCTCACAATTTGAAAACAGCTTTCATTAGTATGATACACAGAGCCATTCATATCTCACTGTCTACCGAAAATTTCAATAAAGAACTTAGCACAATTAAATTTATAGCCCTAAAAAACGTATACACGGAGCAATTTGTAGATAGCATTTTAAAGAAAAGACAAAAAGAAAATGTAAAACATCTTTTGTACAACGAACAAAAGGTCAAATATGGTCAAAAATCAATTATATAGGTAGAGTTAGCTACAAAGTTTCTAACAGGCTCAAAAAATGAAATATTAACGTAGCTATGCACAATCCGAACAAACTCCATAAACATCTAGTAAACAATAAAGACACAATAGAAAAATATTCAAAAAATGGTATCTATCAAATAGACTGTTCTAATTGTGATGCAATATATATAGGACAAACAGGCCGCAGTTTTAATACAAGAATTAAAGAACACATTAGATCAATTAAATATAATCATAAATCAACCCGCATTTCCCAACATTATTACAAACAATCATTTTTTCAAACACACAGATACAAAAATTTTACACGTAGAAAACAAGGGCAAACGTTTTAATAAGTTGGAAAATTTAGAAATTAAAAAAGGCAATAAATAATAATAAAAATATAGTTGATCACACCGATTTAGGCAATTCACCGCTCCTTGACATACAATATACAAAGCATAAAAACACATGTGTTAACACTTAGAGTTAGGGCGGCGACGCAAAATTGCGGAAATGGGTAGGGTAGTATTGTACATCTTTAAGTTTTAGTATTAGTTTGATTTGTAAACTCCTGACGATGACCGTGATGGTTGAAACTTAAGTCGAGAAAATAAATACCAACAAATTGTGAAACAATTACCAAGAGTTTTATTTTATTAGCAATCTATTAATTTTTTAATAGTTAAATATTTATTAATAATGTTTCACCATGGGCCTACCACACAATCAATTAAAAATATCAAAAAAAAGACACTTTAGTCATGTGTTCTATATAAAATTTTATCTACAACAGAATAATATGTACAATTTTCAAAAATATTTAAATTGACGTTTTAAAAAATTAAAGCATTGCATCACAATGCTTTTAAAACAAAACATAAAATTGCAATTTGCATCGCATTACTTGGAAAACGAAAAACAAAATAAAAAAAATTGCTGAATGTCATAGTAACAATACACAGTAAATAAATAATCTCTTTCATTTTGTATTTTTGTGTGGTTTGCTTATTTTTTTTGGGTAAATACTACGGAAAATATGAAGAAAGTGATTTTAACTACACACCACCGGATATTTTGGAAGCTGCAAATGGTGCTGTGTTGAGTTTACTTCCAGAAAAATCCAAAAAGATAAACAACATTCAGCCTGGAACGTCTCTAATAAACGAAGAGCATAAGTCTATTACATATGTTGCGGGATTTTCGGGAATAACTATTACTAATTGTAACAATTGTGTCATCGTCGTCGTAATCAGCCTTTACGTCCCACTGCTGGGCACCGGCACTCTTCTCTGCCACATAGTCTCCTTAGCGCTAAGGTGGAGTACGGGGGACCTACAGTTTAACGTCGAATCCGAACGACTAAATTCCAGAAAAGGTTTCAGGCATTAAGACCCCATGGCTGCCTACACCGGATTGGGGAATGTGAGTGGTTGCGGCATAGATTTGTATTGCTGCATGGCTTCGGCGGGGAATCGAACCCTAGAGCGTTAGAGACTGAGCGCCCAACATCTGAGCTACCGCCACTCCTGTCATACATGTACATATTTAAAGTGTAGTACAAAGTACAAAGTATAAATGTACCAAATTCAAGTTAGTGAAGTAATGTCAACTAGAGAGTAAATTTTCACTTTACTCACTGTTAGGAGTGAGTAAAGTGGTTACTTGTCTTACTGTCGTAGATAAAAGAAGTTTATAAAAATTAAAACTAGAAAATTTTGAAAATTACAAAAATATAGAAATATTGAAAATTTAATTAAATTTAAATTTAATACTTTGCCAAATTTCAAAAACATTAAATGATTTTGAACCACTGACGATGTTGATAATTAGACATTTTAAAATTTTTGAATAATAAAAAATTTGCAAATTTCGATAATTTAGAAAATATTAAAATATTAAAAACTTTAAAATTTTTATAAGTTTAAAAACTTCAAAAAAAAATGAAATATGAAAATTTTGTAAATTTCGAAACATTAATAATTAATTTTAAAACCATTGACAAATTTTAATTTTCAAAATTAGAACAAATTGTCATATCTCGCGAGTTTCCTAATTGCGAAAGTATCGAAAACTTACTGCAAATTTAAACCATTTAACAAAAATAGATATTTGAAAATTTCCCAAATATTCAAAAAACATTTATACTATTGAAAATGTTAAAAACTTTATCACTTTGATAAAAAAAATAAAAGAAACAAACCTTTTCGTAAATTTCAAAAGTACTTATTGATAATTTTCGACATATTAAAAATTTAATAAAAAGTTTTGCAAAATATAAATATTTAAAATTTCGTAGTTTTCGCTATTTCCAAAGTTATCCTAATTTAGAAATTTAACCAATTCAAAAATTGTTCATTTCTAAATTAGCTTTTTGATATTGTTTTTTTAAAGATATAACCTAAATTTTATTATTAAAATTTTTAGATGTTATTGGAAATTCATAAAAGTTTCGATAATTTCGGAAATTACAAAAATTGTTAGCTCAAAATTTTCGATATTTTCGAAATTTATAAAATTTTTGACAATTTTAAAATTTAGAAAATATGGTAGTTCAAAATTTTAATGTTGAATATTTTTGAGGTGTTGTAAATTTTGAAAATTTTCCCAAATTTCAAAGTTTACTAGAATTACGTAAATTTTCCAAATTCCAAATTCAAATTATAAAAACTTTTCGCAAATTTCCTAAGCTAAATATTGGCGTGGTGCTGGAGGAGGTTTCTCCGAAACCGGTTGTAGATGCTGCTTAGCTCAAGAAAGAGGGGAGTTGTTCAACTCGATCTTTGGAGAATGAAGTAACTTTCCCGTGCAAATACTTATACTTATATCTTACTCCTTCTCAAGTGCAGTTGCGTAACTATCCGCATCTTGGGTAACACTACAAAAAAGCATTTACAGATGTAATATAGAATTTAGTATTAAACAAACCACCGTTGCTTAGTTACGCCTGCACAATTCCTGCTATTTTTATATTAAATAATTCTATAATCTTAAAAGGGAGATCAAGGATGGTCGAGGCCATACAATTAGTTAATCTTGTACTTCAACACGCTGTAATGATCTATTTATATAATACAAGTTTTTTTACAGTTTTAATTCGAATTTATAATGAAAAAACAAATTTGAGATTGCAAGCAATGAATATTTGTTATTTCTAAATATGCAAAATATGCTGAATTCATTATTATTGTATATGTATAGAGAAACTGCACGTTATTTTATTGTTGGTGCTAGCGGAGCGATTCATTACAGTAAAATGCATAGAGGAAGTTCCTTTCGAGTTGAACGATCTATATGTAGATATGAAATCTTAAACAATTTCTTTTGTAAGTATCTGTCGTTAATCTTGATGAAGATACAATCGAAAATTTATATTTCTCGTAGTGTGGTTGTCCATTTTATTGTTTCCTCATCAGTGCAGGCTGGCATTTCATAAATATTTATGGTCGCTATTATGTAAAATGTTTAACAACTGACATTTAATGTCGGTCTAACCCCATATATGAATTTCACCACAACAATCCCGGCTTATAAAAAACTGATATAACGTGTTAATCTTTCTGGTCATCCATCATCATTTGTTATATTAAATACCCTTGGTGTTGGCTCTTTCACGTCGAGATACTTTAATACGTTTTGTGGGAAAAAGGCGTTAGATGAATTAGAATACAAAAAGGTTAAAGGTACGACCGGACGGACAAAAAGTCTCCCATATTTTAGAAATGTTTGTGTCCGCTGACAGCTTCAAAAAGCTCCTGCCTTGTTCCAAGTATAATCGGAAGTAATTTAGCATTGCCTACCTTGTTATATTTATTATAAAGAATTCCTAGAATTTTTCTGTACCTACCCACATATAGTAACTCGCCGAGCACTCCATTGAAAAAGTAATAATCCGGCCTCGTCGTAGTCAGCCTTCATCAAAAATGGGTACTTCATTAACCGAACACAATAAGTACAGGAAAAAAAAACTTCAACAAAGACCGTCCCTTTATAGCGTGTTTAAGATCGTAAATTTCATTTTCAACGACGTCTGGCAGGGGAGTTTATCATATCTCCAAACGAGCGCGACACGCTTCCCGCAATTGTATTTTCACAAAGCACCGCGGCATATGCTAGGATTAAGTTGTTAAACCAAAAAATATATTACCTTCATAATAAAATTAATTAACGCATTGGCGGGTAGGCATCGCGAACACAACTTGTTAATTTTGACGATGTTGCTTTGATGTACCCCCAATTATCTTCAACGCTGTGTTCTCTTCGCCTAATTTTATCGTACACGATAGAAACTCCTTAGTAAATGCAAGACGGCAATCCAAGAACACTAATATTGGACTTCTTCCTCGTTTATCAGTGTTTGGTATAATGTACGTCCGTATATGTTAGGAAGCGATCTAATTTAGAAAATATCTGCATTTTCAACAAAAATGTTTGGGTACTCCATATGTCTACCAAAAATATTTTAGCTATAGTTTTACCTTTAATAGCTGACTCGATAAAGTAAAAATACAAATTGCTCATGTCAATTAAAAACGATTAAATGAAACTGGGGTAATTGTTTGTTGAAGCCTGAAACGTTAAAAATTCATATTTGTTATGAAAAGTGAATTTTTTTTTGCCGAATTTTCACTTACGATTTCATAAACGCTTAAATGGAAAAACGTACGTTTTTCCTGGGAAATGCAGAAAATGTCATTGACTTCTATCCACCTCACTTTGGGAATTGAAGCTGCAAATAAATGTTAAAGAACTTGTAACGAAGAAATAATGCACTCGATGAGCAAACTACCTCAAAACTAAGAAAATACTAAAAATGGCGTTAATTTGATTGATTTGCCAAAGCTTCATTATTTTTACGAAATTGTAGAGTGATACCATACTACACAGCTGACAATACTTAATTAAATTTTTTTTTTCAAAACATATTCTTTAGTTCTGAATACTTGAAACTATTTTGTTGGTTTTCGTGTTCTACGTTACGCTATACGCTGTAAACAGTTGCTTTGAAAGCAAGAAATTAGTAAATAAAAATGTCTATTTTACGCAAAATGCAATTAGCTATCCATGTGTCTTCGTGCTACGAAACGGCACATGAAAAAGAGTATATAAGCAAAAGCATTGCCACGGAAGAGTCTGTTTATTCTCATAGAACGAGTCGAACATTCTAACGAATAAAACGGACACAACCTCTCTTTTTCTAGAGCGAGGCATCAGCTGCAACAGGTCTCGGCAAAGCCTCCATCACCACCATCCCATTCAAAAGACCGCAGTATCATGAAAAAAATAGTTCAGGAAATTTTCAAAATTAAAAATTTTTTCCCTAATTTTCGAAAATTGTCATAATCTTTCAAGTTCGAATATTACAAAAAAATTTGAATTTTTAAGGAAAAGTACCTAAGCTGTATATAATTACATAAAAAAAAATTTTTTTAATTGAATACATCTCTAATTTTGAAATGAATTTTTTGAATTTTGCAGCAGCTGCAACGGGTTTAGGCGAAACCTTCATCATCCCCATCCTTTTCAAAAGCTCGCAGCACCATAAAAAAATTTAGTTTAAGAAGTTTTCAAAATATTAAAAAAGTTCAAAATTTTCCACAAAAATAATAATATTCCAAAATTTACAATTTTTAGTATCTTAAAAATTTCGATTCAATGTTTACAAAGCAGGTTTCAAATTTGTTAAATTTGTGCATTTGCAGTATGAGTTTTTAATGTTTTGGAAAATTTTTGCAACTTTTGATATTTATAAAATTTTAGTAAATTTCTAAATAGCGGTTACAAACGAAAGTCGGGTTTGACTACTCGAAATGATAGGTATATTTTTTAAATACCGAACATTTCACAGCTTATAACCTAACGTGCGACAGTCAAAAACAACCCCTTCGGTTGTTTGCATTAATGCGTAATGCATTAAAATCGACCGGCAACCGCTATTTAGGAATTGGGGCCCATCTGTTATATTTTGTAAGATTGTTAAATTTTTTTATTGATGTATTGGTATCGTGATGACCCAATGCTGTGCATAAACAATCGAGAAATATCAAAATATGGTCAATATTAACCGCAGGCGCAGCAATGTGCACACTGTCAGCTCACTGACTGCCAGTAACACACAAATTAAACACTTGAGAACAAAAAGGAAAAATGTATTCCGCTGCTATTCATTACCATGTTATAAGATAAATCATTGTTTTGGCTACAACCCCAAGTGTCAACCAAAACGGCTGAACATGCGGAATGCAAATATTAAATGGTAAATACGAATTTTGGTCCTACAATTGTCGGAACGAAAAAATACCGGTACATTATAAAAGTAATTAGGGTTGCGGTTTAAGAAGTTTTCAGTTTTGTTTTTCGGTTTCGTTACGGTTTGGAAAATTTTGCGTTTTTTTTTCGGTTTTTGTTTCGGTTACGGTGCACGTTCCTGCTTGTAATTTGTTTAATTCAGAATTTTTGAGGTTATTGTTATTAATTATTATTTATTTCATTTATTGTTTCTTTGTCATTTTATAATAAGAACTTCACTACTATTCCAAGTTACGCAAATATTATTAACAAGCTATTCCAAATTTGCACTTTTTTCCTAATAAATATCCCTCCGTCGCCATATATGGCACAACATACCCATTTTATAATTATTATAAAAAATGTTCGAATTTTAAATTATTATGGTAATCCTATTAGATATACCTTTTTCCAAAGTTACACTCAGCGATATAACCTTGAACTATGAAGAAGAAGAAAAAAGAATAGTTATAAGTATCATTACTTAAAGCCAGTTCTATTTTCTGCAAGGACGTATTGTTTTATGCTTTTAAAATTAGTTACATTCCAATTACTTTGAAATATTTTTGCTTAAAGCTGCATGCAAATTAATTATGTGCGAGGACAAAGTACAAAGATATGAAGCTCTACAAGGCTCCTAATAACAGTATTACCCGTTACATACAAGGCACCTACCAGAACATTACTATTATTCTCATCTGATCGTCTGAGTGTAATTAAAACGTCTCGCTTTAAAGAGGCGTGGCATGTGAATGCAAAAGTACAGTAAATTGAGATGAAAATGCCCACATAAAACATGCAGCACCAGAAATTCACTTTATAGCCTGTTTCGCTCGCTCTTATGCATTCCAGAGTGCATTATGTTGCATTTGTGCAATGCATGCTACTTGTGAAGTTTGATTTTATTCTCACTTGAAGAATTGAAGACAGCTGCTGTTATTGTCGAAACGTGTTAATTATTGTTCTTCATTGACGCAATTTTGCAACGCGTCGTTAATAATTGAGATGTTTTAATTTTGGAGCTTTTTGCCTCCATTTTGTTTTAATATAAAATATTACTTTACAATTATCAATTAATTTTTGTATCTTATAGCTCGAAATTGGACGTTATTGAACTATACGAGTCGATACCTGAATAAACTTATTAAGCACAATATTTTTTACTAAAAAGTTGCCGACACGTTACTCCACCCTTAATTTTTCAATTAAACCATAGCGGTTTTACATGCTTGCAGCCCCATTGATATAAGTTTAATATAAATGTAGTGTTGATAAGTGCTTGCCAATGCTTGTCCAAATATTAAACATGTCAATGCCACAAGGCTAAACCGTCTGACACATGCATTGGGCCACATTTAAATATGAATGGTTCCTCGGCTGTGATTAATGCCGCGCTTTTGTGTGAGGTGTGGGGATACGTGTCGCATGATCGGGTTACAGATCGCGTCTTATTTACACTCGCATTCACTGTGTGTGTGTACTTGTTCTTTTGCTCTTTATGTTTCTCGCAATGCGACTAGGGGCTCGAGTTTCAAGCAGACTGCTGCTTTTAAAAGTATTGTGCGAATGAATCCGCGGGGCGAATTTTATACAAATGTGTTGCTGACAGCCACAAAATACTGAATTAAACTGTCGGTTGGATTTAAAAACGTGAATGGGAAAATACTGATTTTTAATACAACTTCCAACGTTTCTGAATTCATGTTTAAGCATGCGAGCTTTATTATATATTTTTTGGTTTCTCGAATTAACCCCTAATTTTGTAAAAAAAATATAACAAAACACTCTGTATAATTTGGATTCAGTCATTTTCAAATTTTGTTTACATGTTTTTGGTAATTCTGCGACTAGGGGGACGTCGCGTCGTCCTCCTGCGTCTTCATCTATTTCCAGCACTGAATTGTTTTGACTCACAATTCCGATCCTACTGTGACTATTTTATTTTGATATTTTTTTCTTCGCTAGCCCAGACGCCTTATTGCAAATAAATCAATATTTGTAAATATACTTGGATGAAATCGCAATAAAACAAGTTTAGTGCCTTCAAAAAAACAGAGGGGGCCTCTGTTTTATTGTAAACGAACTTAAAAGCTCCTTACCCCCCCCCCCCCCTGTCCTTCCAGATAACTATTTAAACAAACATAAGTGGGAGGAAAAGGGGTTCCTCCAATAAAAACGCACTAAAAAAAGCTCGCATGTGTATTCTGCGCATATCAAATTACCAATTTAAACAAATACGATATTCTTGTCACCCCCAAATGCGCCCGGCAATTTTTTTTTTCAATTCTACGATTTCCGGCTCCAAATTCGGTATAAAGGTTTTAAATGACAAAAAGAACATCTTTCCATGGAGGGTTTTTTGGTCGCTTACCTTAACAGTATAACTGAAAAATCGAATTAAATTTTCAAAAGATAAATATTGTTTGCAATTAAAAAATAATTAAATTTAAATATTGAGATTTAGAAAATATTCAATATATAAAACCTATAAACTTTAAAGTTTTTTAATTTTCAGTTTTTCGATATGTTCGAAATAGTGCGCAATTTAAATAATTTCAGAACGGATTTTGGATTTGTTAAAATTTACGATATTTTCGAAATTTACGTGATTTTCAAAAACATCAAATTTTCAGTCTAAAAAATTAACTTGAAACAATCCGGCTTCTAGAGTGAAGCAGCGGCTACAAGTATCGGCAAAGCCACCACTAGCAAACACCACACAAAATTTTAATTATTTTTCTGAAATTTGCACCTACAAGATACGACCTTGGTTTTAAAGATTATTTTCATCTGCAATGAAATATTAGCTGGAGCTGCTCACTGCTCAGCCAAACACTTTTTTCAAGAGTTACATACGAAAAAAAATATTTTTTTAAAGAGAAATATATGAGTTTGACATAATAAAAACAATAAAAATAAAAAAACATCCTTCTGCTGTATTCAGATTAAGCTCTTTAAAATGGAAAAACGTCCGAATAAATTCACTGCGCATGTAAAGCGACTATTAGTTGCACGCGAAATGTCCACCCAGGTTTATAAATTCGCCACCCCCCGCCTTTTATTGCCGTATTAAAACTGCAAAAATATGAACTCATTCTGTCGACTCGTACTGCCATTTTAAAGCCGTCTGCTCATGCACTCCACGTCGTTATTCGTATCATATACAGAGACAGAAAGAGAGTTTCCACGATTTTACGAGTTGGGAGTTTTATTTTTGTACGGCAATTAGTGAGGGATTAAAGTGCGATTGAACTAATAAAATGTTGTACCGAACGGATGCCATAAATCAAAAGAATGTGTAAAGTTTTCGCTTCAATTACCTGAGCATATGCGAGTATGTGTGTAAAATATTCTGCCATGCGTGAAAAACTTCACCAGAAAGTGTTGATAGTTACAACTCATGCATACTTCTTGTGGGAATTTTTTTATTTTTATTCAAGCACAGAAGATTTAGAAAAGAAAGCAGATTAACATAATTAAGCATAATTCTTTATAATTTTTCGGGGAGTATTTAAAAAAACTATGCGAAATTATTTTAGCTCTAAAACGAGTGCTTAGTTATGCAAGATACTTCCTCGTCAGGTTGTTAACGTAATTAATGCAACCTAAATTTTCAATGGTTTCGGGCTCGCTTGGCTCATCAAATATAACTTAAAATAATTTCAGCTCTTTTGACATTACAAATAATAATAGTTTGACAAAAAAAATTTGTCGGCACCTTATGTTGTTGGGTAATTGTGGACATAAAATCAGGTAACATAATTTCGTATGAATATTTCTTATAGTTACAGTTTGCTAAAGATACTCTGTAAAAATGTAAAAGTCATCATCATTGGTTACGTAAAGTCGGAGGCACTACACTCCAATAAGCAGTTTGGCCTGCAATGCGGTGGGTCACGACTGCCGACCACGGGGGGTGCAATTATTATTTTTGCTCGGGGCTCAAGAATACTTAGTTCCGGTACTTGCCGCACTTACGAACCAATTTGCTATTAGTGCTATTAACAATCTTCAAACTCTCCGGGCTATAAACTGTATCAGACAGACACACCGCACGCACATATACACATGTATGCGCTCACATACACATACAGACACATGTCCTGTCAAAAACTATTTTTAGTACCACCAAAAATTTCCATGTCCGGTATAAGCTTTTCTGGTACCTTCAATGTTATGTTAGCAATACTCAAAATTTTTGTTGAGTTGTATGTTCTCCTTAGTAACCATTTGGGCCAATTGACGATGACATCATTAAATTAAAATTTAAAAAAAAGTAAAAACAAATTTGACTAGAACCGTCTCACGGTGCGCTATATTTTAAACATTTTTTGCTGTGCTGCTTAATAAAGCCATAAAAGAACAAAGCGTATGTTCTATTATAGTTTGATGGTAATAATGCTGTCGGCGCTTCTCTAAAGCAATTTTAACAATATAAGTGCTAGTTTTTCGGCCCCGTTCCTTCGGAAAGCACTTACGTTGGTTGCTCTCTGTATGGATATTAATGACGTACCGATTAAATGGAAAAGCGATTGCTGCTACCAAAGACGAACACAAGAAAAAAATAAAAAAAAGGATCAACCACGTAATGAAACTTAATCCGCTATTAATTAAACAAATTTGAATTTTCCCCTCGATATGTTAATTAATGCAAGCCGGCCTGGGCTTAGGATCATTACGAAACTCGGTATAATGACTTTGTAAAGAGCAACAACAACAACAACAACTTGCAGTAACCAGATGCACAAAATCAGCGAGAGCACCACCAGCAGCAGCACATTGTAATTTTAAAGCAATGCAGTCTTGGTAATTCCCAGCTGCTATTGTGGCCCTAATTTATGCCCTGGTCTAATGATAAGTTGCCGCGCTTTGGTAGGAAAACATAACTCATGAAATTAATAAGTCGTTGTTTAATTAGAGGTATTTGGCCGTGGGATCATTTAATTGCTGTTTGCGCTAGTGATATGCTTTATCTGATGCGTGAGTAATAACATGGTGCTTCTCTCTTGATGTCTCTATTCGCCCAGCTGCCTTTCGAACTGATATGTGTAATTATAGGGTGTTGTTTACATCTTTGCTGCCGGACAAGGCGACTTGCCTTGTTGCATTATCTCTCGTTCGTGAATGTGCCTACATGCACGATATTAATTTATCGTCTTGTTCGTTTATGCAAAAGTTATTTAAACAGAAATAAATCATTATAATGATTCACAGAACAATTTCATTAACCAAATTTAAAAGCACTGACCTTTCGATATTGAATTTGTAAGGAAACAAAAGTGTTTCAACATGCTCAGAAAAACATAAACTTGTTATAAAATTTCGATGAATTTTACAACAGCCGTATCGTATCGAAAATGTTTGTCTTAATTTGTCGCCCTTGTCGCTAACAAACGCAGCCATACCAACGAGTGGCTTTATCACTTATTAAACATCCGCTGGTGATTTTTTCATATGCAGTATAACAAGACCTCACATTTTTATCGTAATAGTTTAGTTGTATACACAAAACCTTGTTGCTTGGCAACGCACGAGCACACAAAACACGCGTATAAAATATTGCATGCTTTGCTGTTCGAGTGCGTTTCCAATAAGCAATAGTATTGAGTGATATACAACTAAAATTTAGCAACAGCAAAATGTGAAGTCGAGTTGTATTTATGTGGCAAGACACATTCTTGAATGATTCAAAAACACTAAATTTAATTGAATTTAAAGAATATAACTGTTGTAAACAAATCTTTTTAGCAACAAAAACATAAGCCTTGGCGACAGGATTTTATCGCAGCAACGAGTTTTTTTCGAGATAAACAAAATGTTATGGGCTCAAATTTTCATTGCTGCTAGGCAACGTTTGATATAGTTAGAAACACTAAATATGTAGCCGCGCAAGTTGTCCGTAAAATTCGTGAGAAATTGGCTATAAGTAACTAGCAGGTCTATAGAATTCAAACATACGTACAATAAAGGATAAATTTCTGACCTTAACAAAGTTGACTTATTTAACGGAAAACCAACGTAATCGCCAAAGCAGATAAGACAAGGTACCAATATTTTCAAAAAATTCGTTTCTCCCGCCTGAATACTTATTACAGAAGTTATTGAGCCTCTTCTAGTCATCAACACACACTCAGAACGTCCAATAATTTATGTACAAAAGAGAGTTTTGTATGTACAGAAAGCAATCTCAGTAACGGAACCTAAGATGCGAAGCAAATATTCTACATCCACAAATGTATCAGCTAGTAAAACAATAACTTGGATTTTAGTGGCAGCTTTTTAAATTTTGTGATGTCGAAAACATTTGTTTTGCAAGTACAAAATGCACATGTACAAATGGTTAGCCTCAGGCTCTAGAGCTAGATTCCCAACGGCAGTAGGTTCGAATCCTCTGCGCGTGAATAAGTTAAGCCCGGCGTGTGCATGGACGTTGTATATGTTGGGTTGCATTTTTTTCGGGGTGGGACATGTTAGATCGGTGACCTAAGTGCGCTGAGCTCGGGTAAGGGAGTGGGACAGGAGTGACAGAGTTGTGTTCACTCACAGTCCCATGATTCTTAAACACGACCTAAAAAATCTTTGTATTTCTAGAATGATTGTAGATAAATTTAGCAAAAATATTGTAGGCGAGTTGCACAAAAAATTTCGTAAAAAAAATAAATATTTGTAATTTAAGCACTGTGTAACACAAAATCTTGAGTTTAGAATTATCTGCCCTACGTACACTCAAGATGTTACTTAATTAACTCTACTTAATTTTCAAGGCGAATCCTTAATTAATTGTTTATTTAAAAATTTGTGGAAAACAGCTTTTTTAATGGTTCATTAAACAATATTTCTGGATTTTTTGTTCAATAAATCAACAAAAACATATATTACTTCAAGACGAAATAAATAATACGCTTTTCCATTTTCCCAATATTTTTTAAATTCGGATTTTCCAGCTCGTTGTGCCCAATATAAAGTATTCCTACTACAAGTAAAAATCCAAAAGCCAAAACACCGACCTACGCTAACGAGAATTAAATTACATCACAGAGAAGGTCAAACTGTAAACTCGTGTATACGTGACAAATTCTGGTATTAATTTTGCATGTCTGGTACTTCATTAGGTGTCTACAACAAGTGCCATATAATTTTACCCGATTATCATCAGTTAAAGGGAAAAAAAACGTAATCAGATACGATCAGGTAGAGTAAATTTATCAAACCTAATAACAGTAATATTCGTAACCCTAATTGCATTATGAATTTATAATTTATCAATGATTAATGAATAAATTGTTGAATTTTCTAACTACTTCGTCATGAAACATGAAACTACGATTAGGAGGCGGTACAAGGTGATATTTATTGCAAATAATCCCAGTAAAATGATGTTTTAAAATTATCAGCTAGTTAGTTACGCCACTGTGCCCGATAAACGACAATCTCAACGTTCAAATAAATTAGCGTCTCATTCAAACGTAACTTGACTGATGAGAAGCACTAATATTAATTAACCATTGCAGTAGACTCAAGTTTTGTTCAAGAACAAAGGAAATTTAGTCTGTAGGTGAGCTTGACATAAAGTAGGCGGTCAGATCAAGATTAAATAAAATAATTCGCAGATTCTGTAAAAACAACTTCCTTGTGAATACGAAAAAATCGTCAGAAGAAACAACGGAGCGCGGGGGATTGACTGTACGGTCGATTCTTGAAGGGCTGTAATTTGATATATCCCCGTAATGGATGGATGGGTTCATTATTAATTTAGAAATAAAGGTCAGGTTATTCAAGGAAAACAGCTATTGATTTATTTTAGCTTACTCATCGCTAAATATGAGGGGGCAATTTGATTTTACCAAAGAACAGAGGAAGTTTTAAAGGTGAGGTTAGCAAAAATTTTGAATGGGCCTTACCATTTAGCAGTATTTCATTAATAAATTCCAAGATTTCTTGTATAATGAAAATTTAAGTTTTAAATTTTTGGCGGAAAATCAGCTACATGATACGTTCGAACTGCTGCGAACATCTCGTGACATCATCAGCTTTAGCGCCTGATTGGCTTCCGAAGCGTAGAACGTTGTAATTTTTTTTAATATTACAAATGAGTAGGAAAATCAAGCATTTAATAGTTCTACCATCCCCCTATTTTAACCTTCCTCGCTATAAGGAGAATAGCTCTAGAAAGGTGTTGTTATCGTCAAAATTTCAGATTTTGACGGATAAACACGTTTTAAGGTTCGATAATACCAAAAAAGCAGGTTTCTCCGTGGTGTCTGTGCGTGTGTCTGTATACGCTTTCCAACCTAGACGCCTTAACACAGGAATCTAATTTACTACAAGCTAATCACACTGTGATGAAATAGCAAACTAGCGAGATTGGTCTGCCAAAAAAAGAATGGAGCGGAAGTGTGTTACATTTCAAAACAGAAGCGCTCGTAAAAGAACCGTAGGTTCGTATTCTACGCATGTTGAATAGCCGATCTGCACAAGCGCGATCTTCTCACCATTCCCTAATCACCCCACCTTGGATTAATTGTTGTTAGAAAATTTTTTGAATTTCGATTTACAAATTGGTATGAGCATGTTCAATGTCAACAGCAACAACCTTCTACGATATTGGGAGCAATCTATCTGGAGATAAGTGTTGGTGATTTACCTTTTTTAATATTTTTAAAAGTTTTTTTTAATTGTTTTTAATATCCAAAGTCTTCAGAATTTTCAAAAATAAATATTTTAAAATTTTTTACATCAGAATTTCCAAAAGTTTGATGAATACCAAAATTCAAATATTTTCGCTTTAAACATTTCAATATTTTTTAATACTTTCAATATTTTAAAATTTAGTTTGAACGTTTCAATATTTTTAACGAGTTTTCAATATATTTTCAAAATTTTGAAAATAATATAATAGTTTGATCAGAGACAATAGGTAAGAAAGCAGCGGACTTACGCTAGGAAGGTCTCTTAGCGGTTCCCAAGCAGTTTATTTAAATTAATAATTTATAACTTCTGATTTTCTCCAACTCTTATAAAATAAGTAAACTTTAAAAAATCTTCATAATAGATAATGGTTTAGTTACTAGTTTAAAAAATAAAGGTCCGGTTATTCAAGGAAAATAGCCAATGATTTGTTTTATGTTTCCCTAAATCGCTAAATATGAGCGGGGTAATTCGGTTTTACTAAAGAACAGAGCCCACTTTTAAAGACATTGAAGGTGTAATTAACTAGAAACAGTATGAATGACCCCACCTTCTTGTAGCACTCCAATGTCATTTGTAAGATTGTTTATAATTGCAGCTGCGTCCTGATTGGTGCAGAAATCAGGTGACGTCATAAGATTTAATACCTGATTGGTTTCTGAAGTACGGTGACGTCAACTTGTTGTCTGACGTCACATATTAGCGGGAAATTCAAAATTTTAATAATGCTACCTCTACATATTTTCATTAATATTTGAAAATATAACTTTTAACATAATTGTTTTATTTGCTTCTCACAAAACAATGTGAAATTTGGCAAATTTTTCTTTAAAATTAAGTTTGATAATGAGATTGTCGAATTCAGGCTTAAATTCTCGTCAAATTATTTCATTGTTCACGAAGTTGCGAACAATCCCAATTGTTTTCTGCATGGCGGCAGCGGTTAACAGTGCAATCGTCCGTTTAGAGCAGGACAGGGAATTCCGGGAACACCGGAGTCATTACAGAAAGCTGCAAATTACCGCACACTGTTCCGTAATGGCTGTTGTTGACATGTTTAGACACACATATTTTTCTCGAAGTTTAACCCGCATTATGATATTGCGTCGCCGATGCTAGACGAATAATTTTTAAGGTGACACTTACTTCCTCGTCTTATACTGCGCGCTCTAGGTTTCCGTTATTCTTTATTACTTTCCACTTTTAAGGTCGGTTTCTCGAGAATAATGGCGCTTGGATGAGAGGTGCTTACTTCTCGGGAAAAAGTATATCTTAAATGTAATTGCACGATGCGAATATTTATACGAGATTATTATGAGGATTAGAAATGTAGAAAAAGTGCAGCTTTTTACGATATCAAATTGTAATTTGGAATTTTTACAGTTCTAATTAAAAATTTTAGGTTGGTTGCAATATTCCACGAAGCCGTTAAATTTTATGTGGCGATTTGGTCTGTTTAAAGTGGCTGTTTTTAATTTTAAGCGGTTATTATAGTAAGTCGAGAAATATTAAAGCCGTAAGTAATATTTCGTTTTGCTGTAACAAAATTGAAAAATTCAATAAGTGCAGTTATGATTCAAAACCATTTTTAAAATGGAAAATCGTTTAGGTGCAGTAATATTTGATTTCGTAACAATTACGTTGCCATCGTCAGTAGTAAACTGAATTGTTTTATTTTTCAGTACTACCGATAAAAATATCAGATTTTAGGCAAAAATATGATGTGGCATCACGAATAAAGCTTCTAAATATTTTTACTATCCTCGCTAGACGAAGTATAGCTATAAAGGAAGGTATTGTGATCGTCATGTTGGATTTGGAACAAATGCGTTCATTCGGCTTTTTTCGCTTTCAGTTTACTGGCTGATATATGAGTTATGACTAAAAGAAAAGTATAGTAAACATTTTTAACCTAAACATTTCGACTAATAAGCAGGTTTTAGGGCCTTGGGAGACCGATAAAGCAGTGTATCCCCCTACAAATTTTCAACATTGAATAAAAGTACGAATTTTGGCTTCAAAATTGGTATGAATACATTAAATAACAATAGAAACAATCTTCCACTGAGAGAGCACCTGTGGGAGTTTTGATCGTTTACCCAAACAGTCTAATTAGATAATAGCCAAAATACAGACTATTTTTAACGAAATAATGATTGAGATTTTTGATTTAAACAAATAAAGATTGTTTACAAGTAACAAATACTAACTACAAAAAAAATCAATTTTTTTCTACTCACTATTTTTGCATTTCCAAAATATTTTCGAATATTACGAGAATTTATTAATTTCAAAATATTTCAAAATTTACTAAACCAATTACTGTTTCCAATTCGAGAAAATTAAATAATTAACTTAGATTTAATGTACAAAAAATTAATTCTTCTTTATAAAAAATAATAAATATTTCAAAATACAGCCACCCTACTAATAAACTATAATAAATAACCGTTTATTCAAACATAATACTAAAAAAAAATACTTTAAGAAAAAATTATTAAAATTAATCAGCAAATCAAATCAGATTCAATTTTTTTCAAGCATATTTGAATATTTCAAAAAATTTTAAAGTATGTAACTATTTATTTTCAAAATTTAAAAACATTTTGAAAACCCGTTTCAAAAATTTTCATAATTTCATAAAATCTTTAATTTTAAAAATTTTCAATATTGTCATTTTTATAATTTTTAAAAACATTACAAACTTTTACAATAATTTTGAAAAAAGGAAAAACAAGATTTTAAAAACATCCAAATATATTTAATTTCTTTCAAAAATTTTAAACCAATTTTAAATTTCCATAAATTGTCAAAATTTTTATTTAATGTTTTTTCAATAAATGCGAGAAAGGTCCCGTGGCGGTTGCCCGGCAGTTTTTTTAACATGAGTTTTCTCTATACAGCTTTATTGGAGTAACTAATTCAATTTTAATATAATATAAAATTTGGATCTTCTATGTAATTTACTATTCATAGTATTTGAAGTGTAGGAATAACCACCCGAGAGAAAAACATTTTAATCAAATACCATTAAAGTAATATTAAAGCTTTAAAAAAAACAAAAAACGAGCTTATTTTTAATATTCTCCAACTGCGTTGCTATTTGCTATTTTCATTAAATTTCTCAATGAAAAATATCGAATTTACAGCTTTAAAACAGTAAATGTCAAGGTAAATCATACAACAAACACCATTGAAAAATTCACATGATGAGCTTTTAACGTCCCCCCAAATTATTTACTTGGCGGTTAGATTAAATTCATGGAAGCATTTTCAATAAAGAATCCACATTAATCCATTAGGAAGGTAAGAGAAATATAGCAGCACATTGAGGTCAAACAAACTGCGCGATTGTTCCATGATAACGACCCACGGTCATGTTATAATAACCATCGTGGACCTAAAACGGTTCTCGGAGGCTCCGTGAGAGGCCAAGAAATTAATATCCATTACTCAGACCAGCAGGTTTCCAACCACCACCGGCCTCGTTGATGAAGACGTCGCCGCTTGACGGTTTTAGAGGCTCTTGCGGTTTCTGCTGCCAATTCGGGCGATAACTCCACCTTATTAATCGCATAGTTGTTCCAGAGGTGTCCAAATGATTTTTATCGCTTCCTGCGCGGAGAAAAACAACCGGGAAAACTTTCGCGCTGAGATGTGCATCTCCCTCGTCGTGACCTCATCGTTCTCGGTAAGGACCACCCCGCAACGCTGCCTGCTAACCTCGGAGGTTCATCATTCAATTGTAGCTGGCAGTAAAGCCAGGCTTGGTTCTTTGTTTCTGTCGGATAATGCGCTGGCGGTGAGATATTTTATAATAGCAGTGAAAGTGATGGGTTCGCGGGAAAAGATCTTCTCGACGGCGCGGTGCCTTCGGCTTGATATACGCGCCCTTTGATACAATGAGTTGCTTGCTTTCTGCTTCTTTGCAATAATATTAATACTCGTCGGAGAGATTCTCTTATTTAGGTGAATTGTTTTATGGAGTTGGAAAGTGATTTCGTTGAGAATTATTTCCTGTCTTGATAAGAAAATTATTTTACAGTGGCGTAATTGGAATTGTTTCTTTGGGGGAAAAACTTGAAACAAAAACGCGAGTTGGAGGTTTTTCAAGTACGTACTTAAACTAAAGACCGCATTGATTGAACAATAAGAATGATTACGACACAAATTCTTGCACGTATTCGCAGAAGCAAAATATTTTCAGGAAGCAGAAAAGACTTTTTAAATATTCCCCAAATCTGCAAAGCTTTTACAAAGTCATCTATCACCCATTAAAAACAATTATTTCTTTATAACTAAATTCAAAGTCAAGTACTTGCATAGCACGTGTTTCCATGAGGCATGAAATTAAGTCACATGTGAGGTAATTACTTGTGAAACCTTTATAAATAATTTTGGTCTAAATCAGACAATTCAAATGTGAATTCCTAAGAGCCCAATTCTGCTTCGTGATTTGGCTTTCCAAGGAGAGGAATAAGTATGTATGCTTTGTTGTTAACTTCAGATTTTAGTCAAATTGTATAAAGTTTATAAGTTTAATATTATTACATAATCTTTTAATTTTTGATGTATTTAATTATAACCTCTTAAAATAGTCTTTGTTTTTATGTGTGTCGCATCCAGACATGAGCATGATCCGAGTTAATTTTATTAAACCGCATCGTAACAATATTCCTCAACTAAAAATGCTTTCAGGTATTTTCGGCAACTTTGTCGGGGGGTAAATCACTGACGTAATATTTTTACACTCCTGGTGTAACAACGCGTTATAACTCGTAATACTCAGCTATAAGATGTAATACATTTTTTTGCATAATAGACGCGATCAAGAGGGTAATAACCGTTCTTCTCTATAGTTTGTCGAATTTGCCGATCCGACAAGAAGGCGATTTTTGCTGATGATGGTACATGGTACAATATGTGAACCGAACCAATTGTTAGAGTCGTATGGTCTCTCCCATCCAACAGGAAAAAACATACGCATACACGCTTAGAGCGGCCATAACCGCTGCTCTACCGCCCGCTTTGAAACGTTTGAAAATATGATCAAAACAGCGTAATTTTCCATTTAAAATCAAGCAACCGTAATGAACAGGAGACGTACAGGTAAATACCCTAGGAGATATTTGCCCGGTATATCAACGTTTAAGTGAGACTAACCCGCGTTATGCATAATGCCAAAATTGTCAAAAAAGGCTCAAAAAATAAGGTCGAGGGTAGGTGATTTTCAGTAGTGAAGCGGACGACTTTTTTGCTTTTAAAATTTTTTTTAAATACCCGGCGAAAAAACAATGTCATTGCACGTCTATACATACAAATTATACAGGGTGATTTATAACATGTGGTACACACCTTCAGGATCTTAGAACGATTCAACAAGTTCCTATAAACATCTATCAAGAAACGCTTCCTTACGGAGTTACAGCCTCCTAAAAATGAAGCAGTCTAATCACTTTTTTGGTGACAAATTTTACAGCAGTTGCATTAAAATTTTGTGCGTATTTAAAATTTCAAGTCTTCGTAATTTAACTAATTTTGTTTTTTTTTAATTGTTAAAATTAAAAAAATATTTTTTTCTATGGCAACTGTTAAAACGTGCTATTAACTAAAATTAGAGGGAAAAGTAGCACTTTACCATCAAGGGTAGATAAAGTACTACTTTAACAGCAAGGATAGATAAAGTATTTTATTTTTTTTCTACATTAAATACACTAAATAGCAACCAAAAAGTTATTAAAGCCACCTACTCATTTTTTCGTGAAACTGTTTTTTCCTGACACTTTTAAATTAAATTTATCATTGATTTTTCTTCATTTTTTGGTCTTCTTTAACAATTGCTATAGAAAAAAATTTTGTATTCCACACGACGATAAAATTTCATTATCTTCTCGATGCTTATTAGCGTCTCGGCTAACGCCTCGACGCTAAATTCGCTCTCGAAGATAAAGTGCAATTTTATCATCTTGTACAATAAATAACTATTAAAATATTTAATTTTAATTTTTTTTTATTTTTCATATTAAGAAACTTGAAAAATTTAATCATTTTCAAATCTTTCGAAATTTTGAAATTTCTAGTTTCTATTTTCAAAAATTTCAAAATTTTGAAGTTGTAAAAAATGTTTAATTGTTGTAAAATTTGTTCGATTTGTTCTGCAGAACCAATACAACACAATGTGAGTGATATTTTGTAATAAGGTGTAATAAATTTAACAAAACGTAGATCTTATAATGTGTAATAAAATTGCTTAATTATTACGAATAATAATAAATAGTACCATTTTTCGGCAGTGTTAGTACCCAACTGAGAACTTGCAAGTTCAAGTGTGCAAAATTCAAAATCCATTTTCAGGGTAGAAAAATTCAGTGAAAACGTGTTTGAAGTGTTAAAACGTCGTGGTCGGTAATGTTGGAAGTCAACAAATTGTTTGCAGGTATGGAAATGGACAAAATGATGTGCGAAAGAAGTAAAATATAATTTGCGAATATAAATATTGAATATAAATCTTTTAGGAAAGAAAAAACAGAACATTTTTTGTAGGTTACTGAATTTTTAATTTTGCTAGAATTCTTCAAGGTATTCGCCGGAAATTTTTCAAAACATGTTCACATCTAACGGTTGCTCATCTTATGTCACAAATTACAAGACAAGACAAAGGTAATTTAACGCAATATAAACAACAAATTTAAAATAATTGGAAAATTGCTAACTAACTACATCTTATAAAATTACTTTGAAAGAAACAGTTTTTAGAGTATCCTGTTGAACCTGAACGAACGTTGACATTTAAGATAATATTGTAGAGTAATATAGAGGTTTGTGGTAATTTTAATATTATTTAAGTATTTGTAAGTCCTTTACGTAAACGAAGTTTATTGGAAAAACTAGCCCGAAATTTAATATAGTACTCTACTCATACACTTAACGAAACTTGAACGGGATAAAATTGTTCTGGGAAATATTACAGTAAACTGGTTCCTAGGGAACGACATGGCAAGAAAATGACTACAAGCTACTTAACATGATTGTGTATAACAATATTATGGACGTATAAAAGACATTACTAGGAGTTTGCTTACCAATCTTCGTTTGCTGCTTATAGTTTGAAATTTAGACCAACGTGGTTTGCATCTATTTACCTGAAATAATAAAAAAAATCATGAATTAATACAGGATTTATTACATGTTATACAGGACGTTGCGTAATTTTCTATACAAGCTTAAGGAGCGCGTTGCTGAGGTCATTCTAAGTAGAAAAGTTAACATGGGGCCGGAAGCGTTTCCTTAGGGAGTTACATGCACCCAAAGATGTAATAGTTGCTTAAAATACCTTAAAAGATACGTCGCCTACCCTCCGCTCCTGGTTAATAGATTTAAACGAAAATAAGCAAAAATGTAAATCTTCAGTAGTATACAAGTTCATACAAAATTTGAATTAAATTTGATTTTCGACGATGGAAAGTTTTCAAAAATTAGAAATATTTTTATACCTACTTATAAAACTAGAAGATTTTGTAAATTTAGTAAAATTTAAAAATTCTTGAATATTTTAAAAAATTTTAAAATTTAATTTGCAAAAATTTGTATGCATGTCTAATCAAACTTTAAATAATATTTCCGCCATGATCTGAGTAATTGGATTCAAATTTTGTACTAATATTTCACCAATAATTCTTTACATTCTCAATTCTTTTTGTTAAAAAGAGCGTAGATGTAAATGGTGCTCGTCCCAAATGAAAAAAGAATACGTCACGAATTCTCCTATATCTACGCCCCTGGTTAATGGATTTAAATGAAAACAAACACAAATGTAAATCATCAGTGGTACAATATCCATACTAAATTTGAATCAAATATCTCTATTTATGGCGGAGATATTAATTAAAGCGTGATTACATTGGCTCGTCGGGAGGCTGTAGCTCCGCAAGGAAACGTTTCCGGACCTATATTGATTAGGCATTTTCTACTTAAAATATTTCAGAAATATTTCCTTTAAGTTTTTATACAATAAAATCCTAAAACTGCCACTGATACAAGTTCAGTAAAATTTTGTTGAGGCGCTAACTAACACAGAAAACGAAACACTTTCTGTTAAATTCTAGGGTATTTGAGATTTTGGTTGAAATGCTACAAAGTAAGAAAACTAACCGTAGGAGGAAAAAAATACACAAGCAAATACAGTAAAATGAAGCACTCATTTCTCGGTGGAATTTCTCGAAAACTAAATAAGTTAGAAGAATTCTGTCCGTAATTGGCACATATTTAATTACTGAACGAAAAGAGCTCGAGTAAGGAAAAGACACTCGTCCTGAATAGAGTAAGTTCTGTAGTTCTGTGCGCAATTTGTTCTCTCTCATTTTATTGCTTCCGTTTCATTGTTAAATTTAATTTTAAAGCAGGAGCTAAGAAACGTTTAAAAGATCCTTAGTCATACAAAATGTGGAATATTTTAATCATTAAAACTTCTACTCGTCTTTGACGACTAAAAGCGCTTATAGTTCTTAAAGCTGTGCTCGTGCTAAGCACTTTCTGTCGTGAGTTTTCAATACAATCGCGTGCTATAAAAGAAACTTTCGAGATATAAAATTTTGTGTGCGAATCTATAGAAAAATACGAAACACTTTAGAAACCGATTGAACCCACTTTTATAACTTGCGTTCCCTTCTTCTTTGATTTCTTTCGCGCCCACGGCGCCGGATACATCCATCTCCTTCTGTCCCAATTATCGGCGCTGTCACTTACGAACAACACAAAGTAAAGTTGATCGAACGTAATCGAAGGGCGACTTTTTGAATAGAACGCCATAAAAACGACAATATATAGTTTGCTCTCGGAGTTGTACAGAAGTACAACACTAAAAGACTTTTTAAGTGCTCCTCCTGACGAAAATAAGTCACACCAAAAAGGCTGAAAATTTTCTTCGTCTTTTTAACAGCCCCCATTTGAATTTTTCTTTTCACTTTGCCTAAACATTCGTCCTGCGTGAAAAACTATTAAGAGCTGTACTCGATATAATATAAAAAAATTGTGAAAATTGAAGGCAATTTAAAAACTGAGTCTTATAAGCGTATGTACAAAATCTCTGCCGTTAAACATTTTAAGTTTACGATTATAAGACTCACTATTTGTTTCTATTTCATTAAAATATACTTACAAAGTACATAACTCATTTTAATATCTAAATATTTTGTTTTATTTTATTTAAAACCGTGAATTATTTTTTAAAATATGTCAATAGGAATTGCATTATTTTTAATCAGAAAGGCGTAGTAGTGAAAATCCAAAATCACGAATTTCAGATAATAACGTTGCCCCGCAGTTCTATTTAATTAATGAAAATACACTCCAAAGTATACAGGATGAGTCAACAATGATATTCTTATTAACAAAAATGTTGAGTTAATAAAACGGACTGAGTTGATTCAATTATTTGAACTTTGCACCAATCAAAATTATTTTACTTTTAATAATAAAATTTATTTCCAAAAAGATGGTTTACCCATGGGAAGTCCAATTTCACCTCTTTTAGCTAACATATTTATGGAAAATCTAGAAGATCAAATATTCGAATCAAATCAATCTGAGAAAGTTATATTTTGGTTTCGTTATGTTGATGACATTTTAGCATGTTTTAATAGTTCATTTGATTTAATTAATGAATTTTTAATTTTTATTAACAGCTTGCACCCAAACATAAAATTTACACTAGAAACTGAACAAAATTAGTCCATTAACTTTTTAGATTTAAACATAAAAATTAATTCAACTAATAAATTTGAGTACTCAGTTTATAGAAAACCTACACAAACAGACATTACAATACCACACGATTCTTGTCATCATAAAACACATAAATTAGCAGCATACAGGTCCCTGATACATAGGGCTTTGACGGTCCCTTTAGATGAAATTAATTATAATAGAGAAATTTCAATTATTTAACAAATTGCATACAGTAATGGTTATAATACTAAACTTATTGATACATTAATTAAAAAAAAAGATTATAAATTAGCCATTCAAAAAATTTATCCGAATATCGTTCGTTCGATACAATTAAATATGCTTCGATCCCATATTTTGGTGAGAAATCAGAAAAAATTGCTAAAATTATAAACAAAACAAATAAATATAAAGTAAGCTTTAAAACAACTAGGAACATCTTAAATACTTTGTTTAATGCAAAATCAAAAACAGACGATTTGTTAAAATCAGGCATTTACAAATTAAATTGTTCGCATTGTAATTCGGTTTATATAGGCCAGACAATTAGAAATTTTGATATTAGGTATAAAGAACACGTACGTTGTTACAAATACAAACACCCACATAAATCCAATTACGCTAAACACTTACTAGAACAAAATCATTCAATGACATCTAATAACACCATAAAATGTTTACACTTTTGTGATGGTAAACGTAAATTAGATATACTAGAAGCTTTTGAAATTCACAAACATTTAAAAACTGTACCGTTAATGAATGAGCAAATTGATCTGTTAAATTCTCCTCTACTGGACATTTTGGAATAAGAAATCAAGTCATCTGCAGACGATTACCAAGATAAGTAAAAAAGTTCAATTGCTATAACAACACTAACTGTTTACTTTCATATAACCTTTGACAATGGCATGTAAACATGACGAAATACGTATAAGGTTAAAATAAATAGATATTGTTAAAGTGATTAAGTATTTTATATACAGATACTCATTAAATATGGACTTTAAAGATGTAAAGCTGGAATTGATAAATAAAATCAACAATGACGCGCTGACCGTTATCTCCTTTACGTTTTCAAATACAAACAAAAACTTTTAAGTCTAATTTGTACCTCCAACTATTCGTATTTATTAAAAATGTTGCAAGAATATAATTAAAAGTGGAAAAAATAAATAATTTAAAAAATAGAGTTTATGGGAATTGAATACCAGGTCCAGTAAAGGTGAGCGGGTACTCTAGCACAAGACCACTCCCACCAGCCACGTGTTTTGCTGTTATTTCGTAGATATTAAGACTAGTCTGTAATGTCATAAAATTATGTAAACAATCTCATTTGATTCTACTCAACAAATTATTTATAGACGTCAAAAATCATTTATTCACCCCAAACTTATTTAAAGTATTATTTAAGCTCCCATTAAAGTACACCAAATTTTGTACCAAAAATTGTAGCGGGGGGGGGGGGGGGGTACTCTATAGACAGACGGCATAAGAATTTCAAATAATAAGGTATGCTTGCGCTTAAAAGCCTCTTTATTCATGTAGATACACTTCCAACGTACTTCATTTAATTTCCTCTGTTAAATATTATTATTCTGTTGTTCTATTAAGTAATCTTTAAAATATATATAAAAAAATTTAAATAAGTGAGTCTTATAAGCGAATCTAAGAGAATAATGTTGCCCTGCAGCTAAACAGTTCACACGCTTACAATTTTTTTCAATTCATGAGAATACACTTTCAAAGTAGATAATTAAATATGGTCTTTCTTATTCTAAAAGCATTCATATTTTTTTTATAAACATATTTAGTGGTGTAGGTATCACAAAAAAAGTGGGAAGCTTTTCAAACTCTGGACGTCTCATAAATAAAAAATCAGCCGTAATTAGCCCGAAAATGTCACTCTATCAAAAAGTCCAAATTAATTCCTTCAACGTTCGAATGATAAAGACCCACATCACTTAACTTTAATTAAGCGCAATCAAAAATATTCGAATAATTCAGCCATTTCGATGGTGGTTCTATTTACGAGCCCAAAAAGCAACACTTCACAGCTCCCCTATTGTTAACGAACACCATAAATTATAAAATAAGTGGATTACTTACAATAAAATTAACAAAGACATCAAATAGCCCTTCAGAAAAAAAATCGGACACGGTAGTGGCGTGAAGTTTATTTTTACTTACTTACAAACTGCAAGAGGAGGATAACTTCGTTACTGCATAAAGTGCTTGCAATGAGGGAGGAAGCTCCTAACTAGGGAACAAAAGTTTGGAAAAGTGTCGGATATTAAATTAGGGGGTTACTTCCCTTCGAGTATTTATTGAACTTATCCCAACCATTTTGTAAACACGAAGGGTTCTTAGAATTGAAAATTTAGAAAGAAATAACTTCAAGAAAAAATAATATAAATTTTTTATTTACCTCTGGGCCAATCTTTGGGTCTTCTACGAAAGTTTGCGAAATAAACCTAACTAAATATTGACTATATTTGCCGTCAACCTAGAAAAAAATCATATTTGGGGTATCCCCCAGTGAATTTCCACCTTTCTTAACTTTTTCACCATTTTTATGAAGTTATCTAGAGAAAAGCAGTTTTCATATTTTAAATTTCGCCCAGATCTTCTATAATCCTCGCAAATGCCAGTATGACGTGGCATAAATATAAACGGCATGTGAGAAAATAAACAACTTCCCTCCTGATACCGAAGATATGAGAAGAGATTTGAATGTCAGTGCGTGGATTCCGCGCGTATGTTTATCGAGTCACAAGGTGATATTATCTAGATTTTATGCCCTGTCGCTTCAGGGTACGTCTTCCGACAGAAACGAGCCAGAGAGAAAGCCAAAAAGACGGGGTTGCAAGTGCAAAACCTCCTGAGGGCATGTTCTACTTATTTCCCATATCGAATTTCTCTAGACACTTTGAAGTCTTACGAGTGGATACCAATTTTCAAATGCGCACTCGGATCATTTGAATACATATATATTTTTTGACCTTACAACTTGAATCTACTTACTTTCAAGTTTCAACTTTCATATCCCTTTCGTTTGCTGCTGATAAATATCTGATTGAAATGTGATAAACAAAATTGATAGTTTTGTTTAAACTCATACAGTAAGTCTTATAAAAATAGAAATTGATTGTAGTCACAGAACTAGCAAGAGATTGCAAGCAGGAATAAATTTTAACTGTTAACATTTCCTTGGAAATGGGGCGGAAGGTTCAGACCGCTGGCTTCGGAACTGTTCCATCACAGGTGTCGGGTTCAATTCCCGACAAGGGCGGCCTTGTATGTTTGTGTATATTAGATTAAAAGGGGGATCACATAAAGCTAGCAATAAGTGCTCCCCATGACTAGATGAGAAATTAAAACAAACATGTTCTTAAATCACATTATTATCAAAACTTGAAGAAAATGTTTGGAAGAGGCCAAAAAAGTTCTTGAAAATAATCGACAAAATTAAATTTACAAAAAAAAGCAAATGTTTTAAACATTAATTTTGTTTCGTTTTGGTCTTTTGTAAATTTGTTAGTGGAAACTCTCCACGGAAATAAAATTTGAAACATATAGAGGTCTTGACAATAATGTAAAAGAAAGCTCATGGAGATTTCTTTCAAAATATTTAACAAAAACAAAACAGGTAACCTTCTGGAAAATGCCTATATAGAAGAACAACTCCATATTTAATAATTTAACTCTCCCAGCAATATGCAGATCAACGTTTATAACGATTTGCTTACTAATTATTTTATAAACGGACGTTAAAATCGAAGTTGTAAAAAGCTGTCGGGCAACGGGCATTAACTATTACGTTACTTTTCAAAGTTACAAAATTCATAATACATTTAAAAGCTGGGTACACGAAAATGAGAAAGAGTCTGAGCAGTGCAAAAATGTTCTTTACTAAGAGGAAATGCCTTGTAACAAAGAAAATATTTACTTTGAAAGAAAAGCAAAAGAATTTAAATTTTTCGCTGCATAGACAAAGAAACCAAAGCATTGACAATTTGGGAGAGCCAAGTGGAAAATCTGCTTAACATTAAGGTAAGGCCAGGATGTTATTGATTATAACATAAATATTCTGTTATCCCGGTCGTATAAGGAGATAGTGGTTGAACCGGGATTAATAAGAAAAACAATGCCGAAGAAGAGTGGCTTTATAAATTTGGAATGAGTCGGATTGGCCGAAGCTATTATCGCTATTTAATTCAATAAGGATCCGTTTATCTTGATAAATCGACCATAAATTGTTTAGAGTAGCGCTGAGCGCGGTAAAAAAAGTTTCACGTCTGAAGCGAATTCGGTTTCTCTGCGCATTCAATCTTAGCACGTCCTGCTTTTATCTCGTTTCCAAATGAAATTATTTTGTAGTCCCGTGGGATGTTTTATGATTCAGGACCTTATCAGCATTTACTTCGTCATAAAATTTGTTTTACTGGCCCATTTCTTTTACTTGCTGTTGTAACTAAACAATAAACCCACAACTTTATCGCTTTCTTCACTCGCCACGCGAAAAATGAACTGGTAAACCGCAACTTTCTCAACTTGTAAATGATTAGGCGCAAATTTACAACTTTCTTCTATTTTATTACTTGCTTTTCCGTCGTAAATTTGATCCCAGGAACGTTCAAGTACTCCATTTTGACCAACTTCATAAAAATTCGTAAGTTATAGTCTGACCTACTATTTATTCCCTCAGAATATGTGATATCAATGTGTGTATTCCACCATTTTCCTCCTTAAAATAATTAAATACATTGTACAGAACGAAGAGGTGTCAAAAGAGGAAGGGGGAGGCAAAGTGAACAGACAGAGAGAGAAAGCAGAAAGAAGGAGAGATGAGAAGGTAAAGTAGTGGTAGGGCAAGCGAAGTAGAAAGGGAAGAGAAGGGGCAGGCAGAGAGTAGTGGCACACAGAAGGAAAAGATAGGAAATGAACAGAAGAGGAGCAGAGAGAAGGGGAAAATTGGACAGACAAAGACAAGGGGTGAAATGAGAGGGCAGAAAAAAAAAAGAAAAAAGGAGGTGCAGTAGTGTTGTGAAGACCGGAGTAGGCAAGAGTCAAGAAGGGGCAGTCAGAGAGTAAGGACAGATAGCAGAAACAGAGAGGAGGCACAAAGAAGAGTTGCAGAAAGGAGGGGCAAAGTGGAGACAGAGAGGAGGGATTTTAAAGATAAGAGATAAAAAGGGATAGAAAAACAATTGGGCAAGTGTAAAGGGGAAAGAGGTGGAAAGAATTGAGAGAAGAAATTGATCGAGTTAGTAAAAAAAAAGGAGAGGAGGGAGATCACGAGAGAGGATATAGCGGAAGAGACAAGTAATTTTACCACAAGAAAAATTAACATAAAAAATTACAAAAACAAGTCTATGCATGAAAAATTTTCTAACAATAAAGCGTTATCTTGTTTTCTATATACAAATCTAGGAAAGAAGTCAAAAAATTACTCTTTCTAAAAAATCACAAAAAATTTACTTGTAGTTTGTTTACTTCAAGAGATTTTACGTAATTTTCTCTGACTTGTTAAATATTCATACAAATGAAAAACCTTCCAAAATCAAGAAAAAACACATCAATCTTAAGTTATAGAACAATCTAAACTTGTAACCTACTTAAACACACGTAATACCTATGTAATATTCTATATCATAAACGGCATCGCTTTTCACGCACGCATTAACCAAACCCCGCCAATGCAGCTCCATTTTCAGCACGCAAAGAGCTATCACGTAACATATACTTGGCAGGAATGACCTGTCGTAATGACTGGCGAAATACGATATGCCAGAAATACGAAATGGGAAACTATTCTAATAAGCACCCTTCGAAATTAGCCCTTGCCATTTCGAATGCGCTTCAAACTTGAGCAAAACATACACAGGTGGACGGGCCAAAGTCCTCGGTGGATGATCTACTGGGGAGAGATTGTCATAATGATGTACAGCGCCCACATGCAAAAACCGACACAGAAACAATTTTTCATTTTAGGACAATGTCATTAGGACGTCACGAGGAAACTGGGGCAATTAAGCGTGAAGGTGTTGGGTTTCTACTGTAAAAAGTTATCTTGCCTATGACATATTGCATTTGGGGGACTTGAACTTAGAAGAATGATTTAGGATTGAAGTGTGCAAAGAAACTTAACAGTATTTCTTTTTGTGGTATCAGATATACTTTTAATTTTTGAAATAAAGGAAATCGCAAAAAGTATAATTTTTCTCACATAAAATTTGATTATTTTTAAACCGCACGTCAGCCTCCAAGAGCCACTACATGGCTACAAAATAATCTGGAATAGAGCTTAAAGAAAGCTCTATTGGGAAAAATAATCTCCAAACATTGTCCAATAATAAAAGGGAAAAACATTTTATCAAAGAAATAAAAAAAATCTTCAATTTTATCACATTAATATCATCACATTTATTTTTTTCTGCCGACTTTCGCAGTCATACATACCGGGTTCTTTGGGGGTGATAAGACCATTTGGACACACTTCTCCCTTTCATGTGTCCTGATCGCTGATGATACAGTGTCCGGGAGAACACCGTTACTGGTTTCTCAAAGAGGATGGTGCTCCGGGCACGGTACCGACCGCTTGACTAGTGCTAGTGTGATGCGCATTAAAATTTATTGAAAGTTTTACGAAATGTAGTAAAATTGTCATAGAAAACCAGTACAAATCAGAAAGTTACAGTAAATTTTCAGATTCATCAATTTTTCCCAAAAGTGTCTACTATGTTGCGGATGATTATGGTCGAAGTTAAAAGGGATTCGTTCACGCTTGCTTTTAAGATCTGCAATATTAAAGCCTACAAATCATTTTCCATTTCCTAAAGAGATTAAGAATTCCGCGAGTACCCAGCATCGATTTTTCTGACTAAGCACTTTCCTTCAGTATAATTTCTGAATAATTAATTAATCTTGCTGAAAGGTCAAACATCCACAATTAATTTTGAACTGGCTGCGGCGGGCGGCGGTGTCGGCGTCTGGGATGAACTAAAATTCAGGTAAAATCAAGTCGATTCTGAAAAGGGGGGAAGTTGAGATTCATCGTGTTTTTGGGGATGTCGCAGAAGTAAATGAGAACTTGGAAACTTGACTGATTGAAAAGTGACTTCCGCTTTTATAAGTCATAAATCCGCATTACCTGCGTAATATTTCTGGGAAGCAGTTTTCTGTTTCTATTCGACTCACGCTCTTCAATTTTCACGTCGTATTTTCGCGACGGGCTGTCTCGGAGGCCCGGTCGGCGGTTGCGACCTCCTGCCCGCATATTGCGCTATCATTCACGCCCTCTTACAGCTCCGTCGCAGACAGACTTGCATTTCCCCTGGTGAAGCCGAATTCTTTCGACAATGCGGCTATAAGATATAATGGAATAACGTAATATTTTCGAGCTCCTGTTGTGTAGGATCGTGTTGCGGAGACTACTGCAAAATATTACCGATTTCGTATGTCGCCTGCTTCCTTATTTGATCATAACGTACTATACCGGATTACCAAAAGCTCCAAGAAAACGTGGTTTTGGGTTAGACAAACGTAAGCGCATAACGGCGCTGCCAACGCCTGCGAAATTTGATTTTTTTTTAATTTATCCATTCACGTAAATTCATTTCCGAAGCTAATATTATGTTCAAGCGAAATGGAAACGGTTAAAATTTGAATTCAGTATGGTTTGAAAATTGATACGAGTATTAGCATTTGTTGTTTTCTTAACAAACAACAAGCCAAAATACTAAAAATTATTTAAAACCAAATTTAGACACATTCCTAAGCTGTGTCTCAATAGAGCTCTAAAAAATTCTATTTGGTTTCCAAAAAAATAGTTTTTTTCAAAACAAAACAAACAGAGTGTCGAGTTTCGATACCCCACGAGGTGGGTGATATGCATCTCTATTCTGTAGATTTTGCTAAATATCTTCTCTGGCGTCGGTGATAAGCCGTGGCAGCAATAATAGGCCAAATTCTTTAGAGATCAAAATTGAGCAATTAATCAATCCGCAAGTAATATTCCGTCTCAGTCAGCTCAAGAAAATTAACAAAAAATACAATCTCCTGTGGTACCAAATAGAAATCCCGCAAAATATAACTGTTTTTATAAAGAAAACCTTTGGAACATGTTTTCGAACTCATCGATCATAATCCCAGCTAATTTCACCTAACAAAATAATTTTTTGTATCCCTTAAAATACAAAATAAATATCGTGATTCATGATATGGAAATTATACGTTCTTACAAACACATTAACAAACATTAGTCAGTGATATTGCAAAAAAGTGCAAAACACGCAAAACAGTAACTTTTCTAACACTATAATTTCCAAACTGTAAGAACAGAAAAAAAAATAGTTAATGGCTTTAGGCGTAGCTGCTTAAATCTTATTCGGTTATTTGAATTAAGAAGGAATCTCAAAGGTATAATTTTTCTTCTTTTCGAGTTCTTAAACATACCTTTAAGCTTCTGAATCGAGAAGTTAATTGTTAGAAATATAATAATTGCCTTGTTATCTATATTTTTCTAAGAAATCAAAAATATTTACTATCTTACGGGAGTTAATTATTGTTTATACCTACAGAATTCGTTGGAATTTTTCAAAAACGTTTTAAGATTACAAAAGAAATTATTAGCATTTATTATTCTATATAAATAAGTAGTTAAAAAGTTCAAAATTAGTTGGGAAAAAACTTCTTGAGAAAGAAAAGAATTACACACTCTCATTTGTTTTGTTGTAATTTGCATTGGTATAATAAAAATTCATCCAGTTCAAAAGTTTTTTAAAAAGACCCGGAACCAGCGATGGAAGTTTACTTTTGAAGGCATTTTCTTCAAAAAATTTGTTATTTGTATAAAGTACTATAAAATTTTTGAAAAATATTTTTTATTTACAGAAGAGATTATTTGCATGACAAATTCTTTCATTCACTCGTTGCCTAGCATCAACGAAAATTTGAACCAATAGCATTTTGTTTATGTCGCAAAAAACGTACTTGCGAAGAAATCCCATTGGCGATAAAATTCAAGCTAAAAAGATTTGTTTACAACACTTATATTGTTTCAAATAATAAAATTTAGAAAATTTGTGTTTAAATTATTCGAAAATTTGTCTTGCCAAATATAACTCGACCTCACATTTTTCTCTTGGTAAATTTTAGTTGTATATTACTTAACATTATTGCGTATTGGCAAACGCACTCGAACGAGGAAGTGCGAAAATTCCCTCCTGCTCCGCAGTCGGGAATTTTATATGCATGCTTTGTGTTCTCGTGCGTTGCCAAGCAACAATGTTTCGTGTATAAGTACAACCAAAATTTTTTACAAAAAAAATATCAGGTCTTGTAATACAAAATATTTTCCTACATAAAATATATACGAATTTCGAAGTTTCACGGAAATAATTTTTAGAATAAGAAAAATCACACAAGCTCTCATTTCTTCGGCCGAAATTTTCAAATTTCAATGAACCCAATAGTTACCTACTTTGGCATATTTCCAATATGAGAATGAATTGTGGCAAACAAAAATGTACAATTCTGAGATTTTGATAAAAATGCATGTTTTGGATCTCCCACATTCCCAAAAACCTGAACCGGAATCGAAAACGGATGTTAAACTTTTGGCAATAATTGTATTTTCGGGCAACCGCCACGAGACCTTCCTTGCGGATGCCCGCTGCCTATATTTATATTCCCTGATTCAGAAAATTACATTAATTTCAAAATTTTTAAACCTGTTGATTTTCAGAATGTAACAATTTTGAAAATGAAAATATCAAAAATGTGGTAATTTAGCAATACAAACAATTTAAAAATAAGATTGAAAATGACAATGAATTTCAAAATTTCAAACAATTGTAGCACTAAAAACCAATTACTGCTATCCCAACTATTATCGGCTTTATCCGTTATGAGTATGACGTATATGACAAGTGAAGAAAGAGGTCCCTGGGGTGGACACTTTATAACGTTTTCTTTGGTTAAACGTGAAAAATGTTGACAGTATTAGTAAACATTGTTTCCAGTTTCCAAAAATTTACCTCACAAAACTTATTACATTCTTGCCTCCGTTATTAAATATTTAGCAGAGAAAATTGCAGAATATTTTTAACAAGTTTCTTATGAAAGGGCTATGGTCCTCTATGCCCTCTCCTTAAACCCGCGCCTGTAACTATACAATTTTAAAAACATAAGAAATAATATTTTTAGACCAGGCTTAGTCAAATTTGTTATAGTTTGTACAAGTTTGTTGAAATTGTAATTTTAGTTAACAACGACGACGCTTCTACTGCGAAACCCAAAATATCTGATGTTCTCTGGCAAAATCGACCCCTGAACCAGGAAAATCCGATATTCCGGTCTCACGCACACAAGATAAGCATTAAAAGCACAGATAAAATCTACAACAAAATAAAGACGTCGTTGGAATTCACAGGGATTGCGCTATCACACATCTCCTGCATTCGGGTTTTGGGTAGAAGAAGCAAGCAAAGAGGAATTAGCGGCAACATTGTGAGTTTTAAAATATGACGAATAGTCCCGAGGCAGGATAAGGAAACACGGTATAAATAAAAAAGTGCTGAAGAGAGGTGTATGTTCTTAAATGCACGACGTCTTCTGAAGTATTATTCACGAAGAAGCGCTCGGGAACGCAAACACCTGATGGCTTGCATGCGAGTTACAAGAAAAGTCCTTAACGGGGGTGGAAGTTACGACGGCAGGACGAGGAACACAAAGAAATGTGAATGCAGTGGATGGGGGCGCCTCTAGAAAATATTTATCGGAAAAGTAGAGTTTATTTATTACTAAAGTATTTTAAAATTCCTTCCTTTATTTGAATTTGTTTTCAGTTGCGAATTTTCTTAATACAATTTTGAAATTGACCAAGATAATGCCATACTAATAGTTATACACGGTGGTGTATCAAAAGTTAGGTAATAATGTTATACCCACAATAGGTTACAGTACACACGAACAAGAAAAAAACATGTGTTTGTTAACTTGTTTAAGTACTGCAGGATAATAACAATACTATTAGGTCACAGATATGTTATTGGCAGTAAGATCAAAACTGAAAAGGACAGTAATTTTCTACTATTTGTCGCAATGCCCACAATGGATTTAACTTGCAATTTATGTAATAACCGTGTAACTTTTAACGCATATTCTATCAAAGACAGCAGTTGTCAAACAAAAATTTTATTTTAATTTTCAATTTAAAAATACTGAAATGATTCATGAAAAATGAATAGTACCATTGGATTCTACTTGGACAATTGGGCAAATAGGTATTATTCGATTATTAGTCGATTTGTCTTAACGGCGCGGTGATTTTAAATTATATCTACAACATTCGGTTTTTGAAAAAATGACAAGTTAATTATTACTTTGAGTTTCAGCATTTTTAAAAGTTCATTCTCAATGAATTTTTGACATATCGCAACATTTTCCCCAAATCGGAGCAGTAATCAGGAAAATGACGTACCTCTCTTTTCCGTAATATTTTGAAACCGAAAATTAATATTGAAAGCAGTCGATACATACAACTGTGCAAAGTAATATACAGGGTGATTCCTAACACGTCGGATGCTTTTTCAGGATAGATTCAGAATCTGAAAATAACGACAACATTTCGGATAAACATGAGTGCGGAAACGCTTCGTTACGGAGTTACAGCCTACAGAAAATAGACCAATGACACCACTTTTTGGTCAATAACTTTCGTTACACTAAAATTTTGAAATTGTAGGTATGTGACCATTACTCGCTTAGGTAAGTTAGAAATTCTACTAAATTTAGTATAGAGAATAAACTAAATTTCAAAACAATAAAGAAAATCTCAGATAGCACCGGATATCCTATGGACATCCAATTTAAGTCAAATCTATATATGCAGCATTGGATATTCAATTTATTTCATATATTTCTCTTCAAGTTTTTGGCGGGTAAGTCTTTATAGTTAATATTGCCATAGCTTTAAGCAATTAGTACAAGTTGAAGATTAGGTGAATTTACGTCAAACGGAAATTCGAAGTTAACTGTAGATTATAAAAAAAATACTTTCTTTCGTTGTCGATTCTGGTAAACGTATTTTTATTAATAAATTGAAAATGCCTAAATAAATTGCGGCGCAAGCTTTTTAAAATTTATCCGCCTCTGTGAATGACATTGGTGAAAATTAAAAAAAATTTTCTAGGTAGAAGATATGAAGGCATGACCAATATATTTTGAAAAAATATAATCTGACGGATATCCATTTTAAATTGTTTAGTCAATTTTAGCATTTAATAACTTTGTTAATCTAACAGGATTCAAGATAAAATGTAGCTGTCACAACCAATGCCAGATTTTAATTTCGCAGTTACAATACAGACTATTAATAGAAGGTTATTAAAAAACTATTTTGAAAGCCTAAAAAACATAATTTCAGCCTGAATAAAATAAAATCGTTGCTTGAAGTAAGTGTAAAAATTAAATTTGAAACAGGAAAATGCGAGCAGTTTCGTTTCCCCTAAACTTCTAACAACAAAACTTCAATAATTTCCTTCCCCTACAAATTTTAAGTAAAATATGCATGAAAAAGCCATTTAACAATGCTAATTTTCGCTCCTCCTTTCCATAAATCCCAAAATCCATAATTTAAGCTTCTAAATCTTGAATACATGAATCCTCTTTCCACAAAGGAGAAAGTTAAAAAGAAATTTCCACCCCACTTATATATTCCGTTCCGATTAATTGCATTATATCGCCCCCTTTTCCCATCACAACCACGCCTTGGGCTATATGGAAAGAGCACTTCAAAAGTGCTACCGTGATGATAGAAGAGATTTACTAGAATTGCTGCCACTTCGAATCTCGAAAGGTTGCATCAAAAAGTTCACCATAAAGACTCCTCACCTTGGTGGAGATTTAGGTTTCCGATTCCGCTCTCTTTTCTCACCTGAAACAAAGAAAAGTGTTATGAAATAAAAGGGCGCAAAGAGGATAAAAACAAATAACCGCCGCAATTCGGTGTGTAAAATAAAATCTGGCAGAAAGACGGCGAGATTCATCAGTGGGTTGGCCATTAAAAATTCTCGGGTGTGCAGTAGAGCGCAAGAAAGGGAGGAGAAAGGGTCGAGTCTAAACAAAACGCGTAAATTTCACTAGCAGGTCCCAATTAGGGAACAGTAGCAAAAAGAAACATAAATTCATCATGCGGATGAGATTTTACGACGGTCTGTAAAGGTTCCTGTAATAAAACAGAAGCGAGACCTGTTTGTGGTCCGCCTTTGCTCAAAATATTTTGCATAATAAATTCACTCAGCGCAGTACCTCTTTTTGTTGTCTTCTACTGGATTTCCTTTATTATCTACTTTGCTTTTATGAGATATCAAATTACGGAATACCTGCTGCTAACCGCATCCTTTTTCTCTTGCATGATACCACACAGAAATTGCATTCACTAACGGAATCTGCATCACTGAAAAGCTAGCAGACGAATCCTGACTGGATCTTTGTTTCTCTGCAAGTTAATAATAAACATAAAACCTAATAAATCGTATATCTCCATACAAAATATTAAAAAAAAAATAAATGCGTTTGAGTTTCGCGCCATAATCATCGACTGCTTAAAGTATGACGTATGCTTCCTATTGACCAATCAAGGATTGGAATAATTTTCCGCAAAAAATTTAAAATTATCTGATTTTGTTCATAAATTCATTGCGCGCAATAAAGAAGGTGATTTTATAATTTTTATTTAATATATGGCTAGAAATAAGATGTAGGTTTATTATGGAACAATCCTAGTACGAATTGAAGGCGCATTAAAATTTCCATTAACCTGTAAAATCAAAATTTTCCCCTATTGGACATGTACAGCGGTCTACAATCTTGGTGCTATCACGGTTAAGAAAAAGTCATGCGGAAGCTATAAAGATTGGGGTTTTGATAAAAACGAATAAATTGCGCGTAAACAAGGGGCAGACACGGCATGAATAAAGATTTAGATACAGGAATCTGGCCAGGTTTTGTTAGCCAGAGGACCGAAAAAAATCATATTAAGAAAATGCCCCGGAAAAATAATAAAGAAAACGCTACCGAATAATAAAACGACAGAGCAAAAATGGCCTATAATAAAACTGGAGTCGGTGGTACGCCTTAATGTAAAATTTACGCAAAAAGCTTCTCTGATAACGCCGTGTAAAGTGCAAAAGAAGCCGTAATTAGGAAGAAATGTGTTGGCGTGGCAATAATTTTGGGAAAGGGCTGTTTAGAACTTAAAAACTTTCTTCATGGATATACGTTTTCCTTAAAAACATTACAGTAAAAAAAGATAAATGGACGTGGTAAAATAAGTAAATGTATATGCCTCCTTTTAAAACTCACCAGATTGTGAAAGAAAATAAAAGTGAAAAAGCTCTAACAGGGGAATATATCTGCAGATTTCTGTCGATCTTGGCTACAGCCAAGTTAAAAGATTTCGGGCAAAATAATTTTGTACCCCATCTCAAGCATGAATTTTCAGGAAATATGTTTTATTTACAATAAATTAATATGAACTTCGACGAAGTAAAGCTAGAACTTATTAATAAATTTATAATAAACCCATTTAAAAAACAATTCGAGCAATATGTACTTTTAAAAATTAGTAAGAATTAGAAAATTATATAAAATCAGAAAAATTAGTAATAAACATTGCAGTTTATCTTATATTATTATAATAAAATTTAGGTATCTGAAATCGTTATAAAATTAATCAAAACTAGCTAATCCCGTGGGCTACGCCGCACACTTCTTTTTGTAACTTATTTTAAAAAGTAATTAGAAATAAGCTGTGTCGAGATGTAAGACATGTACTTAATGGATCCAGCATTATTGATTATGAAATAAAATACTCAATTTAGTATGCTGACAACTTAAGATATTTGTGGTGAAGAGCAGTTTAAAATAAAGTTGCGTACAAACTATTTTCTTTTAAATACAAATAGATCATAGTGTATAGACATACAATGGAGTTCGATGCAACAGTGCAATGAATTACTATTTATAGAAAATGTCAGAAATAACATTTATTTTTTCTTGTAAATTAAAATTAACTGCTGTGTCTGCATGTCATATCTTTGCGACATCAAACACTGCAGAGTGTACATACTGTTGAAAGAAGTAGACGAGCGAACGCGTTTCGACATTTGTGACCCTGAAGGTGGCTTATCAAACTTTTTTTTATTACAACAATTATTAATATGTCACATGGCACCTACGGTGGAGCCGTCCGGGAAATCAAATTACCCGTAGTCGATAGCCAAAGATGATAAATTTGCACACTTTTTTGAAGAACAACGCGACGGCTCTAAAAAAATCAGAGCCGATCTAAATTATAATAGGTCGTAGGAGTATTCGACTGGCTTTCCAACAAAAAATAGGCGAGAACAATATGTCAATTTAGCACCGAGATATGTTCGTCCGGTGCTGTCGACTAATCGGGTTCCACTATTAGTATGTTATAGTCAAGGGTAAGGAGTAAATCCGCCCTCTACACTCGTTGTCATGAAATTCCGCTTTGGAAACTTGATATATAAATAAAAATTATTGGCCACAGGCGTTCTACAAAATGTTTGCCTACAAGGCGTTATAACCGGTCCTTTTGCGCTTCGAATAGTATCGGTCCCGTTCCCCTAACCAGATAACCAGATGGTGCCCTCTACCGGTCTTACGGAAACCTGACGACAAAAATTGTACACGGTTAGAATGCCCGAGTGTAGAGCTACCGATTTACCACTTGGATTTTTGAAAACTACCTAAAACCAATTTATTCCTTACCCTTAGATTCCCCCCGGATAGCCTTTTGATCTCGTGTGGTCTAAACATGTTGCAATTTTTTTTATGATTTTACAGCCCTACTCTAAACCTCCATCCAGCACGCCTAAAGTTACCTAAAACTAAAATTTAAAAAAATCTTAAGAATCTTTGGGGTCACACTCCACTCTTCAGTTTTATATTAGTTGAATCGCATAATTATTATTAAATATTAGCGGTATACACAGCACAACTTAATAAAAGACAACGTAAGTTCATAAAATTAAAAGTCGAGATTCGTTTCCTTCGCAGAGTTTGTTTTTGTATTGAGAGCTAGCAGCGGATTGTAAACATAATTTTCTTATTTGCATCAAAAACTATACTGGTCCGATACATGCCTGTACATACGAATATACGAATTATATAATGTACGCGTGCAGATCTGGCTTTTTAGGCGGAAGCTCATCGTCACCAAAAGTTGAGACAAGTAGAAGAGAGACTGAATAAATATACAGATTCCTTTTCAGCAGTAATAATTATTAAGAACGACAACTTGGTAAAAGTAAAACATTTTAATTGATTCTAACCTACTAAATTAGGAAAACGCATTTCACTATGAAAATTGGTAATCAATTAAAAATTATTATCGATAAACTAATGATGACTATGATCAGCGTTACTTCCTTTAATAATAATAAGTGGTCGTTTCTAGGAAAAACTCAATAAACAATTAAATAAGTGCACCTCCATCTTCAGCACTTGAAAAAAAAACTAAAAGTCAGATCTAATAGCGGGTAATAGTGACTCATCGCAGTGTGAAATCAAATACGAGAAGAGACAAAGAAAATATTATAATGGCCACTTATCATGACTCACCCTCGCATTTTCTTGTACAATTTATAAATACCGCTACAGGGTATTTTTTTTATATTAGGATCCCTTAACTCCGACCCGTCTAACTCTCGCTTCACATGTAAAGAAATTCTTCTTGACGCAAAACTTTTTTAAGTGTCAAATAAAAACAAACGTATCGCTCAACGACTAAATGCCTCTTGGTATCGCCTTCTACAATGTATTTACTTGTACAGACACTGAGTGTTTTTAAAATAACCCCACCTAAGTTAAACGAAAATAGCAATGGGTTTAAGTTCTTAGGAGTTAACGCTCACCGTACAACATCTATTACCACCAGCATGTGTGCTTAAGTGGGGCTTTAATTAACTAATTCCGTAAAAAAATTGGAGCATTCGAATGATGTACCGTGTGTTTACGCAACGATCTCCTGTTTTCGAGACTTGAAAAATTACAGTTTACAAATATATGCTAGAAAATTTACGTCCGTGCTCACATCTAAGCAACGACTAAAGAACTCACGATTTTTATGAACCTTGACATCGCACCCAGCTGGCAGTCATCAGTCAGAGTGAGTGGGTGGAACTTCCTTCAGTAGAAAAACGTACACATAAGAAACAAAGATAATAAAAAATGCATCCCTTCCTTAACCCTGCGAATTTCATTCGCAACGTTTGGTATTAATCTTTCCACCTATTATTGCGATGCTTTTCCCTAACTACAATCCACCGAATTTTTTTTATTATTTTTTTAAGATAACACGGTATCAGCGCGTAAAGTAAACTTTACATTACAAAAATACTGCCAAAATTTGGCGCTTTTTAACGATTGAGATTAGCTACCAAACGGTACCTCGAATTTCTCTAGCCCGACTGCTAGGAATGGTTTTGAAAATGTTATTTTAACGTTAACAAGTGCGTTACACAAAATATTTTGCAAAATCGTTTTATAGTTCTGGTTGAGTTTCAGATAAGCTACAAAATGATGTTAATATTTTAATTAACTTACACATTTTAATACAATTCTTCTAATTTTATGCTCCGGCGGTACAGCATAAAATGCCGACAAAAAAATTTAAAGTTTATTTTTTTCACTTAAGTTTCAAAACTTTGCTAGTGTAAAAAAACAGGCATTATTCATTATTAAAAACACATTTCTACAAATGCAACTTATTTCCATTGATACTTTCGGCAAGAACATAAAACCAAAAATTTCAGAATTAGTAATTCAAGTTGTCGAGCCGTGCGCGCACCTGCACCTGCATTTAATTAGTTTGAAGGTGTTCTTTATGTGCGGATTCGTGTTAATTAAAAATCGATCGAATCAATTTGCATAATTGCTCCATTGTTTTTGCAAACAACTTAAACAGTTAGCGGAATGTCGAAGCTCTTTTGATTGTAAATACCTTTTGGTGTGATGGAATTCTCTGCTGTTAGGAAAAAGCAATAACAACGCGTTTAATTTAATCGACGTATTTAATTGCGGCCTTGAACGTACAACCGACAATAAATTTATTGTTTGCTCGCAGGTTGCAATCCTGAAGCTATTCAGATCAGGGGTTATTTTAAAAAACAGAAGAGAAAAATTATTCCTGTGAACTTGCGACCCCGCGCAGAGGTCAGTGAAGCTGCTAATGTGGATAAATCGATTCTAGCTCCAATAATAACAAGCAGTGAAAGTGAGTTTCGTTGTGCAAACGAATTTCAGACTTAAAAGAAATCTTGTTTAACAAAGTTCGAAATTATGAAAATGCGAAAAGTTAATTAATTAGCAACTTCGGTAGAACTGCAATTAATAAAGTCTTATACAACATAATTTTGAGAATCACTGACATTGTCTTTGAAACCTAGAAAAGAAGCAGATTTAATTTAAATTTACCGCTATATTTGAGTAAAAAAATCATTTATTTCAGCACAGTCCTCTGTTTTAATTCAAGCTTACGTGCCCCGTTTTTATGAAGCAGTAACGTATTTTTATCATTATATCACGGAAAACGAGGCCTAAACAAACAGTTTCACATCTTGTAATTATAACAGAGCTAACACTTTATTGCGGTAATAATTCTGTAATAAAAACCTCAAATAAAAGCTAAAAGTTTCACACTTCAAATTAAGCTTGCCACGTATTTACATATAATTAATTAAGACGTTTTAGTAATTAATGAGAGAGGAGCTTTACCATCACAATTTAATAGAATCATGAGAGAAGTTTAGAAACTTTAGTTACATTTATGTCGAAATTACGAGGAAAACTTAAAATATTTGCATCTCTTAATGACAGCTAATATATTTTTCTAATTCAGTCGTATTTTACAATCAATACGCAGAGTAATTTACAATACACAGTCAAAGAGGAGGAGGAAGAGGGGAAAAAGAAGGAGTAGGAAGAGAAGAAGAACGAGTAGAAGGAAGCGTAGAAAGAAAACAGCAGAAACAGGCGGCAATAAAGCTGTAGACGGCAGATTAGCAAAAGCATAAGGACAGACGTATACATATTTTAAAAACAATTTTTTTTTGGTTCCTGGTTGTTCAAAATATGTGTTTCCGTCAAATTTCCAATTTCAAAATTTTCATAAAATTAATTAATATTTGTTTATATTTAAAATATAGGAAAGCAAAAATAATAGAAAAGAAAAGCGAGAAAAAAAATTAAAGCGGAAGGAACAGAGAAGAGGGGAGCTTAGAGGAGAAAACTGGGACGATGAAGAAGAGACGGTACCCAAAATAGGAAGGAACAGAATGGGGATACATAATTCGCAAAAAGAAGACTAAAAATCAAAAAAAAAGCAGAAATATTAGTTCAATAAAACCATAATAACAAAAGTGCTTGATCACTTTAACATTGATCAAGATGTTACACAACTATACTACGATGTACTTTACTATTATTACATTATAACTACCAATAATGAAAGTTATCCCTTGACGTTAAAGTTTGATAACTTTACGAGGACTCCTGGTATGCCGGAGCCGCCAGAGCGAACTTTTCGTTCCGAATTTCTGCATCCCGAGTTAGTTCGGAGACGCCATCGCAGCATGCAAATTAGCGGAAGATTATTAATAATAGTACCGAGGGTCTAAACAACTAATCGAAAATTAATCTCGATTGTTAGATGTAAGTTTGCATAACACCGCCATAGGTTCGATAACGCAGCCGAAGCTCGGGGTAGATTAAGAGTCAAGTCTGTTGGCTTAGCAGCTTGTCTGTCCCAGGGATGTTTAACTACAGATTAGTGGCCCCAATGCTGACCTCGTACTCCAAATCTGTTTCAAATGTAGCCTTTCAGGGACGTAGACCCAAATTACAGAACTTCCACGTCGTTTAGTTTGCTGTTGCTTCGGACAAAATGGCTTGTGTTTTGAATGTAAACCTAGATACGTTAATATGACAGTTGGGATGACCGAAAACGTTGCGAGTTGAGAGACTAGATGGAAATTCGGGTTTCTAGCTACATTTAAATGAAATGTTACGCAACGAAATGGACCACTGCAGTTGGAATAATGGACATTTATAGTTTACATTACAAATAATATCAAAGAGCTTTCAAGGAGAATTTTTAGTTGTATTATTTAGATTTTAATAACTTCTTTTTTGTTTAAGGCAGTATTATTAGCAGAATTGTAATTTTTTTATTAAAGTTATTTATCGTGAGTCTATTTCTGCTGCTAAGACTCATCACCTACCTTGGCGTTTTTTTTAACAAAAACATGGAAATTTCTTTACGATGTGATTTTTATTCAGAAACTTTTTTAAAAGAACGAGAAAGAAATGGTACTAAAAAATAATAAAACTGCCGCTAACTACACTTCAAAATCTTGCTGTTCAAGTAGTTTCAAAATTGCAACAGATTCGAATCGAAACATTTTATAGTTTGTACATTTTTCTAGTAACCTCTATCACATTTAACCCAACTCGATATTCTCATATTTTTGTTAACTATAACGAGTGAGAGGGAGAAGCAGAGAAAAAGCAAAAAAAGAAAGCAGAGAGAAAAAAGAGAGTTTTTAATTCCCTGTCCTCCAAAGGTAGAAAACGTGCCCAAAGCTTTCCTTAAATAAATGTTTTGTTTCTGAGAACTCTAACTGATTTGGAATTTCCTCGCTAGAAAATCATCGGTTCGCCATTCCATTCGTGGTACCAATTCGGTACAATCCACTTTTGATTTCTACAACAGTATTTTTTAGGTTGTAGTGGCGTCTTGTCCAGTTTGTTTAAGAACTTTTATCGCAATATCCTAACCCACATACAGAGGTTTTAACATTTGTTTAGCAATTTCAAACCATATTTTTCTGCAGTACGTTTTTGGCCGACAATACATTCCATTTGGATATCTATGGTCCCCTCTTTTCAACACAAATTATATTTTCACCCTGTTTCATATATTCCCACAGTTTTGTTTCAAACATTTGAAACAGTAAACTATTGTATTGCTTTCATTGCCATTATTTTCAATCACTTCCAGAAGCTCATTTTCCGTTTCAAATTATTCAACGGTGGGAGTATGGTTAAGGTTGAAAATTTGAATTTATTTAATAATAGTAGATTTTTTTGCCACTAAATAAGGTAATATCCGAGTGACCAATTCGTTGAATTATCTTTAAGCCATGCTTTTAAATACCATCTACTATCTCACAAGAAAACCATCTTAAATCCGTCTGATTAATCAAACTAGTCAGAAGTTCTCTACCATTATCACTTTGCACAATTTTAGGAGCTCTATATTCCAAACGTTTTTTTAGAAGTTCTGTTTAATACTTTTATATTATTTTTCGGCGCGTTTTGACTTTAATGATCTGAAGTGATTAAATATGTTAAGGCCATGCTTTTAGCATGTTTTAAATATCTTGATTCGACCTTTCGACACTACCCTGACTTCGTGAGTGACGAGTCCGACCAGTCATTATCCTACAAGAAGGCCATCTTGAGGCCGTCTGATTAATTAGACTCATTACAAATTCTCTACCATTATCACCCTGCAAAATTTTAGGAGATCCGAATTACAAAAATATTTTTAAAGTTGTGTTAATACCTCTACGGCGCATTTTGATTTAGTGGTCTGAAGTTAATAATAAACGTGTTAGGGTCATTCTTTTAACATGTTTTAAATATCTTAATTCGATCTTTCGCCACTTCCCCGACTTTGAAAGTGACAAGGATGACCATTCCCTATCTTACAATAAAGCCACCTTGAAGCCGTCTTATTAATTAAACTTCACAACTTCCCTTCCACTATCACTTTGCAAATTGTTAGGAGCTCCGAATCCCAAAAATAGTTTTAAATGTTCTAATGATAGTTCTTCGGGGCGTTTTTGCTTTAATAGTCTGAAGTGGTCCTGGTAGTTCATTATCCATTTATATTCACCAATAAAAAGGCGATAATATCTACGTGTTCCTTATGATTCCAACCTTTAGATAAGATAGGGTTCACTACTACTCCTTTTGTTTTGGTTGCTTTTTCTTTTTGGCACATCTCGTAGTACAATATTCAACACAAATTCATTGTTGTCTGAAAAATTGAATAGTTGGGCTTAAATGCTTTTGGCATTATATCGCGAGCCCCACAGCCGTTACTTATATGACTCTTAGTTAACTTTTTACATTTTCACAAAAGGCACTATAAAAGTTATTTTCTCGTCTTTGCCTATTTCTATAGTTTTATAATTTTTTTTGCTGAAGTCTATGGTTTCTTAATATTAGAGCACGTTAGCTAAAAATTATTTAATTTTAGAAACTCAATTCTTTTGGAATTTTCAATTTTTGTATTAAATAATTTATGCCACCCACTTCCGTCTTACATTAACTACAAAAAAATGTTTGTATCCTTTCCGTCATATCTTCGGAGCTCCAGTTTAGGACATGTGTATTTTATCTCACATACCGTAAACGCATTTCTTTCAAGCTCTATGTTTATGAATTCTAGTTTACATAAAGGGTCAAATTTATGTAGACGTGCTGTCTGAGCTGCCGCTTGAAAGTGTAGCAACATTTCACACAAAATATTTATAGCAAACACGTGTTTTTAGTTGATGAGCTCGAGCACCTCAAATTGTTAACTTATTAACGCGAAGGTTCCGCCCAAAATGCTTTCCGAAAAAATATTCGTGGGTTTCAATGACAGATGCGCTTTCGATATGCTTCTCACTTGCCAATTATACCGTAAAATATGTACAATGGCGCTAATAATTGACTTGACGAGACGTCAAAACGTCACAAATATCTGGATTCGGTGGCATGGATCAACCTTGGGATTTCACCCTAACATTTAGATAGTGAACTAACCACGCAAATCAATATTGTGTGAGAGCTTTTAGAGAATAGCGAAAGTTTGCGGAAGAAAATTAGTAGAAATCTAGAAGTTTAACTGTTGGTAAAAATAGGACCCCTGAGATATTAAACTTGTGTTACTTCGAACTGTTTTTAATTTATAAATGTCTTCTTCGCCACAACCAATTCCAAGAAAGTTTTCTAATATTTGCTTAAATAAATCATACAATATTGCAAGAATTTGTAACTATAACGTAACGTATAGTCCGACGTGAAGGTAAACCTCTAGGTCAACAGCAAACATTGAATTTCCTGTTCAATTACATTTACGCGAAAACTAGCCGAACAAAGCTGCATTAGTTTATTCCTGTAAATACGAATGGCTTATTTAATGATAATTAACGTGTCTAGGTCTAAAGAACCAGTTTCTAACGTCAGACGGTGATATTTTATTAACGAGTTCTCCAATTGGTTTGTTTTGTAGTTGAAGGCGATGTTTTGCAGAATGTTTTCTTACTTCGCTGCCTTTTCGCGGATATTTAATCTTTAATAAATTTTACAACCAGAGAAATTAAATCTGATACAACTGTGTTCAATTTACAATATACAAAATTGACAAACTAGTGTCGCTCATGATTGATTGATACTTCATAATCAATTTCTGAGGCTTTAAATATTGATAACTGTACTTTAATGAATGCTACTGATTTATTTCCCAAACTTTTCTGGAATAATTTCTTCGAAAGCGTTAATTTATCATTTATTGGAGTAATCTGCTTGGAACTTTAAATATGCAGGCATTGATTCTATAGCAAACTCTACGTCGGTTGGTTATAAGCCTTAGTAGCAGAAACATCGAGTGTGCTTCATGATTTTTTGGACAAACTTAAGGAGCACATTGCTGCATAGAACGCCCTTTTACGTTTTAGTGAAAGCGAGTTTTAACCAAATAAAACCATAAATTGGCATGTTTTAAAAATTGTTTTAGAGATATTAATTACGTATTATAAATATCTTAAAGAATTATTTATAGGTTTGTACTGCAAATATATTTTATTATAAAATATCTTAGATATTTTTAATAAATTAACAAATATTTGCTATAAGTATGTATCCTTTTTGTTATTGCTTAACATTATTTTATTTCTAACACATGTGAGGTTTGTTACCTCTGATTTCTCAGAAAATTCCACTACCAACGTGCCAAAAGAATAACAAATATTAGTCTTCTTGAGTTGTTTGTATTTGCAGAAACCATAAACGAAATTTTTCGCTGCTATTACAATGTTTGCTTCATGCATACAAAGTATGAGCCAAATTTTTGTTTGTTTAAAATATGATTTATTTTAATTCCTAAAATAAATATTGAAACTTATGCGTCATTAGTTTTAAAATTCTTTGCTAGTTTATGTGAAACTAGATGCAGATGTTAACTATTTTTTAAAGCTTAAGCCCACCCAAGGCGCGAATTTTAAAATTAACGTGAAATCCGACCTTATCAACGGTAAAATCCTTGCCTGGAACCTAATATTTACGAAAATAGGAAACAATTGTGGATAATTGAGTGTTTGGAAAATCTGCACGAAAAGGTTAAGATGGTAAAAATTAGAACCCAAATTCAATTTTGGTTTTTAAAACCTCAAACGTCTTAAGTCCTCTTAAATCTGTTATCGCTTGATATCCGGATTTCGCACAAGTTATCCATTACTAGATTTTTCAGTATTGGTTTGGATATTGAGTATTTACTGAACGAAAAATTTTCAAAAATTCATATAGGGCGTCACAGTAGAATTAAAGTGTTGGGGCAAAGTCACTTGGTAGCCCTTATCTACTTCTATTAACTTAAAAATTTTTAAAATAAAATAAAATGAGTTTTTTTTTGTTTTGTTCGTTTATTAGTTTTAATAAGTTAAACCCAAATCTAAAATTTACATTGTTTTGTCAACTCATCTTAGACTAAACGGGCATTGTCGAAAATTTTCAAAATACCATATAGGGGGTCATTTCCGAGCGGAGCTAAGGAGCTAGATAAAAATACATAGTGTTAAATTTGTATCATTTGAAAATGTAACGGTAAAAAATGTTTTATTTTATATATTAGTTTCCACAAGCTACTGGGGAACCTAAAACTTATGTCGATCAGCTGTCAACTAGTTTTTGAGAAAAACGGCGTTAAAATCGAGATTTTTAAAAAATCATACAGGCCGTTATATAGAAACTACAAAATTGAAGAAAAATACCATTAAATTTGTCTTTGCCTCGTTATGAGCCATAAAAACTGTGTTCATATATTTTCTAAAATTTAAAAATATGTGAACTAGTGCATGAGAAAACCTCATCTAAAAATTTCAAAATTTGTAAAATAAAATTTAGTTTTTTCAGAATATTTTTATTTCTTATATTTTGGGTTTCGAGAACGTAAAATCGAGTCAATCTGCAGGCAACTCAATTTTCAAGAAATAATTTGAAAAAATCTCAAAAATTTCGCAAATTCGAAAATGTTTCGAGTAAACTGTTGGATTTGCTTTTACGTCCGTAGGAAAAACTAACTTCATATTTAAAAAGTTGAAATAGTTGTACAAACAGTTAATGCAAAACAATTTTGAAAATGTTAAGATGAGATTGAATTCTGGTTCTTTAAAAATATTTTTATATTTTATTTACTATCCGGATTTACACAAAAATGTTGTTATCTGAAAAATCCATTAGTCGGATTGATCAGACAAATTTGTTATCTGGAATCCTAAGATAAATTTACAATGCGGATTTTACTTATAACATACGAGCTGGATTTAGCTCGTATTTATTATCTAAAATCACCAGAAAAATCTGTTGTCCAGTTTTATCCAAAAATCCACCGTTCGAATTTACTTCAAAAATTTGTTATCTGCAAAGTCTGTTGCCCGGATTAATACGAAAAATACGCTGAAAAATTCAGAAAAATTTAATAACCGGATTTAATTGAAACGTCTGCAATCCGTATTTAAATGACAAATTCGTTCTTCGGATTCATATAATAAATTCGCTATTTATATGTATGGGAAAGTCCAGTCGAAGTTAACACTTCAGCTTATCATCCTTCTACGCTCATTTTACTTCCTGTTTTCACGCATTCTAATTTTAATTTGGCAACATTTAGATTGCTCTCAATTGCTCCATTCTCCAAAAACAGCGTGACAAATTTCAATAAAATCACTTGAACTTTAGTTATTCAAAAGTAACCTCTTTATAAGTTTATGTTCGTGCATATCAACCATAACACTTTAATTGGCTCAAACACGTCTCCAATTTTGTAAACACCAAAATATGTATAAATTGCAGCTTTACTTCGTTCAAGTCCATATTTAATGAGTATCTGTATATAAAACACCAAAGGGTTTGTGAAGTTCACTTGGTTATTAGGATTTACTAGAAAATTTAAGTTCCCTAACGTTCTGATATAATCCAATAACACTGGAAGCAAGCACACGTAGAAATTTAAAAAAAAAATCAGTTAAAAATCCGTCCCATGTACTTGGATAATTTTATTTTCGTAAGTAAATTGTGCAAAGAACAAATACATGAAAAAGGTCGCCGAGTAATTCCGCAACAGACAATGTAAAAAGTCTTGAAAATAAGGTATTATTAAATTTGGAGGCGACCGTCGTACAAAACAAACATAATATAGAACAAAACTATGTTATATTAGAAGCAAGCAGACAACTTTTTCTAACGAAATAATAAAAGTTTTCGTGACAGCGAACGCTAAGATTGTTTGCGGAGTTGAAAAGGACTGGAACAATCCTAAGTGATCCGGACAAGCGTCCGAACGGATCAGACGTTAACAAACACGCGTGAAATGGCGACGCATCGTCCTGTCGCTTCCGTTGAATTTCTTTAGTTTTATCAAGCACCCGACTGCAATAGTGGCCCCAATTTTTCGGCTTGATGCTCCCGATTCCCTTTTCGCCCCTTAAAACATAACTACTACAAACATCGTAATAACTTCCAATTTAATCAGACCTGCATTGTAGATTGTTGAAAAAAAAATGTCTGTCCAATATGAAGCCATCACCGTCACTCAAAAAACTTTAGGTGACATAATCTGACAACAGGGCTTTCTCGTTCCTTTGCTTATGTCACATTCTCATATCATTCTGGTCTCGCTTTTTCTGGGTCACAGATCTAAAAGACTTGTCTCGAGATATAGAGATAGCATTCCGCGGCTGTTTCAAACATCCTAATGCAAATATTCCCTCCTATTTTATTTTATTTCATGTTTCGGGATGTGGATTTGCTTGCCTCATGAGATTTTTTCCTGAAATACTGTATTTACCTTTAAGCATACCACAATTTTACTTCTCAAGTGGATAAAGAGACTATATTATATCCAAACCAAGATTTACATTTATATTACTTTGGAAATCAGCTACAAAACATGTATTTCCCTTATTTATTTTATAGCAAAAATTAAAACTTTTGCTTCACTTTAACAATAAGGAATAACTAAGTTTAAGATCAATATTTTGAACAAACTATTAAATTTTCTGCGGTTATAGAAATTGAAGTTTAGTTTTCAACTAAGTTTCCATCATCAGTGCACAAAAATAACTGATCATATAACTCTGATAACTAAGCGTGTAACTCTTAGCTGCAAGGCAAAGAGAATCCACCTAAAGCTGGAAATCTTTTATGCCTAGATACTGCCTTACATAAATAAGTTTCCAAATAGTACAAACATATCCACGGAATATCCCACAATTGATATGGTGCTATCCATAAGACATCCATATTTAGGACAATGGACGTCATATGGATGTCCATAGCAGGTTCATTCGTCACAACTTTGTCCAGTTGAAGAATATCCGCTGCAGGATGTTATATGGACATTAGACAAAAATGTTCTATAGACATCCATGAATGTAAATCAAATTAAAATATATTAAACAATATATAAATTTGAATAGCATCCAACTTATTCAGTTATTAAGTGTCACGATACAACGTACTGAAGAAAGTAATACATACATACTAGTGTTACCCCAGCGCACAATGCACTGACAGACTGAGCGTTGACAGAACCGGCTAAATGCTAAGTCACGTGATGCATTAGTTCCATGAGGAGACGCGGCGTTGGTGTAGATGTCGCCTCAAGTGAAGCGCGTTTAGCAGAATTTCATATATATTATACATTAAAATAATTATTATTGAAAAATCGACGTAGAATAAAAATATAAAAATGTTTCATGTTCCACCTGAGGATAGAGACCTTTCATTGAAAAAAAACTGGTCCAAATTGGTGAAGCGGTAGCCGCTTGAGGAACCGGAGAAAAATACCCTTTGAGCTTTTATATATGTATGGATTTTCAAAAACTTGATTTTTTAATTAGCTGCACAAGAAGAGCACATACATACATACATAAGCTACCCATATAGCACAAGGATATCCATAAAATATCTACAGATTATCTCCCTGTGAATATGGTGATGTCTATAAAACGTGCATTTTCAGTACAATGAACGTCATATGGATGTCTATTTGTCACAATTTTGTACAACTAAAGAACATCCCATGCAGGATGTTATATGGACATTTGACAAACAAAGTTTTATGGAGAGCTATGAAAGTAAAAACAAATAATCAATAATCAAAATGTATTAAAAGATACATAAATCTAAATTTGGCTTCATCTCTTACTATTGCTGATCATTACAAGTATTACAAGTAAAATAAAATCATTTATAATGACGTGCGGATGTAGACGTCCAATGTACATCAATTTACGAAATTTGGACGTTTTTTAGATCTAAATCGGATGACCATAAGATATCCTGTGCATAATTATGTAGAAAGTAGCACGTTACAAGTCATTTTATTTAAAGAATCATGAGGACGTGCGTGAGCACGACTCCATGATTCCCATCCCACCCCCTTACGCAGGTCTAACATGCCCCACCCCTGAAAGACATGCAACCCAACATACACACTACACACACCATCCATGGACACGCCGGATTTAACTTATTCAGAAAAATTTTCGACGGGCAGAGGACTCGAACCTACTGCCGTTGAGAGTCTAGTTTCAAAGCCTGGGACTATAACCACTAGACCACCCGCTGGCCCACAAGTTATTTAAAAAGTAATACATATGTTCAAGCTCTTGATTTTTTTTATTTGTTTGTTTCTCTTTTTTGCCATTTTAGCCAACTACTAATAGCTATGTAAATCACTTGTATGACATCCATTAAATATCTTATGGATATCCAACTTAAGTCCGTGGACGATCGAACGTTTTGTGGATCTAAAATGGATGTCCACACGATATCCTGCGTTATGTGGGTTAGAAGATATTAATATTATAGAAATAAAAAGATGTAGGTAATGGCGAGTCATAAAATGTGACACTTATTCGCAATTATTTAAACAAACTGCTAACCTATCTTGAAACCAATCCAATCCATCTACGGCTGTAGGTGTCCTCTATCCAGCTAACACTTTAAACAGTGTCAGCTAGTCAACAAGAGCACATACACAAATACACAATTTAAACGAAATCGGCAACAACTAAGTAAAGAACAAGGACGTAATGATGAGCCACGAAATGTGACACGTATTCGAAATTAATTAAACAAACTTCAAACCGAGTTTGAAACCGAAACCAAAAACAACTACTAAGTAATTATTAATTATCATAATCCGAGAGCTATTTTATCTCTAAAATCAATATACGCGAGATGTTTGCGTTCCGCCGTAGCGAGATTGTTCCGCGCTGTTCCGATTAGCGGAGTTTCCCTTGTCCTTACGAGAGAAACCCTTCGTCCGCCTTATTCCTTTCGAGGACTATTGGAATGCAGGCGATCACGTTTCAGTAGAAGAGTAAAACTTTTCGCACATTCACCCGAAAAACAAAATCAACCCGAAGGTAGGTCCGAATTATAAACCGAAATCGTAAATTTTTCGCCTTTTTATAAGATTTTGTTGCCGGTGCAAGTTGGAATTGTGTCTGAAGTCTGGAGGTCGGCTACGCGGCTTATGCCCTCAGGGTGCGTCGGATTATAAGTGTAATCCGAAATAACGGCTGAGATTTAAGTGGTTTATCGGCGTTATTGTACATAAAAGTTATTTAGCTCTGCAGGAGTTGTTGAGCTTTCAGGAATCCCCGCGGTGCCGAACAATCAAAGCGAGCATGTCGTAGTTTTTGGGGCTACGAGGATGGTTTATTACAGACAGTTGTAACAGTAGTAGTTTTGGTCTAGTACATAAGCTACGGAAGTACCTTTTTTTAAACAACACCATGTTGAAGATGTAAACGGTTCTCATAAAATGTCTGTGCATGGATACTTAAAAATCACTATTTAAAGCGGATAGTTAGTGCCAGACTAACGAGGGAAGACTTGTTATGAGCGCAATTAAACAGAGGTAATGAGTTAGCAGTCATTTTCTTGTAGCCGCAAATCCCATACTCCTTACTCAAATAAATTACATATGTATGCTAAAAAATTAAGTAGTTGGCGAGTTGAGAACACGATGGTACACTTCCTCTCTGTAATAGATAAAACTGGCCAAGCACTTCGCCTGAATCACCCAATTTTTCAAACAAAAAAAATTACAATATAATTATAGGTATCAGATGACGTCTATTGAATAGTAATGCTACAGAAGATCAGATGCTCCGGGCATGCCGCCAGTCGCTGTAATGTTCGCTCGTCTACCTTAAAGAGAAACGTTTTAATGTTTGCCATTTATTAAATAATTATGCAATAGTTTGTAAATTTCAGAAATTCATAGAAGACGTCACAGAAAAAAACTGAAAAGAAAACCAACATTGTAGCTCATTCTTACTTTTATAACGGGTACGCTTGATTTAATTTACTTGATTTAAATTAGTGGTTTAAATCACAATTGAAATCAAGTGATTATTTTAAGAATCATGATTTACATCAAGATTTTTAAACCAGCAAAGCAAGTAGAAAATTCAGAAGTGTACACTTCACAGACACCCTATCACGCCTGGATGCAAAAGAGTATATAAATCTAGGATACAACTTCCCTGGAAAAAACGGCCCCGGAAAAAATACCCGAAAAAATATCCACGGTAAAAAAAGCTCCGTAAAAAAATACCGTAAAAAATCGACAATAAAAAACTGATACATTATTTTGGACCACGCAACATTTCTAATGCGATTTTTTGATTTTTGCCAAACAAAATTAATCACAGTAGGCTGTCGTTTTACATTTTACAATATTTTCTTTTTGGAGACGATGTCAAGCTGCAAATACTCTGCTTCAGTTGAGCAACAAATATAATTTTTATATGGGTGGTGCAGAGTAAAACAAAACACGGCAAAAACCACTTTTTTTTTCTGTGGGATGCTTATTACCTATGTTTTCAAAGGTATTTCCAATGGAAGCTGGTCTTTTGGAGATTTTTTTCTGGGGATACCGCGGATGTTTTTACCGGGGAATGTTTTTACCTGGAAATTTCTTCTGGGATTTTTTCCTATTATTATTGTTATTATTATTATTATTCAGTTATAAAGTTGTTTTTTTTTTCTAAAATGTTGACTGTAGCGCCTTATTACTCAAAAACAGGTTGAAATCATCATCATAATTTATCCTCATATACCCGAAGGTGTCGAGGTCTAATCGAAGTCTAATTGAGTTCAAATATTTTATCGTAACAGCACTGTCGAGACAGAATGTTAATGTGCTCAAAAACTTTTGAAAGGTTAAAACATTTCCAAAGTTTCAACAATACTCAAAAAAATATTGATCAAACACTGGCAACACGATTTCCTTTAAATTTTGTAAACTGATAGAGCTAAAAAAGGCGCTACAATTGGGTTCGTGTCCCAGTTCCTAAATTTCTCTATGACGCCTTCTTTGAATTTTTGAAAATTTGAATTTCAACGCCTATTTACTCAAAAACTAGTTATCAGATCGAGATGAAATTTAATATTGGAAATACCCTAAGGGTACACAATGTTAGAAGCTTCTAAAATTGTTGTAACTCACTAAAACTGTGAAATGAAAAACTATCACCATTTCGATTTTATCAAAAACATACTGCTTAAAAAGGGCAAAACGATTTCTTTTAATTTTGTAGATCTATAGAGCTAAAAATTAGCTACAATTTGATTCGTATCCCAATCCGCTAACTTCATTGTGACGCCTTCTATGAATTTTTAAAAACCAAATATTCCATCCCCCTTATTTAATAAACAGAGGCCGACAAAAAAAATTCCGTTTAGGCTAAATTTGCTTACGAGTAATAGTAGAATCAGTAATAATAAAGTGTTGGATTTGTCCTAAAGTCTTCTGTTAAATTCCGTTTTCAAACTTATAATCCACTTTTGGAAAAAAATGCTACAAAAAAAAACATGTCTAATTTCCGCTTCCGATTTCGGATTATTTTTAAAAGTTTATTTTTTCGGTGAATTATTGATACACCCCCACATTCATCATAATCGGATCATCCGTTCGGAAGTGATGATGCACCACGCACCTACATAATACATACATACATAAACACCTACCTACATACCCACCCACCCACAGAAAGACATTTTTTCAAAACCACTTTTTTGGGTTCCTGCGGGTCCAAAACGTGTATTTCCATCAAAATCAATTCGAAAATTTTTATAAAATCAATACTTCCCGATACTGACATATTTAGAAAAGATTATTAAAAAAACATTTTCCTATAATGGGTTACAAATAACTCAATCACTTAGGGAACACTATTAATGGAAAATTGTAATTAGCCATTAACTCGGTTTTGGCGATTCTAAAACACGATGGAATACTCATTTTTTTCCATAAACAGAAAATTAGCAAATTTTTTAAGAAATAAAAACCAAAAATAAAGAACCTTTATTTAAAAATCGAATGTTTGAACCGTTCCCACTTAAAAATCAAATGAAATCTGGAAAAAGGTATTTTAAAATGCTGTCATGTGTGGGTAGTCCCACAGCTTTCGCGCACCATTATGACATAAATATTCAAAAACTTTTATGTGTCGATACAGTTGCGATTGATTTTGGTTAAAAACATGGGATATTTACCTAGAAATTATTTATTGGTCATTAGTAAAAAAACAGCATGTGTGGATTTTTAGTAAAATATTTAGTATTAATATCGTTTCAAATCACATTACCAAAATATGAACAACTTCAGCATCTAAATTTCTGCAGTAAAATGGTAGCGTATACTTGAGGAAAACTCGTCACGGCCCAAGAAATTCGGCACGGCCCGTATAAAAAAAAAAGTTTTTGCATCAAACCTTTTGTAGTTTTTACACATTACGTTTTAAATTTGATACAAAGAACGTAGAAAATAATGGTCTCCGTGTAGCTAGTTAAGTTTTATTGGCATCGTAGAAGTAATTTTGAAAAGTGGGACAATGGTTCTTATCAGCATTAGCTCTTTGAGTTATGGCGTCGTAAAGTAATCGTAAATGCAGGAGTAAGTGAAATAACAAGGCGGTAAGTGGCTGAGTGATCTGTGTGCTCTCAATTAATGGGTCCCGTCTATAAATCAGCACCTCCTGTATGGAACAGCCGCTAATGTTACCCAGGCCTGCCAGTTGCAAACATCGACGATGATCTGTGACTTACCGTACGTGCCTTTCCGGCCATGTTCATTCCGAGCCGCGAGTTTGGTGCCTAATTTATGAATATATTACTGGCAGAAGTGTCTTGCGCATTCTGCTACTAATTAAGCATTAATTAGGCCATGATTATACATTCCAAATTGTTGAAAGTCTTATTTGAAACTCTAGAAATTTAAATTAAGTTTCCTGTTTGATATTCAGGATCTAGAGAGGAGTCTCGCGGTATCAGGTGCTGAGCGCCTCTCACTAATCCTCCCTATTATTAAACTTCCAGTACTTAGCTATAACGTGTGCTTAAAACACTGTTGCTACTACCTTCATGTTGTCATATCGGTTTTTATGTTTACACAGTAACGTTTTAAGTGCGTGCCGAGCTTATTCTACTAGTTTCTATCTAACAAAAGAATTATTTACATAAAACTTGAAGCCTGCTTGAAAATGCATTTACAGAGACATTGGGAAAGCTTCCAGTTTTAATAGATGCAAATTTAAATTGCACTACTTAAAAGTTTATCACATCATAACGATGTTAAAAAAACTAAAACAATATCTCAAGTTTGAAAAAAAAACAAAAAAATAAATAACAATAAAATTCGCACGATTATTTCCTACTACAATTTTATTTTGTTATTAATTTTGATACATTTTCAAAGCAATATTATTTAGTTTCTCTTCTCCAAGAAATGGCAGGTTATAATATACAGACAGGATGTCGTACCACTAGATGGAGTAATTTCACAAACGTGTTAATTAAGTAATTTGGAATGAAAAATGTTATAACAGCATGTGTCTTAATAAATTTGCGACATTGCTTATTATTACATTTTCTTAACAATATTAACTAAAGAATTTACGGCGGCAGATGAATGAAAAATTAAGCAAGTAAGTTATTAGTTTTTTCAAAAACTTCACGATCATTACGTATAACAACAGTGATATCTAAAATAATTCATAGTTTTAGTGCTTGTGCCTACAATTTAGATTTCATGGGCACCGCGAGATTATAATCTAGTGGTGTACGGTCGGGTGATCTAAAGGGCCAAATCACTATAGCTCAATTACCAATCCAACGATTATGAAAAATCTAAAATAAATGACTAATAATCTAGAACACAGTCATATTGTATCCCCATTCGTTCTCGAGTCTGCAGATAAGCATGTTCTAAAAAAAACGCTGGAAGCTTATGTTGTAAAAACTTTTTAAAATTGACACGACCAGGAAATGAATATGGTACGACCACGAAATCTGAGACAGTTCAATAATTAATCAAAGACGTCAAAAAATCTAGCGAAATTCCGCCATAGTTTGTAAATTCCCATGGTCTATGAATTCAGCACTATATAAAATTTCCACGGCCTAAAAATCAGAGACAGATTCAGCCCAAAAATCCGGCACAGTCAAAGAATTCAGTGCTGCCCATAAATTCGGCACGTCCCCCGCGCTGTGTAAATTCTACGATCTTAAGAATCTTGTGGTCCAACACAACTCAGAAATCTGAAACACCGTTAGATTATTCGGTATACCCAAATACCCGTCACGGTTCGTAAATCCTACGGTCTAAAAATTATGTATTGCTCATAAATTCAGAGCTGCCAGAAAATTCCCCACGGTCTGTTAATTTTACATTCTGTACTGTTCACAAATATGGCTCAGAAATCTAACGTACGGTTTGTAGATTCTACGTTTTTAACAATTCAGTATTGTCCACAAATCCGACACGGCTCAGAAATCTAAGACATGGTTAGATTATTATCTGATATGATCATAAAAATTCAGCACAGTACAAAAATCACGCGTCCATAAATTTGGCATAGCAGGGAAATTTCACCCGGTGTGTAATATCTACGCTTAAAAAAATTCAGTACAACCCCTTAATTCTGCACGGCCCAGAAACCCCACGCTGAGTAAATTCTACGTTCTTAAGAATTCTTTTGTCCGCCAATCCGGCACGGTTCGAAAATCTGAGATAAGATGAGATAATCCAACCAAACTTTGGCACGGTTTGTGTTCAGTACTGCCCATCAAATCGGGACGGCCCAGAAATTCCCCACGGTCTGTAAATTCTACATTCTTAAGAATTCTGTACTGTCCAAAAAATCCAGCACGGCTCAGGAATCTACCGCACGGTTCAATTATCCGTTGTTGAGACACAATTAGATTATCCGACGCAACCGTAAACTACAGCACAGTATAAAAAACGGACACGCCTTAGAAATCTCTGCGATTTAAGAATTTAGTACTGCCCATAAATTCGGCAGGACTCAGTAGGTGGTGCGTAGGGAGGAGGGAAGAGCACCACGCTGTGTAAATTCAACTTTCTTAAAACTTCTTCTGTCCACCAATTCAGCACGGCTCAGAAATCTGAAATATGGCTAGATAATCCCACGCAACTGTAAAATTAAACACGGATCAAAAATTTAGCACGATTTGTAGATTTAAAAGTTCAGTACTGTCCATTACTTCGGCACGGCCGAGAAATTTCCCACGGTTCGTTCCTAAGATTTCTTCTGTCTACAAACTCCGATGTTTTTTACATTAACCTTTTAATTGCATACCTGCAAAAAATTACAAAAATAATTAAAAATGTGGCTGCACGATCTAATTACGTTAAATCTGAAAATTATCAGTATAACGTGTTGGGCAGTAGATATAAAAAATACAAAATTGTGAGGAAGTAATCAAATTCGTTAGGTATAGCTTGATTTTCTATTATAAACAAATTGTGCGCATATTAATATGAAATCCACGCAAATTGCATCCCGTATGTTTCTCTATTCACTATATGCTTATCAGCTTTACGAAAACAAGGACAAAATCTAACCAATATCGAAATCGATAAAAAATGAACAGCACTTCATCATGATGCTTTTAATCTCTTTTGTACATAGAATCCCGTATATCCATCCAATTACTGGTATCAGAGAGCAATAACAATGTGAAGGCTTACAATAGCGCAGAATGAGTGATGGCTATACATAAAATAAAGGGCAGCATGGATGTAAAAACATCAAATCATTCTCGCAACATTTGTTTTCCTGTCAAATCTCCACAATAAAAACAACATATCTTTGGCATCGATTCATAACTAAAACGCGAGCAAGCATCTACTCTACATAGTTCTTTTTTTTTTATTTTTCCCGCCCATTCCCTCGAAGGAGAAATTCAAATTCAGCAGCACGTTTCTCGCCGGATCGAGTTCGAAAATGCACTGCCAAAGTTGCTCCACGTAGGCCTCCAAAACATTAATCACTCAAAAATATATAATAAACCGATATAATAATCAGAACGTGGTGCGCCCTCTATCGACTAGACGAGATTTATAGTGAACTCCTGGACGCGACGTCATGCATGTTAACTTACCCCAACCGAAGGTGGATTCAATTTCCAGATATCTAACAATTTATTTATTTAAGCCGCTTTGATCGAACTAATTTTCGGGGTATATTCTGCAATTGCACGGTTTAATAAAATTCCCGTTGTGGGAAACATTTTTTTGTAAAATCACGTAGTAAGCGACCAACCTCGAATGGTCAGGTATTTATGAGGAATGGCGGGTGTTCATGAGAATTTAATATTGAGTTGAATGCAATATTCAACATAACTGTTGGAATGGAAAAAATTCTGGATTCTAGTACAATATTTTCTCTCGGAAAATGTGACCAAATTGGCCAATACGAACAGCCGGAAAATAATACTAGCAGAGTTTTATTACACAAAAAACGAGCAGTCTTAGTGGGTAGTGGAACTAATTAACGTAGCTATAATCAATAAGAGCCGACTCGATCGAGAGTTCTACTAACTGCATTAATGATTAACAAGCAGTTGTATATTTTCAGCATTATTCTGCCAATTGGTCAAAACTGAAAAAAGAAATAGAATTTTCACTAGACAATTTCCTACCAAGAATTAAATATGCAATTTTCCGGTGAGTTTCAATACGCTCTTAAACGGTAAACTATAAAGTTTTCTGCATTGCAAGCTGTTTGCAGACAAAAACCTTAAATATTCTATTTCGAACTAAACTTGAGCTTAACTACTTTTAAATATTTGATAGTTTAAAGTTGTTTGATGCAAAGTTTAAATTTCTCATACAAAAACGAAATTGAGCACCAAATACAAGAGCGTATAATATCGTAAAAAGTTAATTTAGAAAATGATCAGTTTTATGAATCTCTTAAGAAAAAGCAAACAAATTTAGGGCAAATTTGGAGTTACGAGTTATAAACTACTCTTTTCAAGATCTCCACTAAAACTTATGGTCGTAGCAGCAAAAATGGTGATGAGCGATATCCATCAGCGTTATGTTTTTGCCAAGTGGCGGTTTTTGCAAATTGACATACATCGTCATAATCTCATAATATTCTCTTATCGATGCTGAAGTTGATTTTATAACAACAATGCTTAATGATAATATGTTAAAGATCAATTGGGGTCATATTTGTGACTAAAGACCGCTCCTTGTACATAGAGGTGGCTCGAATATTTCGGAATGGAATTTATGGAAAATTCTGCTCTTATTTGATGCAGTTTTGAGAAAAACTACCAAAATAAAATACTCACAAGTTAAAATAAACCATAAGCTTTCTTAAAACCAAAATACTGCGTTTTTATTCACTCTGAAGATGCAAGCTGCAATGTCTTGCGAAACGTTAGTTCACAAACAGCTAACAGGCATAAGCCGATTAAGTATTATTGTCCTGGCAAACAAAATACATTAAGATCAAATCCTTGTCCGCCCCAAGGTTTAAATAATCAAAGCACACGGCCCTGTTTAGGCAAGCAGGCCTACGAACAAATATTGCTCAAACTTCTAGAGCAGATGCTTGTAAAGGCAGACAAGCTACAGGTCGGTCCTTACCTGATTATGTTAGGTGTAGTTCCCAAATGACGACGCAGTCTAAGCCGAAAGTAAATTGTAATATTGAGAAGGTTGTGTCGGCCAGCAAATTCGTCTGACATAAATCCCATATTTGGTTTTCTCTAATCCCAAGGAATCCTTTTCCAAAAATCATAAAACCGATTATCCGCAGAAAAGCTTTCGTACTATCAGTTTTGCTATACATCTCTCGCTCTCTCTCTCTTTCTATCTAAAGCCTGTGAGAGTCCCAGGCGTTGACCGAAGTCTTCTAGCGTGTGACCGAACTGCACACAGACAGCTACCTGTTAAAAAGAGTCGACCTTTGCTTCACTACTCTCTCTTTGCAGGCGGTGTAGTTGGATAAATAAAACGATTCTCACTAAGTTTACACTATTTTTTTTATACCAAAGTTTTTGTATCCTGTACTATGTTATATGTTATAACATTCCTATTATACAGCTATGCTCGCGGTACAGTGGTAAGACTGGTGGGATTCTTATTGGGGCGTAAAACGTTAATAATAAAAACTTTTGAATATATACGATAAGTAACAATATTTAAAGTATAGGAACGTCCAGGCGAAGTGCTTCGCTTAATTTTTTCTCTGGAATGTTCTTCACTCACAACTGATATAAATGTTATTTTTTCATAAATATTTTGGCGTTGTATTTGATGAGGCAATCTAGCTCTAAATATTATTATCACTAAATTTATGATAACTGCGGAAGAGTTATAATTGTAGCTGTTGTTAGATTACTTGTTTACTGCGCAAGCTTGAAAGATAAAAAGTTAAACAAAAATATTATTTTTTTTCAAACTATTAGAGAGCAAAAAATTTAAAAACGACTTAATACCCAAGAGCTCATTTTGATGATTAATAATTATTCCCATTTTTACTTGAAAACAAACTCAGGTAAAGTAATCTACTACTACACAATCTATTCGTGCTGAAATTCATTTCTAAATATTTTTAAAAGTTTCCTAAAGTTTGAAAACCAAACTTTAACAAGCTCTAAATGAATTCGTCCAAGCAGAATCTTTTAGAAGGGATTTGCATATTTCATTTTATTTTTCCGGCATAATTTGGTATCGGGTTCTGTTGAAGCCGCAACTTCAGTCTTGTTTCACGAATTGGCTTGACAGCTTCCACCGCAGAGTACGAGCAAAACAGGGTGAAAGTTACCGGATTGCGTACACCCCGAGTCCACTTGCGTTCCGGATTTTCGCAAAACGGATATCGGTTAACACCGTTAGGGGCTTTTGGTGCACAAACGTGGTTTTCCACACACAAGTGTAGCCTGGCTGTTGCGGTATAAATCCGGCTAAATTTTATTTGTGCCGTCATAATTGGTTGTACGTCCGGATTCAAAAGAGCAAGTGTTTCACTACAGCTGATAGCGGCTGATTGAATTTGCATCCGGCGGAATTTAATTTGGACGCAGAAAAACATTTTTACAATGAAATTTGATTTACATACGCGCCCCCGACCCACGTGAAGTTCGTTATTTATTTAAATATATTCGGAAAAAGAAAAAAAGAGAGCTAAATTTCAGGTGGAGGATCGGTTTCGGAAATTACTCGTGCGAACAAGCGCATTTACCTTTTCGCGTCTGCTGCAGAATCTCCCCCTTTTGATCTACTTCGCCGATAATTAAGTGGATCTTTTTAGTTCGGTTTTTTGAGTGAAATTTGATTTTTCCGTTGAATATTGACGAATATACCTCTTTAAATTTTGATGAGACTCCTCGTGAGTAGAGGGGTCGCAAAATCTAGTTACAGGCTGAATGTGGAACCGTGATTGGCAGGGAAACTGCCGGGCTTTTATCACGACCTGCCAGCACTTCACAAGTGCTTATAAACCTTTATTATACACAGACTTAAAAATATTGATTCTGCATGTGAATGCGGATTCGTTTGAAATCCAATCGACATTTCAATTGATAAATTTTGGTGACGCGGAAAAAACAGCTTCGACAGCGGCGCTTTCAATCCGGGGATCCTTCAAGATTTAATTTAACAAGCCAATAAATCATAACACACAAACTAATCTTCCTGAACCCTTCAATCTCACCATACTAACATGTTTCGTTTCATTGTTTCATCTCAAAACTTCTGACAAAAACCACCTACAACACGGCCACCTTCGCTGTCTGAACAGTAAGGGCTGCTAGGACAAGCTATTGAGTAGGGGAGAGCGCTTGAACAGTGGGCACAGCATATCAGGGTGTATTGATGGGTTCGATCGCAGCTCGAACGCAATATGGCCATGTCAGGGGCAGATGACGCCAGGGGACAATCATACTAAGCTCGATTTTGTGGTCAAACACTCAAAACCCATCTCACAATTTTCCCTCATAAGCTTTTTGTCTGAAATTTCTCGCCCTTTTCTCAAACCTTTAGGTTTTAGAATCCTGAACAAGCAAAGCTCGAATTGAAGAAAGTTACCTGAAAATGGTTTAAAAAACGTCGACGCTTTTTTTATAAATAAATGAAATTTCATAATAATAGTGAGATGAATATATATTTAAGTTAAGATTGTCGCATTTTATTAACCTCAGACTCGGAACGTAAATTCTATAAGCACCTGTTAGATGTGCTGCTTCATCATCAGCGCCTTATAAGAGCTATCTGCATAACACAAGCCTAGCTTAGTACGAGTAATCGTTTTTTTTTGTATCAAACGTTCTGGAGGACGAAAGGTGTCAAATTTGAGTATTAATACTTTTGGGTTGGATAACAAATATTTCTTACACAACTTTGTATTTACAAATAAAGTAAATAATAACAGTATCTATTAACTTAGAGGTTTCTTCTATACCATACGCAATTGAAGGTTGATTCAAGCTACCTTCATTATCAAGGGCAGCTCAATAACAGTTCAATACAGCACAGGTGTTGGGTGTAATCGAATGATTTTCTTAATCGAATTATAACCATTCGAATAAATTCAACAATCGAACCTTTCAGTCGGACTAAATCATTCGGATAAACCTACGCTATAAAAAGTAGTACAGTTTTACAACAATAAAATGGAAACAAATAACTTATCTAGCTTGTACTGAAAATTTAATGTTGCCTCTGGAATTGTTTCATAATATTTAGAAACATCTTCAAATGTGACATTTCCGTGATAGTTTTTGGTTAATATTAAAGACAATGCTGTATTTTGTTACCTGTCCATTCATTAATATGGTTCACAATGTTGCATTTTCTATTTTAACATTGTGAATAATTTCCATTATGGATTCGGCGTCGAATAGGTCGAAACTCGGGTGCTGGGATGCACATTCACTCGTAGTTAGTCGCTACCGCTACCGTTCCGTTGGATTTTATGCTTCAGTAGTTTAACCACCTTATCTGTTTAATAAACCCGTGCCCTTTCATCTGTCTCAACTTGTAGTGGTGAAGGCGCCCACAAATTTACGCGTCCAATACATAAAGCGCATATTCTTTTGCACAGCGGCCCGCCATACTTTTCAAGACAGATAAGCAAATTTAAATGCATATTTTTTGTTTGTATTGCTGCAACATAAACTGCTGGCTGTCTTTACAAACACAAACTCAGACGAGCAAAAATGCAAGGCAAGATTCAAAAACGTACTGCAGAAAAAATGCTTGAAATTGACAAACTAATGTTGAAATCTTTGTATGTGGGTCAGGATATTGAAATAGAAGTTCCTGAATAAATTGCGGAATTGTAGAGATCAAAAGTAGAGTGTACCGAATTGGTACCACGCATCGCATGTCGAACCTATGGTTTTCGAGGAAAGAAATTATTGGCATTAAAAACTCCGAACTAACTCAAGATTTAAAAAAGAAGATAAATTTCTTCAAATCGCCGATAAATTTCAGTCGAATTGTAGCTTGTATTTTATAATTCACCTGCGACACATACCTGCAAAATTTACATAATGGTCAGAAGAAAATGTGAAATTGCAATATTATTCGCGTTAGAGATACAGCAAAAAGATATTTGGAAAAGTTGTTCAGAATCACAAAATACTCCCACACACCAAGTTCGGAAAGGGAACTAGCTTCGGTTCTCCTCTCCAAATATTGCCTTTTACATCTTAAACAATTTATCTTACGTCAGGATTTTTTGTCACCTCGGAATAGGTTCTTCCAAAAAGACTCTCCTTTTGATAAGAAAAAAAAAACTCCGGAGAGAAGTATCCAGAAAAATCTCGAATATTAATTCCCGAAGAATAAATCTCCCAAGAAATGTTAAGTATTGCATAGCGGAAAAATTAACTTGGCGCAACATTTGGTCAAAGTCTACATTTAAATTTCATACCTGTTCAGGTAAAATTCCTGAAGAAATTGTTTTATAAAATGGTGTATAAGATGCGTAAGCACACATTGTTAAAATTTAACTTTTTAATAGTAATTTTTTTCTGGTAGCCAAAAGTGCTGCATATCGGCCAATAATTTAATTCTTCTTACAAAATTTACCGAAAACACTTTGAAATGTTTTGATACAAAAGTTTCGTTTGAAAATTTGCAAAATTTCATAACATATTTAATACATTTTTCCACAGACTAGAGTTTAAGCTATTTTCCTCTTTATCTTCTTTAACCTTTCCTCTCTTTCCTTCACAGGCTTTAACCCTCTTCCTCTCTCTTCATTTACATTCCTTCCTTCCTTCCTCACAATCCATGTTTCCAATTTTTATCCCCTTTCCCCTTTCATTTTCTCTCTTTTTTTGTAGAAAATCTCGAAAGAAAGAAAAGCAAACAATCTGGAAAATAAAGCTTCCAAAAAGGTGGCTTCTGATATGAAAAATGATACCTGCTTCCGGAAAAATCCAGGAAACGAATTCTTGATGAAAAAAATATGTCAGAAATGCTTGAAATACATTTGGTCAAAAATTTAGGTTCATGAAGTTTCTTACCTGTTCAGGTAAAATTCCCGAAGATATTATTTTATAAACATTTTTATAATTTCATTTTTCAATTGTAATTCTTTTTTCAGTAGCCAAGGTCGGCCATCAAATAAATTATTTTGACAAAACTTAGCGTAAACATTCCAGAACTCTTTAAATTAATGTTTTGATACCAACAAGTTTAAAGCCTCTGGTTGGGCCGGCGGGTGGTCTAGTGGTTAAAGTCCCAGGCTTTGAAACTAGACTCCCAATGGCAGTTGGTTCGAGTCCACTGCCTGTCGGAAATTTTTCTGAATAAGTTAAATCCGACAGGTCCATGGATGTTGTATGTAGGTGTGTATGTTGGGTTGCGTGTCTTTCAGGGGTGGGGCATGTTAGACCGGTGAATAGCACTTAGTGTGCTGAGCCCGGGTAAGGGGGTGGGATGCGAACCATGGAGTCGTGCTCACGCACGGCTTCATGATTCTTATTAAAAAAAAAAGCCTCTGATTGACTCGATAGTTTTTTATCCAAGACGACCTGCAGCTAGACGTGGGTACCTATCTGTTTGTCGAAGCTTTCCGTGCAATATTCGCAGGAGGCATTAAATCTTTGCCATCACTCACAGTTTGTTCATGCGGTGGATGTTAACGGAGGCAGCCTCTCTGTTGTTTATAGCTAGGGGAAGTTTGCCTTATTGTGATCCTAAGTTAAAATAGCGCCACCCCCATTCATTTACCAGTGTGTTTGATCTGACGTCACCGTTTCTGAATTACATGCTCTGTTACTGTGGCGGCCCATTTAGAAACACGTCATTCTTCATGTTTTATTAATTAAAGTTTCAACGTCGATTTGTATAGGGTCTATAGCATATATATGTAAATTGTTGTTGGTTGCAACGTCCGATGTGTTAGAAGGGAAGTTAACAAGAACGGGCACTGGACTGCACGATATCGATTTGGCCGTAGATATTCTCTCGAATTTCATAATTGTGTGATTTTCACACGCCACAGAGCGTGCGAATTAAGGGCCCTTTCCTCTCTTGCTGTGTAAATCGTAAAATTAAACTAGCAATTTACAACGGCTCATGCTAAATTATGAAATCTGATATCTTGAAAGGGTTTCCAAATTGGAGCTCAAATAAAGACTTTAGCAATAGTGAAGACCTTAGATTTGAAGTTCGCTAAGCGTCGTGAAGTTCTGAGGTAATGCTTGAAACCGAGATAAGTGTTCGTAGTTCTGGAATAATTTAACGCGGGTTTCATATTTCGCATCCACAAGTTCTAGGCCGTTTAGACTCTGCAACTACAGAATGGAGTTTGATAGTTCGGCAATATTGAAGATATGAATTAGTTTATGACGCAAATAACAAACTGTCACTATAAGAATTAAAAGAACATTAATAAAGTAGGTTTACAAGATTATTTGCAGAAAATTGGCAACAGAGAATAGTATGCCGTATACGTTTATGTTTTATGACTTCATACGTAAATTATTAGATTTGAATTAAAATTATACATCAACGTTCCCCTAACATTTGCAAATTTTAGCAAAGGATTGGCGAAGCAACGCTTTTTTTAAAGATATAATACACTTTCCAAAATTGAATGTTGGTTAGTTATTAGCTAAAGATTATTGTTGAAAACGTTACATTAAATTGTACCTGTAAGTTGAATAAAATCAACTTAACCAATTTTAAAACTTTAACTGGCGCAGTCGGTAGGTTATACGGTATTTGCGTGTTCTATCAGAAATATTGCGTAGCTCGACAACAATAGATGTGAACTAAATACTCCACCGTGTATAAATAAAAAGAAAAATATATATTTGTTTGAAGGTCACGTCAGGTCAGGCATGTGGACGCGTAATTTTATTAAAAATAAGATTTATGATAAGCTTTCATATTAATATCGCCCTAGTACACACTGACACGCCACCTAAAAAATAAATAATAACAATAATTGAAACACATTATCAATAGAAATAATTGAGAAGCTCCAAGCTGCAAAATATTTTTGTGTGCTAAAATCAAAGCGGTGTTCGACTCCAAGGTGTCCCTTAAGTCTAGCTAAAAGTGACGCCGTTGCTTCTACTAGACCAATGTAGCCGATGTGTCCAAAATGGCCGTTGTGTCCAGCTATAGGTGTGTCCGTTATGTTAATTAGACCAATGTGGCCAATATAAGAACGCGACCAATGTAACTGTTGTATCCAAGGTGGCCATTGTGTCCGTTGAGTCTAACTAAACGCAAGACCGTTGTTTCCACTAGACCAATGTAGCCGTTGTATCCCAAGTGGCAGTTGTGTCCAGCTATAGATGTGGCCGTTATGTCCACTAGACTAGCGATTGTATCCAGGTGACCGTAGTGTTCAGGTGTTTGTTGTGTCCAGTGGCCGTTGTGTCCAGTGGCCGTTGTGTCCAGTGGCCGTTGTGTCCAGTGGTCGTTGTGCCAGTGGCCGATGTGTCCAGTGGCCGTTATGTCCAGTGGCCGTTGTGTCCAGTGGCCGTTGCGTCCAGTGGCCGTTGTGTCCAGGTCCCTTTTCACGACTATATTGTTTTTTAAAAATAATTTTCAATAATATCTCAGCAAAATTTGAAGTGATTGCAAAACCGCAAACAAAAATTTACACGAGAAAAAACAATAAGAACACAATTTTTAATGAATAAAATCACAATGTTTTTCCGAAAATAATTCCCACCTTTTTCTAAAAAACCATGTACCTACACTTGAGGGTTTTTATTCTGTATTATCTACTGTGTAGAAACAGTCTAGAATGCTAAATGCTTCTCGGAAATGAATATATAATTTTAAAATTATATTTTAAGTTATGACCAACACGAAACTTTAAATTAATAAATTCTCACTAAAAAGAATTTACGACAACATTTAAACAAACGCTGCATGCTGATTAAAATGAAAAACCTACATAACCGTTTCATAAATTTAAACGTACATAAACGTTATTTTAGTTTTAACAACGAGAAGATCTCTCTTTAAATAAAATAAAGAACACACATGGCGCAATAAATTCAATAACTGCGTGTATTTTGTAATTCCAACCGAACCCCTAAAACCAGTCAGTGAAACTAACTATATTGTCAGGCCACCTGTCCCACTGACAGACAGTCACTAAAAGTGACGTTCCCTTTAACATTATATTGCGAGCCGTGTCACATCACGATCTGCCCCTTGGCTACAAAAAGTACTCTTTACATTGACTACTGAGAAAATACAAGACAGGGCAATTTTATTCTCCGAAATTCTCTCTGAAATGTTAGATCGAGAACTTGACCGTTTTCAGATAAATACAAAGGTTGCAGGAAACAATGCGCCTTTTTTTTTTATCGTGTCTCGTTTCCTAGATTGTCTGTCACATATTTAATTAGTTTGTTTTAGGACCAAACTGGTGCAGCTCAAAAATTGAAGCCTAGAATGCAAAAATTAAAAAAAAAATTAGATACGTAACCAATTTTGTAACGTCAAGGTGGTTAGTACGCCAATAATTGAAGTCAATGGTTGGTATTGTTTCTTCTACTTCTTCACACCTTTTACTGGAAAAACAAAACGTTTCCATTTATGTTTTGTAGAAATTTCAGCTAAATCTCGTTAATTTTACAAATTAAATTTAGGAAGTAGGCAAACTTGGTAAACATTAATCATTCATGGTGTGTTTAAGTAACTAGGTTAAAACATTTAAATGAACAAACGTAAAAGTTGTAAATTGGTTAAGTAAAAAATTCCACAAAATGGGTAATTTAAAATTTTAATTTTTCTTTTGAGTTCTCCTGGCGGCGAGTGACGTATAAAATTAAAACGATGGGGTGAAAGTCGGGGCCACCCACTTGACAAAACGCAATTTCAAGCATCATAAACGGCTGGAGCAGCAGACTCTCGAGGGAAGCAGTCACAAGAGATCCGCACAACTGTTTAATTAGACAACTAACATGAACGTGTGTTATTCATGAAGATGTCCCTATACAGGCTGCTGCATTTAGACGGGAATTGGTTCTGGAGCTGCGACTAAATTGGGCCTTGTTCCCGCTGAGTTATTGGGACTGTTGTGTTTGTAGTTGTACTGCAAGTTAACTTGCTTGAATTAAGTTCGGGCCGTGTTCAACCGGTATATTGTCTGAAGTCTAGACGCCTGCTCTAATATGGTTAGTGCAAATTGAGGATATCATTTCTGGCTGATACCACCGCGGCTCACTTGCTCAGCTTAAGGTTTTACCAGCTGGCAAGGATCAGATGCAACTAAATTGTAACTTGAAGTGACGCGAACTTGTAACTAATTTGAGGTAAAGTCTCTCCTCTACACTACACCCGGATCAAGAAATTAGCAGCTGTTTCAACAAGTGATAAATATTTTGGTTTACTCCAGGAAAGTTAGTTAGCAAACCGAATCAAACTGCAAGTAGACAAAATAAATTATAAAACAACTTTCGCTAAACACGGAAAAGAAATGAATCCTTCATTTGCGGAAGATGGTCGTTATAAAATAATTTCAATTAACTTTATCGTAAAAAAAAGAAAGCTGAATGTTGTAATGTTTTAATTAAGATTCAAGAAAAAGGTAACTGTTTCCTTGCATAACGTGGGAAATTTTAATGATGCGTTGTATCACTGATTTGTTAATTAATTTATGCGTAACTTCGCAACGAAGCATTGATTTTACAAAATCATTGAAAATTATTTCAAAAATTATTAGATTGAGCGACTTTCAATAAAAGTACCGTTCTGAAGTATTTTTGCATGAAATTAGCCAAAAATTCAAAAATTGCAAAAATCAAAAATACCTATGTAAAAAAAATATTACGTAATTCCCCACATGAGACACCTCTGGTTTACTTTTACAAACAAAAATTAGTAGCGATACTAAGGTAGATGAGTAACGCTAAGATATAAAATTTCAAAATTTTAATGCAACTAATGCGAAAGTTATCGACAAAAAAGGTATTAAACGGTTCTATCTGCAGAAGGCTGTAGCTCCGCAACGAAGCGTTTTTGGACCTATGTTAATGCAAACTTTTCGACTTGTTTTAACGCCTAATACGCGTCATATAAATTTTGCACCATAATTCTGAATCACCATGTACATCTTTTCATACAATAATTTCTTCGGGCAGTTTACTTGAACAGGTATAAAATTTTATGGATGAATATTTTTGATTGAGCGTTGCTCCGGAATTGTTGTGTAGCATTAAAATATTTCCTCAGAGATTTATTTTTCCGAAATTTATTTCTATCGGGAGCGTATCTTGTTGAAGGTTTCTATCCCAAATTACTTGTCTTTCCTGAAACGTTTTCTGGAAAACATGGGATTTTATACACTGTGATTTTTTAAAATAAATTTATAGAAACTTCATTTAAATTTCTGAAAAATTTGTATCTATTGAAAATTTGGAAAATTGTATAAAGTTAAATTAAGACATTTATTCAAAAATTTTTAAAATTTACAAAATAGTTAAAAATTTTGTACACTGTCAAATATACATTATTTTAAATTTTGAAATTTTAAAAATGCCTGTTTAATGCGCAAGAGTGAAAGTCACGAAGCATGAGCCGAGTTAAACAATGACTCGAGAGCGCTACAGACATTTCGCGAACGAGATGCACATACTATTTTTTTCTACTAATAAATTCCAATATGTAACACTAAAAACTCAGAAAAATGACTATTAATTTCTATTGGGAAAACCTTTAATATCGATTGTAAAACAAAGCACACTTTTGGTAACTAAACACCCTCGTGAAAAAGAGCTACTTTTCACACTGATATTAATGCGTAAAAGTCAACTTTTTCTGATAGTCGTAGAAAATTGTTTTTTTTTATTATTTTATTGACATCTATTCTTGCAATTGCAATTTTAAACGTGATATATGAAAAATGTAATAACACATCTGAAATATATATGTTGCATCGGGATTCAGGAATCGAACATCATAAATAAGATGCAACAGATTTAGTTATAGGGAGAACCTTCGTATGCTGCACATAATAAACTATCTACATCTACAATAATAATAGGAATGTAGTAACAGCTGGCATAAAAAATGTCCCCTCGTGCGCCCCTACACGTGTCGCCATAACGTAGGGAATTATAAGTCCTGCGTCCCCAAAAACGCGATAAAATAACATATTAGCCGTTATAGATGATTGTTTTTCTTCGGGACCAGTGTGTACGACACAACCTTTGTCAAAAATTCCTCCTAATCCAAAGTGCGGAAAAATAATAAAAGCCAACAAAGGTCCTGCAAAACGTCATGCTGCGGTCTAATATGATCGGATTTTCTAAGGCTTTGCTGTGTTTTTTGTGTGCGTTTTGTTGTCTTTTATCAACCCCAATCGGATTACGCGATATAAAAATAAACATTTTTGGGGCATGTCGTGTCCAATATTTTTTCGCATTTTGGAGAAATAGAGCGCGGCTAACTTTTAAGACTTAAACGCCGCGGCCGGAAGAAATATTTCCTTAAGCATTTCTTTTGATAACGAACGCAAACTGTAACCTACACCCACGAAATAAAATAATAAACAAGCTAAAGTAACTGTTGATTTGATAATAGAGGTCATACATCAAAACGTGTCACCTTAACACACGCTACCTTGCGGTTTGTCATTTTAAATAGGAGAAGGATATTATTATTATTTAAGCCCCGAATCGTAACATAACTGTCGGTGTTGATTAAAATTGTTTTCTCCTTCAACAATTCTTGTTATTTATTTCTGTGTCGAGTAGCATGGGCCAATTAAAATTGTTTTCCGAAAAAAAAACAGGTGCCAGCATAATTAAAAGAAAAACAAGAATGGTTACCATTTATACGCGTTGGATACCTACCTAAGTAATTTAAAAGTTTAGCTCTAATTACCACAGGTGAGTTTTAAAAGCCACCACATTCAGACTATGAAGCAACACCCCATTAATCACATATACTTGCGTAATGGGAGTAGCAAGAGAAACGTACATTATACATTCATCCATCGATCAAAATTTACATAATTATAAAACTGGGTCAAGCTTTTCACCTGGACTTTCTCATACTTCAATCGTAACATGATGGCACTTACAGTTATTGCAAAATTAAAATGCTTTTGAATGCGCATTCTATTGTAATTAATCTACAGGCGAATTGGCTTAAACTCAAGACATTAAACTGTAAAAAAAGGTAGAGAAAAGGTTAAAACCGGAATAAGGATACAGATCGGGATAAAAATAATGAATACGATTGCGACTAGACGATGCGGGGAGGAATACGAAACGAGGCGAGAGATTGGTATAAGAACAATACTAGCGAGAAATCTTAACAAAAAATAGAGAAAAGGCAATTTGAGAAATCAGTCACAATTATTTGGCAAAATTCCTTAATATTTTTTAAATCGGAACATTAATATTCACGTATCCGCATTCTACTGACATGAAAGTTAAACGTCCTCGACGCCTTGTCATGCTTACATCCTCATTCTATAAGATCTACAAAATAAAGAGCAACTCCCACCCATTTTCCTACTCACATCCAATCAGCGTCAAAGAAGGCGTGGAAGTTTACAACAGTTAATTCGCAGGCAGGCTGGATACCGCTTTCTCCGCACAACAACCACGAACCGCTTCACTTTATTTCAATGCTGTGAAAATCAAATCACCCGTAATAAACAATGATTAATAGAAAATTCGTCCCACTGTTTTGATTGTATTGTGTAATGTTGCTATGCAATTTGTTGATAGTGCTTAGCAACGAAGTTATAAAATTCACGTTTACATAAAAAAAAATCAGTTTATTTATTTTCTTTGAATTGATCAGAACGATCCAAAGCAAAAACCGGGAAAATTTCGCTTCAGGATGGATCAGAACGGTTCAAAGTAAAAACCACCGTGGAGGCATCTGCTAGCAGGAGTCAAAACATAATATTAATTTAACAAATATAGGATATTTGACAAGTATATTTTAGGAATTTCAGGAATTATTATCAATACGTACAATTTACGTTTTATCAAAGCTTTCGTTTCATATTATAAATGAAGCAAATAATACGACCACATAACGCAAATACATCTATGCCGTTAGACTCATGAGTTATTTAAAGATTCATCAATAAAGCAACCTGGAGTAAGGGTACATAAATACTTCAGATCTTCAGGGAGTCTTCTTTAGTTGTCAGTCTTCAAGTCTTTCTTTCCATCGTTATGCTTCCTTTAAACCTGTTAAACCCCGAGTTGGGGGCTCATATTTAAATATGAAGTTTGTTCTAAAAAATAAGTTTATTTATGTAGCATTATTGTAACTATGCATTTTGTTTAACTAAATTATATTATTGTTAAAGTTGTGTTTAGTTCAAACCCACCACTCATGGGTTTAATCAAACCAACCCGTAACGTGATAATATTGCCATAAGTACTAACCCAATAGCCGTAGTGACTCAGACCCAGGACGTCAAACACTAGGTGATTTTAGATAGGGCAATAGAGATATAGATAAACAAAGAGATACAGACCGAAAAAGGAATAGAGTTAGGGTAAATGTCAGGATAGGGACGGAGCATAGAAACAAAGAAAACGGGAATGGGGATAGAGGCATAATAGCTAGGAGCCTAAGCAAACGACAATAAAAGATCATTTTTGAATAAAAGCTGCTAGAACCTTGTTTCCCAAATTCCCCATTACGGACGGACCGACCTCTACTTCCCAAAAATTATTGTTTGTGAAACTTTTATTTTGTTTTTGTCAGTTATGTTTTATATTTATTACTAAGGCTAACCAACCACGACAGACCACTTCATAAAGACCCTGTTAGGGACCATTACAGCCACCTCGTTTGATTAACGCGGCGGCACCTAGCGTTAGCTCGCATTCGCCACGTTCGTCTTCTGACCCGGCCGGTTTAAGTTATGCTCAATTAACGCGCTTGCCCATGGTAAAATAAAAATGGGATAGGAGTCTACCTTAATCTCTACAGCCCATGTTTACCTTTATTTGTTTACCAAATTTAAAAACTATTGTGTTTTTAATAAATAATTTTCTTTCGTGTTTTCATAACTATTCGAATTGTATTTTATTATCGAAGACCTATAACCGATCTCAAATTTATGCCAATTCATCAATTCGGTTGCGAGTAAAAAGACACATTCAATTGACAATTTTTTCAAAATTTCGTTTTACAGAAGAAGATCCATACAACTTCATTAACCTAATAAAGCACAACTTTGCACTGCATGATAGTATGAGAAAGTAAAAAAAATATGAATATGCGAGGGCCATCTGCCAATGGGCGGATTTCGCTTTTCCGGGTACCAGACCTTTCTATCGCAGCCACGCGTCTTTTGTCAACTGCCATGTAATGGTAGGTTCACACCCAGATATGAGTAAGAGACCCTATTTTATGAATGCCATATTTTGTACCTACACGTATAACCTATAATAGCATTATTGAGGTGGCATTGTTGTATAGAAACAGTTAGCAAAGTATGCATTTCTAACAATGGTTTTTGAATCGTGACTGCACTGGCGTGGGATGTTACAATTTACAGTAACGCGAAATGTGTGGGTAATTGACGGAACATTGTGCTTTGTGGATCTTAAGGAAATGAGTTTGAGAAAGGTATGGCATAAAAAGAGGTTAAATGATATTCGAAATCAGATCAAAAAGGCCATCATAGCAATTATTGCGAAGGGGAAAGTAAAGTGATCATTTTTAGCCTAAGAATTATTTGCCATTGTTTCAAATGTATTATTTAGAAAGGTGTGTTAGGAAATTCGTTTTATGGTACGCTCTAATCAAAGGCTTAAAAATTACCAATTTTATTATTTAATTAATTTAAATTGTAAATAAATCTATGGATTAGAAAACTGAAATTTACCCAACGTTACGTTTTCATTACAACCCTTTTAATTCAGACTTCATACACTTCACAATATATGGAACTTTGACCTAAATGTTTACATGAGCAACTACTGCTTGTACGAGGAGTATTACTACACCGATTGCTTCACGGTATTACTGTTAAGAAGTACTCTAAAACAACTTAAATTACGTGATGTAGCAAACATACCATAAATGTTGACTGTGGTTGTAAGAGATGAGAGGTACAAGTTCTGAGAGCTCACCTGAAAACAGATAAAAGTACGTGATTAAAATCAAATGGAAAAATTCAGATTGAAAAATTGTTAGATTTTACTTATAAAAATTTTAGACTTTTGGTTCATTATAATTAATTATAAACAATGTAAGCATATTTGTTTAAAACATCACATAAATGCGTCAACCTTGTAACTCGTAATTAATTAAAACTAGCAGAACCCGTGGACGTAGGCTATGCCCCGACTTTCTTTAAAAACTAATAAATAAGCGGTTTCGAGCTGGCAATACATGTTACTTAAACCGTGCTCAGTGGCGTAACTGCGCCGATGCAGTTGCATAAAAGCCCGTGACTGGGACTTTCTGTAATAATAAAAGCTAATGTAATTAAAATAGGCCCAAGTATTCAAAAGAAGACAAACATTTTATTTTTTTGTAAGTTAGTGATGGGTCGCAAACCAAAGAACATAAACGGTTGCCTATACGGAGTGATGGGCATAATTGAATGATTTGCTTAACCGAATGATTACCATTTGAATTAATTTCATAATCGAATGTTTCGTTCGGATACAACCATCCGACTGTAGAAAGTAGTAAAAACGCTCTCCGTTTGCTTCTAGAATGCTTTTGGGAATAAATACTCGTTTTCATCATCTCTGCTCGGGCCTCTAAGCAAAAGCACCATAAACCTTCGGCTTCTAATAGTTCGAAATTTGAATGTTCGGATGCACGAAATCACTAGTCAGGCTTTATACTGCAGTAGCTTAATCACGCTATTTTCTTTGCTGAAGTAAGCAAGTTAGATTTAAACTTTAACTTTAATTTGTGTTCTTTAAAAGAAAACATTAATTTATTACAGCATTTTTAGTTTTATCTATTATTAGGTATATTATTCTAATATTTTGAAGGTGGATATATTTTTCTATTTTATAAATCAATTATTTTATGAAAATGAGGACAAAAAAATTTTAATTGAAATTATTTCACAAAAAATTCGGAGAATAATTTTGCCACATTAAGTGCTGAAATGATAGCGAATAGCAAAACAGTGCAACGCTAACTGCTGTGTCTGCTCTTTGAATATCCGAATGTTCGGAATCAAACCATTTTTATTTCGCTGTCCCCTGTGCTTGGTCGGCGAAAAACGCCTTCTTTATTCGTTCGAACTATATCGACATTCGTATCATGGAACTGCGACTCGTAGCATTACCATTTGCATGAGGCATTTGCTATTGGCTATCGTTTCCAAAGCACACAAATCCAAAAATTCGAAATCGTTTAATTTAAATCATTCGAATGATTTTCAGTGACCACCCGAGAAATCTCGAAATATTATGATAATCGAATGATTTCATTATTTTCATTCGAAATATCTCATATCCCATATCAGTTCTTAAAATACTAAAATTCCCCCGAGCACTTTTAAATGTGCTACATAAACAGTAGTACATGATTCTATTCGTGTCGATCTCCCTGTCAATTCTTGTGTAATAGTCAAAATTGAGATTCCTTTACCGATCCCGTACGATTTATTATTTATTCTATATTCGGTTTTCAAATAAGTAAAAATTCTGTATTTCACTTTTGCCTAAAATACGAATAAGAAAAGCTTCTTTCTTTTTTAGAGATAAAAAGCCACATATTTCCCCAAACCTTATGAGAACGTAAATTTAGTTGGTAATAAAATTTCTCCTGTAAAGAACCTTGTTGTGCGTGCCTTTTTTCACTCGTTTTTTCATCTACATTTCCTTCGGTTTTCACGTTTTTCAATTTATTTAAAAAACGCCCACGACAACGCAAACTGTAATAAAATGAAAAAGCATCATGGCATAAATTTCGCTCGCAAACTAAAATTAATAAAAATAAATTCTAGTTTGTACTTACTACAGTAATTAAATTTTATCAAGTGACGTCATAACTAAGACTCGCCTTAAAATACGTGTTATCTCTTGCGATGAAAAGTAGTAACTCGGTGCATTTAATTGCATAACCAACTTATGTTGTAGGTTGCAGGTCTTATCTTTATGTCCTCGAGATAGGAATATCTCTCGTGTTTGTTTAATTATGGAACTAAATTGCATTAACGTTACTAGAAGTTATGTTTTATCCGTAATGAGTTTTAATGAGCGCTAAAACATTGTTAGAGGCATCTAGTTTATGTTCTAGCAGCAAAGTTAATCAAAAGGAAACCCCCCAGGGTTTGCAGAAATATCTTCTTTCAAGATCTTGTTGAAATGTTATGGAAATCATTATCATAATTAAAATTGCTTTTAAATAACGATTGGAGATAGAACTTATCAAAAAAAATTTTATTTCTTCACGGGTTATTATTCTTTAGCCCATGAGAATGATTGCCCGGCATTATTATATAATTACAAAAATAACATTTTTTTCTGGCTTATCTTCCATTTTGTGTCATTAACTGCAGCTGTACTAACAAGGTCTAATAAAAACTGGCCGTGAGCAAGGACCCGCTCCTTTTTTGGCGCTCCAAATATCCGAGAGCACCTTTAATATAGTTATTAAAAAAACACAATTTTATTAATGATAGGGTCGGTGCTTTGGGATACGGGGAATAGAGATATCTCTAGCATACCTTGTTATTAGCAAAAGCAGGTGTGGATTTATACGTCTAATAATACACTGTAAAAACGTGAAATGTCTGTTTGAATTTGCTCGACCATTACCATTAGGTATATACTTTACGCACCTCTGGGTCTATAAACTTTTTGTTTTTATCCTTGCGTCAAAACATTTCAAACCTACGATTATAGCTTGGGAAACTAGAAATTTTGAAATTGATAGATCAAGATACGTGTAGCTAATTTTTGAAATCGTGCTGTGTATGAGTTACTTGAATAAAATTAATTAATTAATAATTGGAAGTGGAGTTATAACTAATTTATTGTTTGTACTGAACCTTTGTATGACGAACGTTAATTTGAATGAGAAAGTTATTGATCCCTATTAAGTTGTTATTTTTAATAGGTGGTCAAGAATGGGGGCAGTTTATTGGTTAAAACTTCATGTTTTGTAATAAGACAAACAATGTGCAGGTTTTATATATATTCTTTTACTTTATCCTCTTCGCGGTACGGGTGTTCAATACAATTCCTAGTCAAGTAGAATGCTGTGTATGTTGGCGCTGAAAGGTTACAAGAAAAAAAAAGGGCGAAACAGGTCGCTGGTACTTTCCTATACTTTGTACGTTCTACATATTCTTGCGTCAAGAAGTGATTGAAATTTTTATTTAATCATCTCCAGCCGGTACAGGCAGCCCGCTCCATACTCAAGGCGTTGGTTCATACGGCGCGCTCACGACCTCGGATCAAAAATGGTTATAACAACTTTATTTATAAAGTTATAAAAAATATGCAAAAAATGAAAAACTTTTTGAAATTACAGCTAATTGATAGGCGTAGTTAAAATCACGGAAAAATGCCGGAAAACGCGTTGTTGATATTAAAACGTATCGTTTTTTTTCTTAATTTTCTAAATAGTGATAAAAGTCTATAAGGATCGGCGTTAGCGTTAATCAATATATAATTAACCCTTTCAAAATTTTCAAAAATTCATGGAGGGCGTCAGAGTAAAATTTTAAAAATAAGTTAAAACCAAATGTGTAGTTCATTGCAAGCTCTAAAAGTTCAAGAAGTTATAATCAAATGGTGTGGGCAGCTGGTAAAGAATATTTTTTTGAAAATGTTCAAAATTTTGAGCCGCTAGTGTATTTATAATTTACATATTTCCAAAAGTATTTTTACATCACCTAATTATACTTATTAAAAGCTATCAAATAATATGACAGTTTGTATTGATTGAATATTTTGTTTATCAGTAATCGGGCATTAAAGTTGAAATCTTCAAAAGTTCGTAGCGGTCTCCATTTTAAAGATGCAGCATTTGGAAAACGGCATATGATTTGTCTTTAGATGCACTACAACGCTATGTATTAACAATTTGTAAAAATAATTTATACCAAAAAAAAGGTCTAATTTCCAGTTTCCGTTTTCAAAACGCGCATTTCCGTTAAAATCTAAAATTTGAAAATTTGCACGAAATCATAACTTTCCTTACTTCAGTAGAATATGAGAAAGTAAAAAGCTGTCGGGCAATATTTGTGTCTCTCGAAAAAATTTCAAATATATTTTATACCAAATGTTTCATAAAAATTTAAATATTTTGTATTAGATGTCTACGTACTGGAGATACTTTGTGGGCGTAGGGGTGACTTTGAAAATTCCTGCATCATTTTCCAGCACAGAAAAGCTAGCTACGTTTTCGGAAATCGCTTTCCAATAGCAATGAGAAAATCTACGGCAAATTTTGTGTAAATCGCTAGGTCGGTACAGATTTGATATGAAAATTATGAAAAATCGCAAAAAACCTGAAATATGTAATTTGGAAAATCGGCGAAAAATGACCGTCCTCTTATTATGCCAGAAAAGCATATCTAATATTATAGAAAAACGTATAACAAGGTTCAAACGGGGCGCTCACGTCTCCCCCACCAAAATTACCGTATCACAGTAACAAAACTTTTACTACAATTTCCTAATTTCGACTTCCTACAGCATTTTCCAGCAGAGATACGCTAGTTCCGCTTACGGCAGCCGCTAGCTACATGTACTAAAATCGAATCTAAATATTTAGAAGATGTCGCTACAGGCATTTTTCAGCATAGATAAGCTAGTTCCGTCTTCAGAAATCGCTTTCCAATAGCAATGAGAAAGTCTCCAGTAAATTTTGTGGAAATCGGTAGGTCGGTACAGATTTGAGATGAAAATTTTGAATAATCGCGAAAAACCTGAAATATCCAATTTGGAAAATCGACGAAAAACGACCGTCCTCTTATTATGCCAGAAAAGCATATCTAATATTATAGAAAAACGTATAACAAGGTTCAAACGGGGCGCTCACGTCTCCCCCACCAAAATTACCGTATCACAGTAACAAAACTTTTACTACAATTTCCTAATTTCGACTTCCTACAGCATTTTCCAGCAGAGATACGCTAGTTCCGCTTACGGCAGCCGCTAGCTACATGTACTAAAATCGAATCTAAATATTTAGAAGATGTCGCTACAGGCATTTTTCAGCATAGATAAGCTAGTTCCGTCTTCAGAAATCGCTTTCCAATAGCAATGAGAAAGTCTCCAGTAAATTTTGTGGAAATCGGTAGGTCGGTACAGATTTGAGATGAAAATTTTGAATAATCGCGAAAAACCTGAAATATCCAATTTGGAAAATCGACGAAAAACGACAAGCCTCCTCATATAATGCCGGAAAAGCATACCTAATAATACTATATAGGAAACTACTTAAAATGAACCCATAAATGTGTTTTTTAAATTTGCCCAGAAAGTCATGCAACACCATGTATAATGACTCACGTTATTACGATACCAAATATGATACCGATCTGGTAATCGATTTAACAGAAATTAAAGCCAAAAATGTTAAAAAATTCTAGCGGTTGCCATCACGAAGCTAGAAGGTACGAAAAAACATTTGATTTGTTTCAATATCGGATTCTGGTTTCTAATTTAATGTAAAATTTCATCAAAATCGTACCACCCTATTCTACAGGTAAGATACCTTCAAAAAAGTATTTAAATTAAAAATGTTTTTCATATAAATACTGAAAGTAAGGAAAGGTAAAAATCAATATTGCAAAATATTAAATGAATGCGAGCAGCGTGGTAAAAAATTAATTAACACTTAGGAAATTTTTCAATTGCATACTTTTTGAAGCCAGGCACTTAAACTTCTTAATTAAAAATATATCTCAAGTATTCTGCTTTTGATTAATTTACAGAAATTAAAATCAAAAAGCCCTGCCAAATCAATATTTTCTCTGCTGGTATTTCTTCCAATTAACTTTAATATTTCCCATACGAACGGTTGAGTAACTCTTAAGGTACGACATGCATACTTATGCAGAAACAATAAATTTCATTTAATAAGCCATTAAAACATCACAACCACTAGACATAACAAACTTCAAGGAAAATTGAAAAATAATAATATCTAAAAGTGCATAAAGCTTTAGCTTTTCGCCCACCACCAAAGCAATTGTGTGATTTAAAATGTAAGTTAAGAAAGTAAATAATTGATTTCTACGAACTCAATAAATTAGCCGAATAAAATTCAACTGGACCTATATTAACAGAGGACGGAACAATATGAATAATTTATTTAATTTAAAACATGAATAATTTAAACAGATATCACGGTTTACCACTTCAATTCGTGATTTAAATTATAAAACACTGCTAAAGCATAAATGTGTATAATATAATAATAGATATGCATTTAAAACTAGTCATTTTAATAATTTTATTTATTCAAAAGCTCTATTCACGCACTAAAATTTTTTGAGTTTGTTTTGTTTTCCGTGTATAACTATAAAACTTAATTTAGAAGATTTGATTACAATTACGAATTTTTGAAGTGAGTATCTTACATGTATTTTAAACACTCATTTTGGTTAACTTAATTGTTTAAAATTATGAACGCTGACACACAAAACTAGTTAAAACTGCTGCTATATGTTTATTTGAAAATCAGCGTAAAAAGACTGGAAATTGAAAAAAATTTAAAAATATATAAGCAAATTTTGCTTACAAAAATAGACAAATCAGATTTTACTATTAAAAAAAAACACAAATAATTAATCACCGATTTACAGCCCACATCTTAAATTGTTAATTCTGATAATTAAGTCAAGTCAAACAAATAACCCAATTTCTATTATTTTCAAGTAAGATGTACTTGTTGTTACGTATAAAAAGTACAACTAGTAAATGGCCACCTTGTAGCGTTCAAATGCTCACAAAATAATGTTAAAGTCTAAGCTTATTTCTAACATACTGTCATATTATACAGAATTAGTCAAAAATATGAAAGCAGTACCGTTCTGAGGGTAAATTATTTCTATTAACAAAAGTTTACCATTACTAACACTAAATTACAATATTTACACATTACACGCTTTTTTTTCTAACCTTTTTTTAAAAAATAAAATATTTTCCAATCATTTTAGCTTCTAGGCTTTTATGGCTACAATTTGGATTGTAACGCCTAATTTTTCGGTTTACTCCAATCTTAGTACTATTTTTATAAAAAATTTTCATTAAAGTAAAAAGCAATTTCACGGCCATTCGCAACACAAATTGAACACATTTTTGCATAAAAACCCGTGTTCTCGAGATCGGTATAATATGTCTTTAATTTTATTACAGCAACATTTTAGTAGGAAGCGTAGAATACAAAAAAACACATTAGTGCTAATGGATTACCAAATGTTAAATACATCCAGTCTAAAATCCTTTAAAGTAGAAATATCTTCATTTTATAAAAAAATATATTAGTAACTGACAGCAGTCACAGCTTACTCTCACAGAATTAGATTGAAAAACTCATTGTTTGCTATAGCAATAGCAAACATTATTAATTGATTGCTATCTATTTTTTATTATATTTTTGAATTTTAATACTATTTCTGGTTATTAAATAATTTTTTTTGATAACTATTTTATTTTATCTTATTATAACTGTTGGTTGCTAAAATGTAATTTGTTTCTACCTTTTTACCTTCCTATTTTTATTACTTCCAATGCTTGAAAATCCCAGCCGTAGTTGTAAATGCTCTTTGTAAATAAATTTTAATAATGTTCTCCGTGCAGTACTTTTTTAATATATTTCATAAACATTTTGTGTTATTTATATTTATATTTGGCTCATAAATACGTTCAAAAAAATAAACAAATACATAAATGGGACGCCGCTGTGTCAATACGCAAGACGCACATAAATACTGAACTCGATATGTTAAAATTCCGAATCTTCAATAACTTAAGATAAAAAGTAAGCCATTAACTTACATAAAAGAAATTGTACCAACATATTTATAAATATCTTTTAATGCAAATACAGATTTAGTTGGAGATTTCAAATGTGTAGCAATAAGTTAAGTACTAAGGCTAAAATTCGAAGTGTTTAGTCGCAGAGGGCCCAGGTCTGCAGACATACTCTGCTGCAATAAGTACACTTGTAACGTCATTAAACAACGTATGTGCTCAGGGTTCCCACTAACTATCAAGAATTAGAATCCATGACTTTTCCAGGATATCCATGACCAAAAATCATACTTACCCATGACTTTCGACAAAAAAAATCAATAAAATTATCACGTTTATGCGTTTTTTATCAATTCCTAATCATACGCCATATTACGTTCCTTGGAATTTAACAACGATAAGAAAAGTACCTCAATGATGTTTTAAAAACCTTTAGCAGCAATTGTTTTATAAGCGGTAGTTTTAAAAATTCAATCGGAAAATTTTTAATTTTTATAAATTATGTTAACACTACTGCAGGAAAATCAGGTTTTTTACTGTAAATCAAGAGAAAAATCAAGACTTTTCGCAAATTTTGTATAAAATCCATGACTTCCAGGTTAAAATTTTAATTCCCTGACTTTTCCATGACTTCCAGGTTATCCAGGGTCAGTGGGAACCCTGGTGCTGCAATCATAAAAGTCAGAAAATTACCCAGAAAAATTAACAGCCAATTTTCAAACAGGATTTCCTATTGCTGGAGAAGTTTGTATTTTTTAATAATATAAATAAATTCAACACAATGATATATTAAGAATGTGGTTGATAAAAAAGTCAAAACAAACACCAGTATTTATTTATAATTACAAAAATAATGTCAACAGAGAGATGAGCAATTTTAATAAATAACAGGTTGACAAAAACAATAGATAACAACATCTAGTTAAGAATTAATATTTTGAATTGATTGTGTGGTAGGCACATGGTGAAACATTATTAATAAATATTTAACCATTAAAAAATTAATAGATTATTAATAAAATAAAACTCTTGGTAATTGTTTCACGAATTGTGAAACAATTACCAAGTTTTATTTTATTAATAATCTATTAATTTTTTAATAGTTAAATATTTAGTTAAGTGTTAATGTACAAAATGTGGGTAGTGTTAAAATATGCTGTAAATTATATTTATCTGATAGAAATGATAAATTTAATACCAAATCAGCTAATTATATTTAATTCAATGCCGATCATTATTTAGTGATAAAGGGATAATAACAACGTGTTTAATTAACAACCATAAACCTAGCGAATTCAACATAATTTCAAACAAATTTCAATGTACGAATAACGTCAAAATAGAATAGGATAAATTAACACCTACATAAATATCCAAATGAATAGTTAGTGCTTTATAATTTATTTATAAAAAAATTACTGAAATACCTATGAAAAATATTACAACTTTTCATGATGTTAATCACTGAACTTTAAATTAAATATTTTTCAAAACATTCTAGGAATCCTGCTATTAGTAAATAGCTTAAATTTAACATATGTGGTCTGATGTTTAACAATTTTATTTTATTGGTTCTTTCAACTGTTGTGGAAGACTTTTAACAATCAATAAAATGTTCTAGATTGAAATATTTTCCCTAAAAAGCCGAATTTTGAGATGAAAAATTCCAAAATTTCAATTGACATTTTTGAGGCTAAATTAGAATTGCAACATCTGAACGGTTTCAGTGCTATACTTATACAAATAAACGGCCAGGAGAACCGAACCACAAAATCGCCAACTTTACGGAGTAGAAAATTTAGGTAATTTCTATTCGCCCACCAATAAGATCATCAAAGACCAGGATAATTTATTCATAACTTTGCTAGCTTTGCGGCGTAAAATTTTGAATTCCTTCATTAGTTAGTTTTGATGTAAAAACCAGATAGTAGGTTAAATATGGTAAAAAGTTGTAAAGATAACGAATATCTCCAAACAGTCCAAACACAACAAAGCTTCTTTATTTACTCTAAAAACAAAACCTTGTAAAGATTAAAATTACACACAAAGAAGCTGATTATTTATTTGTACCTGTTGTAAAAATAAAAAAAATAATATATCAAACCTACATAAGCTTTTATTAGTTCCACCTGCGCAATAGTTTATTCATTTACACCTACTCATAAGCGAACTATAAAAATGCTATCAGCAAATATACCAGAAACCGTACCCACTAATGAGTCGTATGTAATTCCTTATCTGAAAGTTACGTAAAGCGAGAGCACTGTAGGTACTGATAACTTGATCTGTTGTTTGTTACCTTGATAGCGTTGCAAAATTTAGAGCACGCGATATCGAATATAGCGGCGATAACGACGAGGTTAAATGTTGATTAGTCTGTTCAAAAATAGCTTTGTAAATAAAATGCCTCATTAGTCATCACACTCAGGTGTAACCAGAAAAACTTTCGGGGCGGTAACAATGTTTGGGTCAGGCTATTTTTAAAATGGGTTTAGTAGAGTATTAAATATTAATTTGGTAAATATAGATTACTTATTTTCGTTCGACTTTAGATTTTAATATTGCGTTCTTATTTAATTATTATTATGTAATAAATACATAAGAAAAAATGGAACTTTCTTGAAGAAATTGTGAGTTTTATTCCCATAACGGGAAGCTATATTTTGAAAAATTTGAAGTACAAATAATTCTGTTAGAACACAGCTCTACGGATTTTGAAATTATGTTCGTTATAGCCGAAGTGCATTATAAACAATTACCAAAGAAGCTTACAATTTACATTGTATGAAAGTATTGTATTCTAAGAAAACTTCGATTTTTAAAAAGTCATAGGACGATTTCCTTTTCGATAAAAATTACTTAATAATTTGGTTTAAAAATTAAAAACAAATTTTGACCATTACCTCCTATTTGGTTCTAAAACCAAAGTAAAATTTCTGATTAAATTTTGTCACGCGGCACTTGTGAACCGTCAAAAAAAACTTCCCTAATTTAGATTTTTATACAAAATCCCAAAGGTTAATAAAATACAACCGCCATAATCCAAAGTAACGGTGCTCAAAATTCCAAGACCTTAAAAAGTCCAACATTTAGTGCAGAAGAAATAAAAGGAAGCCGCCAGAGCTGTGTTAAGACAACAAGAGCTCGCAAAAAACTCGCCAAACTTCCCAACGGACAAATACCGAGCAAATAATTACAACTCTAAACTCCTGACTCGTTAGCTAATGTAACAGTAACGTTGCAATTTCATGTAATGGGATTCTCAGGCGGAAGAAGCGGTCCCTGCACTTCCTTTCCGACCGCTACCATAAAGTAACTCGCGCGGACGTGCCGTACCATTTCGGTATAAAAATGCAAATAATACAAAATGGGTACCAAAAAAAAACAACAAAATCCAACCTTAGAAACAAATCGCCGAATGCATCTTTGTCCTGGTCCAAAAATCACCAGCAGACATCGGCCACAAAGACACTTAAGTTAATACTAACTCGAGGATGATTTCCATTAAAAATTTTTTCTGAAATTTCGCGTGAGCAAAAGTCGCCGCGTTTTAAAAAACTCGTCGTGGAAAGTGCAATGAACAACATTCGTCCACACACTACGACGGTTTGATATCAACTGGAAAGGCCGCGAGTCCACGAACTGCAGCAGGAAGCGAGCGCGAGTTATCGCGCACCTCTCCGTCGGCCGGCGCAAGGCTTGGAAAACTCATAGACTTTTCCGCTAAGCACGCCAAGATTTTCCCTCGCACATTTACCCTTTTCCGAGAGTTACTCGACTTCGTTAGAATTATGGTATTTTTTTTGTACGTGAGGATAAACGAAATTTATGTTGATTAAAATGGTGCGAATGTAATAGTATCCCCGGATTTACATACCCGCAATGATGTGACCAACCTTATGAAAAAACTTTTTTCTAGATTTTATTTAATACGCTGAAAACACTAGGGGTGCAATAAGAGATTTTTTAAAACACATGTTGAGTAATAACTTGGATATTAAACAAAGATAATTTTTTGCAGTAAGTCAGGATTAAGTACAAGGCGGCACTAAAACGTATTCAGAACCATTTCTTTATTGTTAACAAGATGTGCCGAATTTTTGACACCCTGGTTCGATACTCGCTGTTTCTGTTTTGCAACTTTAGTTTAGAATTTATAGACCTCGGGAAATAAATTACTAAAATGGTTTAACAGTCTAGATGCGATATAACCTTAGGTGTCGAGTCTTTTAAAAACAGTACCTTTAATGAATGAGCAAATTGATACTTAAAATTACCCGTATGAAAAAAATCAAACCATCAGCAAATACTAATTCCTAAGATGAAGTCATCTAGTTCTAATGTTGCTATAACAACAATAACAGTTTACTTTTTTTTTATTATTACCTTTGATAATTTATTTTAACATGTCATTATCAAAGGTTGTATTAAAAAGTAAATAGTTAGTGTTGTTATAGCAACAATAGAACTTGGTGACTTGATTTTGGTTATCTATGTCTACAGATGAATTGATTTCTCATTCCAAAACGTCCAATAGAAGTGAATTTAAGAGATCAGTTTGCTCATTCATTAACGGTACAGTTTTTAAATGCTTGTGAATTTTAAATGCTTCCAGTATATCTAATTTACGTTCATCATCACATAAGTGTAAACATTTTATAGTGTTAGTAGACGTCATTAAATGGTTGTGTTCTGGTACGTGTTTAGCGTAACTGTATTTATGTGCGTGTTTATATTTATTATCAAATTAATGACTAATACAACGACTTAATATAAACACCAATTTTATGTTATAACTTGAAATATTTTAATAGAGAAATATAAATTGAAACAAAATGTTTCAGTTGAGAAAACACATGCACATCTAGAAAAATGTAATAGTCTAGCCATGTTGTGGCGAAGCTTTAACAATTTCAGTAAAGCACGTAGTAATCGCAATGAGTAATGTTTTTAACTATTTCTTAACCCATCTTTGCCATAAATCGCGTTTTTGTATATTTCATGCAAAGGTTAGGGAATAAAGGAAATATTAAGAAATCGATGCTACATAATAAAGTTTTAAACCTTTTTACTATCACTGTTTTACTCATCAATTAAGAACGCAAATGTTATTATATCATTTATCATTGCTGGAAACGAGATTTATTTATCTATTCCATGTGGTAATGGCGCATTACGTAGTTACGTTTTCTAAGAAGACGATGGCCCATAAACTTAACTGCAATTTTTACAATTGTCCAACAATAAATTCGTGTTTTTATTTCATATATCGTTTGAGCTTTGATTTATAGATATTTCACTAATTGGAACTAGCAGAACTCGTGGGCTACGCCCTCCGATGTTTTTCTTTGTAACTTCATGCTTGCCACTCCGAATGTTTCCTCCGCGTGGTCAGTCTGAATAAGAGTTAATGGCGGAAATAAAACGCGAAAAAAAAAACGAAAAAAAAAACACAAACAACCGTTTTGTAAAAAAATTTAAAGAAAGAAAAACCTCCGTAAAACCTTCAGGAAAAAGAATCCTATCATAGCTTCCAAAAAATTTCTTAAAAAAGGGCGAGCTAATTAGTTAAACTTATCACTTGTCCTCATTTCCAAAAAAGTGTCCTAACGGTGTTTTCAACATGTTTATGGAACTATGAAATACGCACTAAACAAACGTTTTTAGACGTTTGCTCTTCTTCATATAAATCAGAGATGTAATGATATAATAAACACATTCTGCAGATGTTGTCGCTTCATTGTCTTAATCACTCTACGTGCATAGTCACTAAAAGTAGAGTTTCTGCAAAAGCATTTAGAATTTGTAGTAAACAGTTTTGTAGTAAATACGTTTCAATAAGAAGCGGAACCTAGTCGAGCTTCTAATTTGTAGGTAAATGAATAATAAAATTCGTGTGGCATAAGTTTGATTGTTGTAAGCGCGATAAATAGACATTTCTATCCCGCGATCAGTGCTACTGCGCCGCTAAATACGAAAGTTTCGTAATCTTTCTCACTCACTGATCGGACTCGTCGTGTAGATGGATATTATTTTTTTTTAATTAAAAAGAAACTGTCAACCTTGTTAAAACAACAGCCATTTTATGAGAGCATCACTGGCAACTTTGCATTTTTGAAGGATGGTGAGATCAATTTAACATAAAAAAAGGTAAGCTTGTGTTTCATTGTTTTTTCCGCTGCAGCGCTTATTTTTGGAATCACGAGCCGCTACTGATTTACTTATCCCAAAAAAACCTTCAAGTGCATGACGCAAATGCCGCTATGTCAATCTAAAACGGTCTTATTGTGAAGAAGATCCCTAAAAAGATCCAAACATCTTATCCAACAAAAACGCCGATATTTATTTAGTCGGTCGTTAAAATGTTAGGAAATGTTCTTTGTAAACATAAGCAAATGACGGGACCCTTTGACGCAGTTCCTGTTGAACTAACTCATTACCCGCTGGTCACTCTTTGTGTCCGTAATTTTAAAACAAGTCCTAAAAAAGTCTCCGTTTTCTGTTACTTTTAATCCTTACAGCTACAAATTTAACAACTAATGGGATTCGTTTTTCGCGTCCACTAGTATGTTTGTAAGTTTGCTAAAGGTATCGAATCAAAGAAAACCCGGGTATATGAATAATTATTATAAGATAACGAATCCTGGAAAGTAATGCAGCATGAATGCTGAAATATTGTAGGTTTTTTTGAATCTTACAAACTACATACTCAAATTGAACGATTTCGAACGCTTCTTCAAAGATCGTTATTTAGCAGATAAAAGCGAATTCTACTAAAGCTGCGATCTTGCTTTCTATTCATTGCGAACTGGTGCGTTTTTCTATAGTTATCAATAATAACGAGTTATATTGGTGAATTTACAAAGCTACGTCAAAGTGAATTGTTGAAAAGCAGGTTTTCAATAATAGAGAAGAGTTTTCTACTCTTTTAAATAATAATAAAAAAAGTTCTATTTATTGTCGGAGCGTTTCTTTGTCAACGGATTCACAGAATTTGTTTTACTGGAAATGCACAATTATAGAACTTAGAAGTTGTTTTTTTAGAAAACATTCAAATATTTTTATGAAGCAAATTTCAAAAATTAATATTGTTCTAAACCATTTCTGAAACAACACAAATTTGAAAACATGTAAACATACAAAATCTAATTTCTAGCAATATTTTCGAAAAATTACAAGCATAAAGTTGATCGGATTTCTGTTAAATTCGAAAACAAACTCAAAACGAACAGAATACTTTACAAAATTGAGATAAATTTTGATAAGGTGAAAATATAATCAGTAATCAATCTTTGGCAAACTAAAAATTTAAATGAGATATTATACGTTAGTGAAAAGCTTCAATGACAACTGTAAATTTTAAAAACAGAACCTTTTTACTTATCGCCGAAATGAATTGCAGACAATTTTTAAAATGTAAGGTGCTATTTGAAAAAATAGCTGTTGGGCAACATTCATGGAACCTTCATCGCATTTACTGAAATTTTTAAAATATTCAGAATATTATGAAAATTCTCAATAATTTTAGAAATACTTTACATTTTTGAACATTTCATGAATATGTAGAAAATTTTCCAAAAATATTCAAAAATTTGTCACATTGTATAGCCAGCCCGGGGCTATAGAAATATAAGTTACACGTTAACAATTAACTTAAAAAAAAAAAGAAAACCGACTTCAAATATAAACACAAAAGTAACATAAGTTAACTAAAAAGCAAAAAATAAATGTTTTTATACAACAATTTAATACTTATTTGTTGTTCCGTTTAATGCAAGTAAGAAATTGTTGTTTATTATACAATTATTAATTGTTTTATAATTTTTAAGTCGATGCCAAGCAAAACATAAAAATTCGAATCTAATTTGTTATTGTAGCCAGGTATATAACTTTTATGTTTTACTTGGCACCGACTTAAAAATTATAAAACAATTAATAATTATATAATAAACAACAATTTCTTAATTACATTAAACGGAACAACAAATAAGTATTAAACTGTTGTATAAAAAACATTTATTTTTTGCTTTTTAGTTAACTTATGTCACTTTTGTGTTATTTGAAGTCGATTAAAAATACAAACATTTAAATCTGAGAAAAACGATTGCGTGCTTCTAAAATGTTTTTCTCAGATAGTGCACTCAAACCGGTTTTATCGCAAGCGATTAACGATTAGAATATAAATTTATCAATTTTAAAAATTTCCAAAATATTGAAAATTTTCAAAATTTTTTCTAAATTTGTAGAATTGATAAAAACGTAAAATTTAAGAAACTTAAAATCAAATATAACTATCCAAAATTTTAAAATGTTTGAAAATTTCTAAACAATCACAAAAATATTTAAAAATTTTCGGAATTGTTCAAGTTTTCAAAACTTTATAATTTTTGAAACATTTTACAAATGTCTAATAAATTTTAAAATTAAAAATGTTTTAACATGGTTGTATTTAATATACAGATATAAAAAATTAATTATCCAAATTTCTAATTGTATAAGTAAATTTCTAAAAATATATAACTTTTTTGAAATTGTCAACTTCTTAGATTTTAAACATTTTCAATATTTATAAAATTTTAATAATTTAAACAAACTTATAATTTCATAAAATTATCAAAATTTAAAAACTTTCAAAGAATTTTCAAAACGTATGTAACAAATTTCAAAAATTTAAAAAATGCTATGAAATTTCTGTGACGGTTGCCCAACAGCTTTCTCCTGCATTTTTCTCTTTTCTTGATTTCTTGATTCTTTTAAGTTAACTCTAATTATTTATAGTTATTTAAGTATCGAGGAATGTAAGGACGTAATAACATCCGAGGTAGGCGAATACGAGCTGAGGCGGAGCCGAAGCTTGTCGCCTGCCGAGGATGTTATTGGTCGATACATTCCGTGTTACTTATTAAATTTTTCACGCTACCGGCGATTTAAGTAGGCCTACAGGTAGAAATTTAATAATATTTTTGAAAGTTCGTTTTGACAGCTGTCATCGGAATTATTTTTTAAAAGCCCCATTATTCTAAGTTGTCTGTGCTTGTTACCATATCAACGAACAGTTAAAATCAACATTATTTTCCTAGGAGTGTAAGTGACACTATTAAGTTCCGTCGTCAAGGGTAACTAGTACACGAATGTTATCAGCCACTTACGATCCCTGTAGCTATGGATGTAAAGGCCTACTTACATAGCCGGTAGCGTGAAAAATTTAATAAGTAACACGGAATGTATCGACTAATAACATCCTCGGAAGGCGACAAGCTTCGGCTCCGCCTCAGCTCGTATTCGCCTACCTCGGATTTTATTACGTCCTTACATTCCTTGATACTTAAATAACTATAATAACCCGTATACAAGTAAATTTTGGAAGTTAATTTTTACCTAGCAGCGGATCGGAGCTAGCAACCTAATTTAACCTTAGATTTTTGATCATCCCTCGTTTATTGAACGCAAAAGGATTAATTCCCAAATTTCAAAAATGCATAGAGGACCTCAGATAGGAATTAAGAAATAGGGATAACACTGAAGCATAACCCTGCATGGATTGGCTCACAAAATCTGAAAAATATTATTACGGCAAGTTTATGAGAAATAATCTTTTAATTTTTTTACAAATAATTATAATATAAACAAGCTGTGCACGAACAAACGTTGAATTAATAATGTATTCATATTTAGAAAGATATACTATGATTTAGGTAGGTACTCAAAAGAATTATGTGTATCAACACGAGGAAGTACGAATAATAGCAACGTTTGTCAATTGCGATCTGGTTCTATAAGTTGCACTTGAGCAAGGATATACTCCTTTCGTAATTTCATCAAAGCCGCAAAGTGTATCCGAAAATCAATTTAGGAATTCAATAAAAGGACATAGCCAGAAGGTCCCGCCGTATTTGAGATACGTAAACGGGTCGTCGTAAATGCTCAGGTGTTCGTTCTTATTCCCAGAGCGGTGCACGAGGAGTTGGCAAATCAGTAGCATAACAAAGAATCGCCACCAGCTCAGAACTGTAGGTGTAGAACTCGCGTTTCCTTCCGGGAAACGCCAACGTCGACAAATCGTGCAGTGCATAATATGTGAGAGAGCAAGAGAACCTAAGTATTGATGAAGTCGTACACTCGACATACGAACATGACATTTATGGGTCGTTTTACGAACTTGCATGTTCTCGCACTGCTGTACAAGACCATGAAAGCTTGGCAATGTAAAATACAACCTCTTCACTTGTAAACACCCCGCTAAACGATGTGCTTGAATCTTTATGCGGCCACTGCCTTTGTTTCCTACCTAATACCATTGTTTTGGTTCAGAATCGACCATTGTTTTACTTATTTTATACGCAACCATGTTAAGCTAACGACGACATGGTATGCCTTGTATGCATTCCCGAACGGCTTAAGCTCTTGTACTTTACTGACCATGAACACGTTAAGAAACTTCTGATCAATAGGTAAAAGCAACGCCGACTATTATGGGCAGCAGTTAACTAAAAGGAATGTTTATTCAACGTACATTTGTGTGAAAAACTATTGTGAGACCAATTTAAGCGAAGCTTAAACGTAATGTGCTAAGTTATACCTGCTTTAACTTAATGAGAAGCTTCGTGGTATTATTTCGCTATGATGCTGGTAAATCGTGAAAAGATTAAGGTTTAATAACGAACGAGTAGCTGGATTCATCGATATATTAATACATGTCTAATACGTTGTTGTTTTTGTTGTAACTAGAAATGGGAATATAAAATAGTTTAAGAAAAAATCTAAAATTTTGGTGTTTTTGTTTTTATTATCGGAATTGTGCATTCTGCTGCATAATGGTGTTCCAGCAGCAGCCGAATTTACAGCCCTGATGATGCTCCGTGCAACTATAGACGAAACGCTGGAAATTAAGATGCCATTGACTACGGCTGCCGAAGCCTACATTAATTTAAAAGTCGCTGTGGCAACAATTTCAAATTATGTTGCTTATATTACGTTCCCCTTTGGGAAAGCAGCTAGCTAGTACAAGTTAAATCAACAACAAACAAAGAAATAATCTCACAACACTATTTTTAGTAGATATTATTGTACTGTGTATTGAGACGTGGATAACGCGTCCGACTTTCACTAGGGAGGCCTTGGGTTTGATTCCCGGTCAGGTCGACTGTCCTGGCTTAGGTTTTTTCCACGGTTTTCCTGAGCCAAAAAGGTTAATACTGGGACAGTACTTTTCGCGGAAAGCCTCCCTTGTTCAAATTTCTTGTTTTAACCCTTCTTTTCCGGCTGAAGAGAAGCTCGGAACTCCGGTGCGGAGTGCAAAAGACTCCTATAGCGGCCCATTCGGCCCACTCTTCACTAAGAATTAACCGACACCGATTTTCCTTCTCTTTCTTTCCTTGTATTAAGTATGTACTGTACATATAAGAACAGTTTCAAAAAAGCTGAAGTGTTAACTTCGAGTGGGCTTTCCCATACTAGATATTAATACTTGCCGTATTTTCAAAACCGTAACTATTATAATTATAACGTTGTAAAGTTTACAGACCATTAGATTTCTAAGAAAATAAGCTGTATAGGCAATTCTCCATTCTAATCCCTACTTCAAGCTTTATTTCAGCTCAGTCAGTCGTTTATCGTGATGTCAGCAAAGAAGATACCAGCTTTTATTCATGGTCTGCTTAAGAAAAAAACTGTTTAGTTATTAAAGGAGTATCAAGTTTCGAGTTTCAAAAATTCATAAAAGGCGTCACAGAGAAATTAGCAGGCCTAGAAACAAACCAAATTATAGCTCATCTTAAGCTCTACGAGCTTTGAGAAAAATATCTTGCCATTTTTTGAGCAATACTTTTTTGATAATTTCCACAATTTCTGAAAATATTTTTTACTTCATATCTCTCAACTTTTCGAACATTTTCGTGAACAGTAAAATTGCGTTTCTTATAGAGCTATTACAATAAAAAAAATTTGAACCCGACCTGTCAACACCCGTTTTTAAGTAATAAGGCGCCAAAGTCAAAATTTTCAAAAAATCATAGCGGACGCCATTTTTAAGCTACAAAGTTCGGAAAGAAAGTGTTAAATTTGTCTTTTATAAGAATTCAGTTTCAGATTTAAAAAAATCGTTTTACTAAAGCAATGCTACCAAAAAAACATGTGTAACTTCCGCTTCCGGTTTCAGATATCTTGGAAAGCTTATTTCGCCGATTTATTTTTGATATACCCCTACATTATAAAGCTCATCGGAATCGGACCATACGTTTGAGAGTTATGGAGCGCACGTACCCATCCACATGTCTGTCTAAATTTACTAAGTTTTCTTCCAGTTTTGTGATGAGCAAGGCAAATTAAATGTTAGTATATCTAATTCATATTTATTGTTTTATGACAGTTAGACGAAGTGACGATCAGTCTGAATAAAACATAAATATTATAGCTAAGGTTAACAGCCCATATTGCCGCATTTCTAGTGAGATGCATTCGAATTTAAATAAAGTCAAAAGCTTAGGTTATTACTTATGCAACACAGCTATCAGGATTATTGCACCTCTTTAAGATTGTTTTGTACTTACTTACAAATCAATCTGAAGTTATTTCGAATCCCTGTAATTTCTGATTTTTAAAAACCTTAATTTAATTCATTTATTTCTTCATAATTTAGCTTAACTGTTCGATCGCATTGAAACCATGGACGAGTTCCCATTGCCAGTATAATTTTCACACGTGCCAGCCTTATCGCTGATTTGACTTATTACTTTTCTCTGTATCGTAACTGAATTTTGTTGTTTTTTTATATAGTTACTAAGAAAATATTATACTTGTTTAATTTTTAATTAAAATACCTTTTGTAATTTGTATATAGTTAAAACACCGCAAAGGAATTGTTTTGAGTTGACTTTATTGTGCGTTATTTGTTATTAGATGTTAATGCCTACTGTTAAATGCATAAATTCACAAATGGTTCTGAACGCGCGGTCAGATTTACGCAGCCTATGAAAAAACCGCGCATTCCGAATCAGATCGAAATACAAAGTATTTATTTCTATTCTGGAGTTTGAGTTTATGCGAACAACAAAATTCTAGAGGCGAATTGTACAAATGAAAACTGTGAAGAGTAAATAAACATTTTAGACATTGCCACAGTGGTCTAGAATCTCAAAAAACTGGCCAAAATTCTAAAAGACATTGGATTTACACGAAATTTGTTTTATGTGGGTTTTCAGGGTCGCTGATTTCAAATCTGATTTTAATTTTGTAAAATTCAAAATGGCCGATTCAATATGGCGGACATTTTCACAATACTTCAACAAATTTACATGAAATTTTGTATTCGGGAGTTTTCAGGGTCGCTGATTTCAAATCTGATTTTAATTTTGTAAAATTCAAAATGGCCGATCCAATATGGCGGACACTTTCACAATACTTAAACATATTTACATGACATTTTGCATCCGGGAGTTTTCAGGGTCGCTGATTTCAAATCTGATTTTAATTTTGTAAAATTCAAAATGGCCGATTCAATATGGCGGACATTTTCACAATACTTCAACAAATTTACATGAAATTTTGTATTCGGGAGTTTTCAGGGTCGCTGATTTCAAATCTGATTTTAATTTTGTAAAATTCAAAATGGCCGATTCAATATGGCGGACATTTTAACAATACTTCAACAAATTTACATGAAATTTTGTATTCGGGAGTTTTCAGGGTCGCTGATTTCAAATCTGATTTTAATTTTGTAGAATTCAAAATGGCCAATCCAATATGGCAGACATTTTCACAATATTTTAACAGATTTACATGAAATTTTGTATTCAGGAGTTTTCAGGGTCACTGATTACAAATCCGATGTCAAAATTGTATAATTAAAAATGTCTTCAATCGTATGATGGTGTGTAATCCGTGTTTTGTATGCTTTATAAGTACAGTATAAATTAAGACAAGAAAAATTATGATAGATATTGGTAACAGTTTAAACTTTTAAACATAATTATATTTCTTGATATGTCAAAAAATTACAATTATAAATACATGTAAAAAATACTATTCGCTATTTATTTTCTCACTCAATTATATTCACAATTAACGCTTGAATCTTCAATTTGTTGTTATATATCAGTCTTCTTCATCACCATTTTCTAACTCGATGTCATCCAATGTTTCTAAGATTAGGTCTAATTCATCGCTTGAATCTTCAAGTAATTTATCAGATTCTTCATCAGACTTTAATCCAGATGAACAGGCTAGATTGGGCGCATCAGGCTTTGATAAGAGGGAAATAACTGCAGAAGGCAAATTAATACGACGTCGTTTCATCAATCGGTTCTTTAAACTTATAGAAGATATCAAAGGATCAGAAGTTTCCATGGCTCTATTAAATATGTCCGTCAAATTATGAATTCGGCTGTCCTTTCGAGCATGCATTTCTCTATCTCTTTTATAATATTTATTCCTTGATTCCGAAGCTTCTTCGCTGAAATATCCAAGAGGCAAAACAGTGTTTAATAAAATCTGTTTACCGTGAACAAGAACTTTATGTACTGATGCCGGCATCGGAAACCAATCATACAGTTCCAAGTATAAATTTGCTGTTTCAACACAAAAATCTTCAAATAGATCGGGATCGAGTGGGTACTGGCATGTGAGTGCAATCAGAATAACCCTGAATTTATTAATTAACCTTATGTCCACGTTGGTTATGTTTGAAAATATTTCAGGTTCACTGAAAGCTCGACGAGCAGTGTTACCGTTATTGGTCGATCCACTTCCGTTACTTTTAGGTTTGTCGACGTGCAGACTTAACCGCGACCAAAACTTTTCTTGCATTTCTGCTTTGCTTTTTGCGAATTGCAATTTTAAATTTTCGCCACGCACTTGCCATTTTTTAAAGTCGCATCTGTAACCAATGTGCACTATGCATTCAAAAAATCTAATCCATGCGTGCAACGGGCTAATTCCAAATTGTAAAGTATTAGGTTTTGGATTGAACAATTTCGAATTAAAATCTTTGACTTCTTTAAAATTTGAAGGTGTCGCACCACATATTGGACAAGATTGGTTAGATGCGGTGCCAGTTAAAACATTTAACACTTTGCCATCTATTAAAGTCATAAACAGAAGTGGCTGTACTTTGAACATTATATTATTTTGAGTTGCAAATTTTGTAATTGAAAGGTTTTGTATCTCAAAATCCAGATTTTTCTTTTCTTGGATAATGTGGTCTTTCGTCTCTTTCACGTATTGTAATTTTAACGGTCGACAAAACCTAACCGATTGCGGGGTTTGATTATTCCACAAAACAGTCCCATTGAAACTGATCATTCGCAATGGAATAATTGTCGTTGCAAATATGCTCGAATCAGTCATATTTTTTGCAGAATTGTTGTCCTTAAATCTTTGGTTATAGTTAGATTGTCCCGTACTCCCGTCAAATCCGCAACTAAAAATCAACTTAGCGTCATAAGGAAGAGCGTTTGCTGCAGTTGTAGACAACAGATGTGATATAACATCTTCCTGAAGTGAGCAAATCCGTTTAATAGTATGTTCAACAAGGCAATTTAAGGGTACTTTGGCCATTGTATCATTAGTCTCTAATGGTTGAATTCTGCATTTTTCTTTAGCTTGAAGAATTTTTTCGTATGCAGGATAAATGTCACAGTTTTTATCTTTTGAACTGATTCGAATTCTCAGATATTGCTGCTTACTAAAATCACTATCTAGAAAGAATGCTAAAGCTTCTTCTTGGGTAAATGGAATTGCTTTAACTGGCGAAACCAGTAATTTTCGAATTTTATTTGGCCTTGTTGGAGTCCGATTGATTTCTTTCAGAACAACTGCAAGATCCGATTGTTTTGAAGCTTTTGCTGCAACAGTGGCGGCCCGCACTAATAACTGGGAGTCATTGTTTTGTTCTCCAGACACTTGGACTGCTGCTCTTCTTTTAGACCTCTCTGACTTTTGATTAAACGGAAGCGTAGGGCGGCCAAGTGATGGTGGGGTGCTTGGGAGAGGTTGAATAACAAATTCGAATTGCATTTCTTCTTCCAGCCACTCTGCAGAACGAATTAAAAAAGTGTTTGCATTCCTGCCTGCTTGTATCCATCTTCGGTGTACGTATTCACAGAAAGAATGAATTTTCCGTTTAACAGTCTCCTGGTCGTTTTCAGAAAGCTCTCCTTTTATCGCAGAATTGAAAACATAACAACAAACAGCACTTTCTTTTCCACTTTTGCTCTGATTTCCGCCATGATTGCGCCAAACGTCAAAAAGTACGCGTTTTCTAACTCGACTAGCAGCGTCTGAAATACGTAAAAAAATTAAACCCGCAAATCTCCGCAGCTAAAATGTAACCAGCTATTTGCAAGAAGATTTTGTGAAACACTTTCTGACATATATAAGTGTATCAAAGTGTAACAATGTTTTAAAAGTTAACCTGAACTTTTATTTAAGAATATTTAATGGCGTTTTTTCTAAATTTGCGTAGTGATACAATAATTACCAAAATTTGTTTAAATGTTACATAATGCCAACAAACTTACTTTTAGAAGTAACTTCCATCATTTATAATTGAAGTAATTTATGTTGTAGTACCTTAAATAACAATATAAAACGCACAACAATTTACTACAACATGACACACGATTTACGAACCGCGATTGTCAGATGTATGGTTGCGTCCATGGCTTACTTGAAAGAAAATTAATAAAAGATTTAGTCAATTTGGTTATTGGACAGTCCCCATATGCAATTTTAAAACGATCAATTGATATTCAGAATTTGAAGATTTGGCCAAAAAACGGGAGTTTTAGACCACAGTGATTGTTAAAAAACTACTGCTGTAAAACTGCCCAAACGATTTTTTTAAATTTTTGTAAGCTTATAGAGCTATAGATGGGCAACAATATTCGTGCCTCAATCTACCAATTTCTCTGTGACGCCTACTACAAATTTTAGAAAAACGTAAATTCATGCCCTTCTCTTCAGTAAGCGGAAAACGATTACGAATTTCTGTTTAAGCTGAATTGTTCATGAGTGATAGTAGAATAAGATTTAGTATTTACCTTATAGGTGCAGCAATATCAAGTAGAAATAACCTTCTCTAATTTTTGCGAACAAATTTATCAAAAATTAAAAAAGCGTGGGGCTTACCCACAATAGTTTTTTGTACGATGTTATACTTTGTTCTTGTATCACTTCAGGGCAACACCTAACATGAAAGCAAACTTATTATTTACTTACTGAAATATAAATATGCTATACTTTTCAGATATTCCTTTAACAAACATATAATACGGAAATTATTTCAGAGAAAATGTTCGAACTGCTAAATCGCTTTACAATTAACGGCGGACAAAGAACAAATTATAATATAATGAATTTTAAACCCAATTAAGTGGTAGCGATTGCATTTCCTAATGTGTTCTGTTTTTAAAGTTGGTATATCAAGTGACCAGTCAGTTTAGGACACTCCACAAAGATAAATTAATAGCTGTTAAGTCGGGCGACCGTGCTGGTCTTTTCACATTTTTAAATATTCCCTTACCTTTAATCTTAAATGATAGTTGCTCTTGTAGGACTCGACAATTTCCGATAGTTTCTTAGAATCCCAGCCTTACACAAAGCCACAGCTTTGTGCAAAATCCAAGATTCTGTAAAACAAATCAACACATTTTCAGCAACAGATAAAGCAACGTGTAAAAATATATTAATTATATTTTATCAAATATTTATACAATATGAGAAATAAAACTTTAGTTTTTTATTTCTTTTTAAAAATTAAATAATTTAAAGAAAAACATTCACCGAACGCTGTATTAATTTTAAACCTAAAATTGAGATCTAAAACAAAAGCAAATTTCTCGGCACCAATTAGTGCCCTATCAGCAAAGTTATATGCAGTTATATTAATGAGTTCCATTGAAATTGGTGTGCAACAGTTTGGAAGTGTCGAAACTTATGTAACAAATAGAAGTAATTCCGATAGTGTCAGGGAAGTTCTTGCACCGGGGTGCCTTATGGTTCATGATGACCGACAGTATCGGGATATCGCAAGTGCAGAAGTGGAGGGCTCATAAATATATATACGCAGCGGTTTGTGCCAGATGTAACAAATGGCTGCGTCATGCCTATGCCATTATTCGTGGTGCTTTTTATTGGCTGTGGGCCGACGCCGCCAGACGCCTCTCGACATTCAGCTATTGTTGCGGCCAGTACTTCCTTACTTCCTTCAGGACTTGGCCGCGTCTTACAAGACAAAAGGATTTCGAGAACTCTTGAAGGTGAATCGATTTGGCGCTTTATTCACCTGCTAATTTTATTGTTCCGTTATTCCATTAAACTGCGAGGATTTTTGAAATGTCGTTTGTACAACTGTTGACGTGCGATAAAACTGTAACGACCAAGTTAGGGGTCCTTAGAACCAAACGGTTCCGCCTGAAGGACTCGCGACGCTTGGCTTTACCCCTTGCCGTTTGCTGCCGGAAAACTTTTTACATTCTTCTTTGTTATTTATTTGTTTGGCAATAATTGAAACTTATTGTACTGCGTCGTAATTTAGTGGAATCTTTTAGTTTATATAGTGGCGGGAAAGAATTCTGTTTAGAGCTTGTCCTTGCAGTTTTTATTGGTTTTCTTATTTCAACCTGAAAACTTCTATTGCAATTCTTTGAATTGTTATTTCTTTTGCAAGATTTAAAAAAATAACGATACGATACATAACTCCGCTCTAATATTTTTAGTGAAGCAAGAAATGGCAAGATATTAAAAAGAACTTCCAATTTTTAATAAATAAATAGTTATTCAGGTCTGTATTCAAAACTTTTTCAATTAACTTTAGGAGGATATAGGTGTTTTGAAAAATGGAGCCAACTTAAATCAGTAGTAGCAAAAACCAAAATAAGATGATTTAGTATAGTTTACCTGCACCAAAAAGTGCATCGTTACCTCCAAAAATTAAAGGAATATTTTTATTTTTATTTAATTTGGTATATTGTATTCAATGGTCAAAAAAGCATTACCTCATTATTTTTTCAAAACAACTTAACAATGCCACAGGGTTAATTTGAGGCTGTTACTGGATTATTTCTTAAAGTAATTGGTTGACAAAAAAATAAATTATCTTTTTAGCCATTAGAAATTTAAAAATACGTTTTTATTTCTCTTCGGCTTTTTCGCATTGTTCAATTCTTTTGTAAAAATAATTAATTAATGCTCTTGACCATTAGTGCAACACACCAAATTTGAACATAATATCTCAAACCGTTCCGAAGAATAAAATTATTTATATTCCTCGTACCCTTAAAGGGTTGTAACTCCGTAACGATAAAGTTTTTGATATCTATGTAAATTCAGCGAAATTGTCTTATGTTGGCTTCTAGTTTCTTCTGTATTTAGTACTGTATATTGCAAAGCCCAAACGTCTGAGAAAGTAATAGTTTTAGTTTTATTATGGTTTTGAAAGGCACAACTTGATTAATTAATTATAAAAAAATATTAAAGGTATAGGTTCCAAATCGACTTATTAAGATTTGTTACACCCCTAACACGCAACCGATACCAAGAGGTATAGCCCTGTACTAGTTTGCCACCTACGGAGACTTAACAGTGTAAAGGTTAAATGAAGTAGGCTTTTAGGATATAAAAGTCTGAGTGTTTAGTTGCAGAGGTCCGCAGACATGCTATGCAATGTATACTCGGCCGTTCTCATTGTAAATAAAATTGCCAGCGTTCGTATGTTTTAATCGTGCATTGTTTACGCCACGAGCCTATTAGCACGACAAGTGTATTGGACCGTCACAAGTCTATTGAAATTCGAACCTTATATAACTGACGCGTAAAGCTGCGGCCTGTTGTAGAGAACCGGACATCAGTAAATGTTGAGACAGATGGAAGGGATCCGGATTTGGTATAGATATACTTTGATATAAAAAGAAAAGCGTTTAAAAATTTTCCGTAGATTACTTTCCTCCTGTTATTTTGGAACAGACAAAATTATTCATTTATTTTTGAACAACAGATTATAAATGCACCATTCAACACAAGGAGAACAAAAAAATAAAATCAATATAATAACGACGAGACAAAGAAACCTTTAACAGATCGAAACGAATCCAAGTGGTGACCTGCGGTTTCCCACGAATCACGATTGTTTACTTGAATTTTTATTTTGAACAAGTCATCGTATAGACAGATAATGACTTCATCTTGAGATACCGAAGTGCTCCAGCACGCGTAGTTGCTTCTTCACCACCTTTTCTGTCCTTCTTTCCATCCGAGCGTTAAAGCGTATACTCTTCTTTGTCAGCGGAATCTTCTTTGGGATGGAGTATTAGTTCGATTGAGCAGATCGGCGGTCACGATCCACTGCACGTCATTTCAAAAATTATAGTGTTGAGCATAAAATGCGTATATAATTTGCAACTGCATTGCTTTTTGCCGTTTCACCTGACTGTATGACTTTTTTATTGTTTTATTCTGAGAACTATTTGATTTCAATAATAATTTTATTTCACACTGGCCTTTTCATGAACGCTGTTTTAATCAAGTTTATTTTGTTATACAGTGGAGTGAGTATTCTTCGCAAATAGCTTTATTTAACGCGTCATTTCCATTTTAACTTTGCCGACGTGATTAATTACATTCGTAAATAGCCTAGAAGATTAGTTTTAGTTTTTTCGTAGCTACGAAATTATTATTTAAAAATTCCCAGATGTGATCCAAGACAATGCTTTCAGTTTTATTATTTTAGAGAGGATGTGTGCAATCATGAAGCAAATGAGCCGAATTTAGCCCTATGTTAATGAACAATAATAAACATGTAATTATTATTTGCTGATAATAAAGAAATAATTATTTCCTACAGTTATATTATTTTTTCATTAAAAGTTGCACTCAAAATTGCACCACAGATGTCTAACATTAATAAGAACAAAACTTTCCTAGGGATAAATATTATTGGTTTCAAATGTGATTTTGCTAAGTTTACAGACACTCGGAACGTTATTTATTCCCCATATATGGTTTTTATTGGCTTACTTTTTACAGTTTTGAACGGATCCTTCTGCAGATGTGCTTTTCTCAGGATTAAAAGTCCCCGCGGGAATATCACATATGTTACCGACATTATATATCCATGCACAACAATCACGCCAGAAATCTTTTCATAAAACTGCATATAAAAGTTGGTTTAGTTAAATCCCTTACATGTTCGTGTTTCGTTGTCAGAGTAAGATTATAGCAAGAATGGCACTCGTTATAACAATGCAATTTATGGAGATACTAAAGAAGCACGCTCGTAATACACTGAGTTATAGTATGGTCGTTTCAGTTTCAAAGCTTCATCATTATAACTATTAAGAGTACAGAAGTAGTTGAAATGTGTCATAAACAAGAAGCCGGAGTAATAATGGAGAAGTTATTATTTTGCAAAAAAAATATTTCTGCAAATCGCGAACTTTATACAGAGTGCGGCATCGTTTTATGGAACATAGGTAACGCTATGAATGAAAAAAGAAAGCGTAATATGCCACAGATACCAAAGCCGGGGCTTCAGTGCGTGTGTTCAATAGCCAGAGTTTCGCTACCACCAGTTTCGGGTGCGATCGAATTCGATCGTCAAAATGTCTACGCTTCTAGTATGCATATTTTTCTATAATGACTTAATAAGGGAACGGAGAGACTTACGCATATGGTTTTGTTCACCCATGGCGATCTGTAAAACGATTCTACGCCCTGCATTTTTAATAAACATTGCTTGCGCAATACCTATTCGTCAAAGTATCCAAAAACTACTTGGAATCACAAAGGGAAGTTAAAAATGTTTTCTTAATATTAGTTTTTTTTGCGTACTACCTATAACATTTTCTAAATACAAATACAAATAAAGATAAATAGCTTTGAAAAAAATCGAATGGTTCTTCTTCCAGCTTTCCAGTTCCACAATGAAGACCGCTGTAATTTTATATTAACTGAAAAAAAAACTTCTCCAGGTGTTTTTTTTAAACTGACCACAGCATAACCTTTAAATTGTGTTAGCCTCTGTATTTAACAAATAGTTTGTTTTAATGTTTCCCTATGAATGGCGCCTTCTACGAATTTATAAAGTGTGGAAATTAATACCTTTTTATTAACGAGTTTATTTATTCAACGACAAAGGATACACAATCTGTAAACAAACAGTGATATTCAATTTTCTAGTCCCACATTATTTGCAGAAAATTGGTTTTTTATTTATTTATTTATTTATTTATTCTGATGCCATCTACAGAAAAAAAAATTTTTCCAATTACAGGTGGCAACCCATTACAAAAAATCAAATCATAGCAAATGTGTGCATGACAACAATAACAAAAGAGAAAGAAAAAAATAAAAATTTGACATAGTACTCTTATTAATTAATAAATAATATATTCCGATAACATAATTTAAAGAAATAATAATATAATTGTGATAATAATAATGATAATAACATTGTACTCGTTTTAATTAATAGATAACATGTTCGAATAGCAGAATTTAAAAAAGAAAAGTAGGTATTTTAGGATTTTCATCTGAGAAAAAGAATTATGTTAATGAATTATGTTAATATATTATCTTAGTGAAGTCTGTGAAGGCAGGCGTTTTTAAATTGTTTGAATGTCAATGAAAAAATATCTACAGAATTGGATATTCCATTATATAGCGATGAGAGACGATAAACAGGTGAGTTCATGGCATAATTACTTCTAGGAGTATGCAAATAAAAAGTGGAACGACTACGATTATTTCTAGGTACTGTAAAAGCAAATTTACTCAAAAGAAAAGAATTGTCAACTTGTGAGTTTATTAGTTTAAATAGATGCAGTAAGGAAGACAGTGAACGACGGTTATCAAGACTTATACAATTAAATGTTTGTAATAGTTGATAATAAGGCGTATGAGCGGGGTATTGCTTAGTTATTTTGAATGATAGATATTTTAAAAACTTTTTCTGAATATTTTCCAACATTTGCTTTTGATAAAGATAAAAAGGGGACCAAACTACCGAAGAAAATTCTAAGGTCGTTCTTACATATGCATTGTAAAGTTTAACAATAGTTTCAGCATGTGTGAAATGGTGAGAGTTTCTGATAATAAAACCGAGGTTCTGATAAGCTGATTTTGTTGTTTGTATCAGGTGATTAATAAAAGAGAGTTTTTGATCAAAGACGACACCGAGATCTTTAGTTTGCGTTTTAGAATTAAGAATGCTTCTGCTCATCTGGTAATTAAAAATTAACGGTTGCAAAGTTCGACCATAACGTATTACAAAACATTTGCTGGTATTGAAAAATAGTTGATTGTCAGTGCTCCAGAGCAAAATATTATTAATATCTGCTTGAAGGTGGCGACAATCATTAATGTTATTTATTACAGAAAAAAGTTTAAGATCATCTGCAAACATAAGACAATTGGAATGTTGTAGACACTCAGGAAGATCGTTTATCAAAATAATAAATAATAAAGGGCCAAGGTTTGCCCCATGCGGTATTCCGGAATTAACGTTATATGTGTCAGATTGCGCGTTATGATACACAACATACTGTTGCCTATCGCGTAGATAAGAAATAAAAAATTGTAAGAGATTGCTCGAAAAACCATAGTTGTTCAATTTTTTCAGTAATATGTCATAATTAACTTTGTCAAATGCTTTTTCGAAATCTGTATAAATTACGTCTACTTGTTTATTGCTAGCAAAGGCTTCGGTGACAATTTCTACAAAATTTTTATATATTTATATATTTATTTTTTATTATGTAGTATTTGGTGTTCTGTAGTCTCAAACTCCGTTTCTGCAAAATTCAAGAAATATATTTTTTCTTTCATTTTTTGCGGATTTTTCTGGTTCGAACTACAGTTATACTTTTGTAGTGCTTTTACCTCAAATAATTCCGTCACACGAAAGTGACGCCCAATACGCTGCCGCAAGAAAAAAGATCTGAGAAAAACTGCCACGGAAATAGGTGACGCAAAAACAGATGCCATAGAAAAAATGACAACCTCTATGTCGCGAAAAAGTGCCAGGAGAAATGTAACGCGCTAAAACAGTATCGCGGAAAGAAGTGCCGTCGCGAAGATGTGATGCGAAATAAAAACTAGAGAAAAATGTCGCGGAAACAAGTACCGCGAGAAAAGTCACGCCATACATATATGGAGCTTGTAAATAAATCATTATATTGTTATTATATTAATCGGCAAGGAATACAAAATCTGTAAACAAGTAGTAATACTAAAATTTCTAGAAATAAGGCAATAAGTTTTATGACGTGGTAACTGGTGTTTTTAAATTCCAAATTCCGTTTCTGTCACATTCAACCAACATATTTGCTGTTCAATTTTGCGTGGAATTTTTTGCTTCAAAGTACAGTTGTATTTCTAGTGTTAAGTCTAAATGCTTGCATCAGAAAGTCATGATCTCCCTATATAGTTGGATAAAATTCAGTAAAAACGTCCCGCAGAACAGGACCGCATGATATACTGCCGCAGGAAACAAAGCAGAGAAAAATGTGTGGCGGAAAACGTGACGCCCTCCACGCCGCGAAAAAGTTTCGGGAAAAAAGCAACGCGGTAAGCAGTTGGGCGAAAAGAAGTCGAGAGAGAAGTAAGGCGGTAAACAGTTCCGTGGAAAAAAGTGCTTTTAAGAAAAAAATGCCGCGGAATATACTGTCGTAAGCAACATGTCTGGAAAATAAAGCCCCGGAAACAGGTCTCGCTTTCTACGCATTTACAAAGCTCGTAAATTAATATATATTTTATTATATTCATCGGCAGGGGATACCGAATTTGTAAACAAACAGTAATATTGAGTTTTCTAGCCCTCATTGTTGTATTTATTTAAGCGTTTTAAGTTTAAATACCTGCATCAGAAAGTCACGATCTGCTTATGTAGTTGAGCAGAATGTAGTAAAAAAGTGCTGGAGAACAAAGTTCTGCGGTAAACAGTTTCGCAGAGAAAAATGCCGTTTCAAAAAATTGCTGCGGAAAATACCGCTGCGGTAAAAAATGCCAGGAAAAAAAGTGCCAGGAAAACAAGTGCCAGGAAAAAAACACAAACCGCGCAAAAACTGCCGCTCTCTGTAAATTTTTGAAAAGTCGAAATCAGTATCTTTTTATTTGTTAAGCCACACGCGATACAAAATTTGTGTACAGGCAGTAGTATTGAGTTTTCCAGTCTCGATGTTTTTGCAGAAAATAAGCTTTGTTGTATGGTATATGGTGTTCTGTAATTCCGAGCTCAATTCCTGCCGAATTAAAGAAATATATTTTTTCTTTCATTTCTTCTAAACTTTTTAGCTTCCAGCTATGCTTGTATTTTTTCTAAGCGTTTTTAATTCTAAAACAAATTACGATTTGCCTATATAGTTATGTAGAATGTAGTAAAACAGTTCCACTGAAAATTGCAGCGTAAATGTGTTGGGAAAAGCGTTCCGCGATAGATGTCCATACAAAAGCTGAAGAAAACAATTCTTAAATAAAGGAGGGAAGAAAAAATATAGTTTCACTTTAGATTGCAGTTTCGTATTTTTGAGAAATAAAAAAGTTAAAAAAGGCGGTTCACTTGGCTGTAGAGGCTTCGTGAAAATTAAACGTTGATATCAATTTTATGGTTCCTGGAAAACTCATCTTTTGATGTTTTATGAAAAAAAAATCTTAATACGATACTGTAAGGAAACATCGTTGCAACCACAAAAAAAATCGCATTGTTAGTAGCGATAAATCTATGTGTTTGTCATATAAAGAAATTTTTTTTTAAATACAGTTACTGTTTGTAGAGTTTATTCCTGACATTAAAAAAAGAATTAACAAGAAAAAAATTAAATAAAATAAGATAAAATTGAATTTCCGCAAAACTGAAGTTTATTGAGTTTCTGTTTCAGTTTCTTGTAAGGGATATATTTTTAGACGTTTTTTAAAGCAAATGTTGAATAAAACTAAAATGATTTGAACTTGAAGTAGGCTAAAGTGGGCAGAGTTTTTTTACTTTACCACTTTATACTGACTCCTACGTGCTTTCCAGAAAAGAGCGATACGGAGAAATACGTTTAGATGTAAAAATGCAAAATGTATAAAGTTGTAGAAATTGCATACCTGCAAAGAAATTTTTTGTTAAATAACGAATCGCTTTTCTTGCCTTTTTTTTAACTCAACAAAAATTTAAGAATTTAATAAAGCTGTTATAAAATATACCGGTTCAAAAGCAGTTATTATGCGAACAATTTCAAAAATTACACTACGCCTATAACTAACTCCTTGCAAATCACGCTTTCGACATTATAATAATGGCAATTTCAAATTTTAAAATGATAAATGTATATTTAATAATAATTACGATCCATAAACAGAAAATCAAAGTCGTACAATAGTAAATAACGAACAGGTCGTTGTATTTAAGGAATAAAGTTCAATCAATTAACTAGCATGATTAGACTGAAATCTTTATAGATATTTTCTATCGATTATAAGAATATCTTGCCGATTATTATTATAGGCAAATTGTTACTCGAACAACTTCATTATCTGTTTGGTATTAAATTTTATTTCAGCATCGGTAAGTCAACAATTCAATTCCCTTATTGTCATTTAGCTACAACCTCGTTTTCTCAGAAGAGTTGGCAAGTGAACCGAAGTAATAATAAGTATAAATGCATATCTGGCAAGTAAGAAAAGCGCATCTGTCTTAAAAGAACGTTAAAAATGATGAATATAGATGCCCTAACTGTGAGTATTTCAATTTGTGCAATGATATGAGCATCCAACTTTGCCAAACGGCTCGTCATTTGTAAATGCGTCACAGTTTAACCCAGTTCGGTTCCCCCGAGAAATCAACCGAATTATTTAGTTTGCTTCTTTTTCTATCATTTCTACTATAGTGTGGAATTAAAGTGTTAAAGTAAAATTTCTGGTAATTGGTCCGTTCGGACGAAGCGTTTGGATTTGTCTGGAGTTAAGTAAAACCGAATGTTATCGAAAATTCCATACTTTGAAATTTCTAAACTATACCAGGAACATCAAATCCATTAGCAGTTGGCACAATGCCAATACGTGGGTGAACGAAAATGCTCGGTTAGCTCTGCAAACAGAATTAATGAATAATACACTTTTTGTCTTTTCTAATGGAGCGACAAGGTCTTATTATAGAACTTGAAAGTTAATAGCATTAAATATTAAAGTTTCACTTAAATGATTACAATATTTTCAGCAGAAAAAGCAAAATTGTAATAAAACCTAAAATCAATATAAATTTACCAGCGGAACCCGTAGGGTGAGCCCCACGCTTTTTTCGTTAACTTAATTTTAAAAACTATTAAATATGCTGTGTCAAGATGTAAGACATGTATGTAGTTAATGCGCGCACGAAAATAGTTATAACGGCTTTATTTATACAGTTGTCAAAAATATGCAAAGAATGAAAGATATTTTTTTTATTAGAGCTAATTGATAGGCGTAGTTAAAATCACGCAGCTACCGCGAAACACGTTGTTGATATTAAAAAGTATAGTATTCTTAAAATAGTTGAAATTATTGCTGATCCTAATAAAGTACTTCAAATAGTCTATCGAACTGATAAAAGTTTATAACGATCTGCGTTTGCGTTTTTGAATAACAAATTAATCAATTAAAAAATTTTCAAAAATTCCTACAGGGCGTCAGACGGAAATTTGGGAAAATAGTAAAGAACAACTTTTGTAGTTCATTTCAAGCTCTATCGGCTCAAATGGTAAAAGAATAGTGTGGGCAGTTTTATACGAATTTTTTTTTGAAAATGTCCAAGATTTTGAACCGCTAGTATATTTATAATTATAATTTTTTCAAAAATATTTTTACGTCACTTATTAAATGCTATCAAATAATATAATAATTTGTATTGATTGGATATTTTGTTTTTGAGTAATCGAGCATTAAATTTAAAATTTTCAAAAGTTCGTAATGACCTTAATTTTGAAGATACAGCATTTGGTAAAAAAGCATTTGATTTGTCTTTAGATGCACTACAATGGTATGTATTTAAAATTTCTAAAAAGTGTTCAGAACCACCTTTCATCATAATCTAACAAATAAGGTCACAACCTCTCATGAAAGTAAAATGTATTTCATACTGTAGACGGTTTAACAAAGACATTTGAACTACTCAAAATAGTCCCACTTTGTCATAAATAAATTTCTCACTCCTCATCCTGGTAAATAATATTAACGAATAGTAACACTTTTAGTCCTTTTTTGCAGAAAATACTATCTATTTATTCATTAAATCAAACTAGTGACCGCAACTATCAAAATCTTAATTGTATAGTTCGTTTGGGTATAAAAATTCAAAAGCTGTGGTTTTTTAAATTTCTAGTATATTAAATATCTGTCCTTGATATTTATTAATAGTGATTGAGTTTGCTAGGTCAGATTGGGTTAGGTTAGTCTCATCTAAAATTGTTTTCTATTAAAATTTCAAACGGTAATAATTGTAGGTACTGAAAATCACATTTACAGATAATATCCCAGCTGCAATAAAATTTGTTAATCTTTTACCATGCGACCAAAAAAATGCGACAACTGACTTGGATGCCATTGTTTTGACGATCCTACCCATAATACCATATGCTATAAACAACCGGGAACTTGGCCTTCATCATCGGTGCTTGTGGTCTTAATGAAAGCAAAATATTGCATTCCGATAATACTTAAAAGCAGTGTAAGCCCACATTTGCACATTTGTATTGGAAATTGCAGCGGTCAGCTGTATAAACAAATATGCGCCGTGCATAATGAACGCGTAAATATGTGGGTTCTCCTAGCAAAGACCCTCAGTACTAAAAGTTGAGACAGGTAAAAATGATCCAGATTTAATATATAGATACATGGTAGTCAAAAGTATAAAGGCAAGAGATATTAATATTTATGCTAATAATCGGTTGATTCCTCTTTTTAATTAAATTTGTAGATTTTTTGGTAGTTTATGTTTTATAATCAAATTTTAAACAACTTAAAAAAACAACCAAGCCAATTTAGTAAATCTAAAATGATTTTTTAGCAAATTTTCTGCAAAAAAGAAATGTTGCTAAAACCTTTCCAAACTTTGAATGCCTCGAACCCGAGCATTCTAAAAAGTAAGTAAGAAGAACGAAATCAAACTAGAAGAAAAACATGTCCCTCTCAGCGCTACCTGCGTAGCGAACTCGACTAACATTTCAAAATTAGAGCTGACCGTAGACACGACTATAAACCACGATTAATCTTAATCCGGCTCTGTCTTTTCCTTAGTACCACGTACAACATGATACATAAAGGCAGCATTTTAAAATTTTCATTTAGCCTCGTTATTCTCATAAACGTACCCATAAATTCCACCCATTTGTATTACAAGTCACGAGCTCATACACCATTTGATTAACAACGCCGATATCATATATTTTATTTGAAATTTACCCTAAAGCGGGCACAGACCTAAACAGTAGCCCTATTTAGTTAATTAATCCAGGACACGATCATAGTTCCAGAAATTTTATGACCTGCAGATGTATCACAAGGTGCGGTGTAAGCATATTTAGAGGGTGGTTATTGCCCAGTTGTTTGGGGTTGTTTAGGGGGTTCCCATTATTTAGGGCGTCTAGGCGTGAGCCGTGCTAGGGACGTGATTCATCCCCTTCGCTGCGTCCGTCTACGGGTGACGCTTGACCGGTGCTACTCTCTAGGGCACAGGACATGATGGAGCTGGACCCTTCGATAAAACCAGAGGTCCGTAATATAACGGAAAATTCCTTATTTCTTGATATCTCGATGTGATGCTTTGAGACGCGTTTAAAAATTTCATGTGAATACTTCGGAATTGATTGAAAATTCCCTTTATGACCATGAAGCTCACTTTTGAAAGCGAATGAGTTATGCTTAGGGAGTGTAAGTGATGTGATGTTTGTTGGTCGCTGATTTTTCGTAAATCCCTTTTAAAAGTAGTTAATGGATAATGGCTAATTCTGGGCGTTTTCGGGCAGAAAATGCGCTTACAATAACATGATTTCATCTGTAGGGTTCCTATTAGATACTGCCCGAGGATATTGTTGTTAACACTGAATAAAGCTTCGTAATGTTATTATTGACAATTTCCTACTTAATTGTGCCAATTTGGCAATTAATTCTTTCCTATAATATAGAAATAACCCTTTTCATTGATTTATTTCTTGGGAACAGTTTAGAAAAATGTTGTTAGTTCGTAGACATAATGAATAAGAATTTGTTGAAACAAGTAAAAATTATTATTTAAATTGAGTTTAGCGTTAAAACAAGTTAAACTAATCTACTTAATTCTTTCAATAAATTTTGGTAAGTTTTCTTGTGGTTATGTGTAATAATTTTGCAACTCCTAAATATAATTTCAATATAAAAACCAAACACACAGAATTTTAGCACTACTATTTAACGATTGCGAGTTAGGCATCCGTTCCACCATTAGTTTAGTAGGCTTTTGGGGACAATAAACAACTGATTAATTTTAAAACTTAACTGCAACGTAATCTGCTCGCTTCTTTCCGAATCATTTACAAACAATTAAAAGTGCAATAGAAAATGATAACGACGGGCTATTTAACAAATTTAAATGTAAACTTTGGTTAATTTTGCTATCATTGATAGAATTGGGTTCTTTTTTTATTACAATTATTTCTTTAATAAAAAGCATATTTTAATTTTTTTTATATTACCGAGAATCTGTACCTCATGAAAATTAAAACCATGGTTATGTTCTTATCCGTGTTTCTTCAACGTTGTCTGGTCTTTATTTTTGCCAGTGATGGAATTTTTATGTGGTTTTACTTATGTTTTTTATAAACCGTTTCGTCTGTTCTATTTATTTCGAATGGCATTTTTTGCATGAAATGCAAAGAGGTACGTGCTATCCAGGGACAATTCGTTAAGACCGCTGGCTTTGGAACTGCTCTACCAAATATGCTCCGGTTCCATTCTGAAGCAGGTGACTCTGGGTATATGTGAATGTCAGATGGAAAGTTATTCGACTGGCATTTGGTGCTCCGCCCTCCCATAAGTATAGGCAAAACAAAACGTATTACAAGTCTTCACAAGTTATTGCTACTCTTTAACGAGCTTAAATTTTCACATGGCCATTTCCAACGAAGAGAGTCTAACGATGTTAAACCAGGTAACCTAGCTGGCCACTTTCTCTTACTAATAAGACAGTTTTACTTAATGTTAACTAACGTTTTTTTTTTAGATTTTTGGAAATTTAATAATTGCAACCTTGTTTGCTTTTGAATTCTCTGCTTTTTATTTGTTTCAATTCACCGTTGAGGACCGGGATTATTTTGCGGAAAGTGCTGTCTCTGAAAATTTTCTAAGGGCAGATCTTCTGTTACATTCACGATCTAGTTTCGTAAAAATTTGTGGCAACGTTCTCGATCAAAGAACTTTAGTATCTCCGTCTTAATATACTCTTCCATTTTCCTCGCCTAGGGCCTCGAGAGTGGCAATTGTATTCATGGGTATAACCCAATGATTGCCATTTAAATAAAATTAATAATCGAATGATATGTTCAATTAAAATCATTAGGACGTACCTATACGGTAAAAAGTAGCAGAAACGCTCTCCGCTTGGCGCTTTCTCTTTAGGCAAAAACAGAGTAAACCTTCAAATAGTTTGAAATTTTCGAATTCGAATGTTTCGATGCAGTTGTACACCGTTTGTCGAAAAGCTCCTAACAGCTGTTCCTAATATTCTAATGTTGAAATCAAATTATTCTAGTCTTGTTGTCCCCCGTGTTTACTCTGAGAAGAATTCTGTTATTATTCATTCGGATTCCGCAAATTTCTTCTGTATTCGGCATTTGCAGCTAGCTAATGTAATGACTATGGGCTATGAAGCAGGCAAAATCAAAACTTCTTAAAATTACTTAAAAGAGTTTCAGTAACATTGTAACGAACTAATTTTGCGCTGTAAAAATTATTTTGGTCTATTTCAGTAAACTTTAGATTTTAACGAAAATTAGTCCGTTGACTTCTTCTTTCTCTATTTTATTCTAAGCTCCAGCGTCCACCTCGTGATTTAGTTAGAGTAGGAGTAGTTCATTTTCCAAACCCTTTTCACTATAAAATGCTCTGCGCACTTAGAAATACTAGGACAGTACTTTCTGTGAAAATCTTTTTCTGTGCATACACCTTGTTCTAACTCATGCATTCTCAGTTGAAGAGGGGCTTATGACTCCGGTGTGGAGTCCGAAAGACCCCTATAGCGGCCCGCTCCTTCCCGTCAATGAACCGACGCCGATTTTTCTTTTCGATTCAGAAAGTGAAGAATTCCTTGCCCGAACTACAAAAAACTCACTAGCTCTTCCGTCTCGGTCTGATTACAAATTCGTTTGTAATAATTCCGGAAGGCCTGTCAAGAACTTTGAATTTCGTATTCATTCCTAAAATTTAGGTTTACAGTCCGCTTGTGAATTTGAACGTTTTTTACGTTTGTAATATTTTTCCCGAGTCTACGTTACCGGTTTTGCCGTTCGCCTGTAAATTTCAAGTTGCCAAGATATTGTAAAGAATATCTCATTTGAATTTCGCCGAATTCACTTATCTTACTGGTCTGGTCATATTGCAAACTGTAATAAGTTAGTAATATGGCCAGAGAACCCGTCAAATAGTTTAAAAGTTATTTAAAACCAATAGCCCTGCCCGTGCTGTATTTTACTGCAAGTTTGAATATTGTAGGAATCGAAGTTTCCTTTCGGTAAAATGCAGAAATAAGAATCCCGAGTTTGTTTTAAATTGAGCTTTCGAGTCTTTATTGTTTAAAACAATGCTTAAGACGTTACCTTAAGATATCTTGGTGATAAACTTTGGGAATCAGGATTCCGTACCGCAAATAAGTCACAAATACTGTATAAAGTAATTTTATTTAATTTTTACCGTATCCGAGTTTAAAATTATATTTTTAGTTTTATTAAAATTGGTATAACTCATTCGTTTAACTGAATTTGCTAATTTTTATTCCTGCTCTGTGACATGAAGTTTAATTCGCAACTCGTCAGTTAAATGTTTTGTAGCCGTATATGAAGTCATTGCATTTTATTTCACACACAAGTCCAGAATAGCGCTTCTGGACTCGCTACGCCTATAACGCACGTGCTCGTTTCAGACGGGGATAGAGAGACGATTGTTGAAACAGTGCAGTGCTGCTTGTTTAGAAAGTAATTAACGAATCAAGTACTATTATGTTTTTATAAGGTAGATTTTTTATTGTAATAGAAAATGCATTACATAATTTATGACGTACTTCTATAACAACCCATTTTAACAACGTATTTAATACCAAAAAATTTCTAATTTTAATTTTTATATATTCGTATATCAATGCCTGCAAGTTTGTATACAGGTATATAATGTTCTACTTCTCTGCATTCAGGTATTTTAAATTATTTAACGCCATTCAAAAAGCTTTTACTTTAAATTTTTAATTCTCTTATTCCCTCCGCCACATTGCGCCTGGGGCCTTCAAGTACCTAATCCGCTACTGCACCGCTCTAAAGTAGCCCTCTTATACTTTTTTAGGTCAGTGGCTTGTATTGTTTCTGTTGTGTTTGTGAGAAATCTCTTAGCAAAAAAATTAAATTTTTCAACTTTACTTTTTATTATTACACCCGTGATCAAAACTTGTTTCTTAAACTATGGGATTTAAAAATGCTACGTTCTTTAAAAATTACCCTTTAATTTATTTTTAAACGAATTCGGCTTAAAAAAATTTAAAAGTGATATCACTGTCCAAATATTATTTTAGTTACAAGTTATGATAAAACGTCCACTATAAAATCAAAATTTAACATTGAGTAGTTAATGAAGGGCTATTGTGTGTTCACAAAAGCATAAATTAATTATTTCATACGCCGTTCTATAACTTTCAGTCTGCAAACGGAAGCGGTAACGACCCGATCAGATCAGCGATCCGATTATGGAATTTATGTGATCGGAACGACCTGCGAATCCCCCGTCGTTCTAAACGCTTTGGTTCAAACCCATGCGTAGCAAATATCGTTATGAACGTGAGAAATCAATGATTTGCCGTTGGCAAAAGCTATAATTGCCATAAATTATCGTATTTATGTATTTGAACGTCAAACCATGTTTACTTCCCCCGAACACTTTTATCTCCAATTTCAATTTACCCATGGATTTTCTTCCTGATAAATACACTCCGGGCTGATGGGATGGGGAGTACCACCATACTTGTTTTGATCCTAATTGGATGAAAACATAAGCAAAGCACTTTGCTTGGACTTTCCTATACATCAAAAGCTTTTAATTTTAAAGTATGGCAAAGTCCAGTTGAAGTGCTTTCTTCATATTTTATTTAAAAAAAATCCAATTTTTAGTATTTGAACGTAATTTAAATCAGGCAATAAAAAATTTACATTCGTGAAGTTAATTATTTCTTTAGCCTACTTCAAGGGGGAAACCATTTTGATTAAAAAACGACTGATTTCGTTCATAAACTTTTGATTAAATTCTTGCATGGTCATTAAGAGTTGTTACAAGTAAGTCTTTCTTCAGTTTTCAACTTGATATCTGCAAATGCGTGTGGTAAAACTTAACAATCAACAATCATAATAACTTCTTATCGGCGCATGCAAGACCTCGAAAGTTGAAAACTAATTATTGTTGTCGTGTAGAACGATAGCTAGAACTCAAAATTAAATTTCAATTTTCCGCATCATTACATTCTTGCAAATTAAATTTTTGTTGCATGATGTGCCTGTTACAATCCAAGTTTAGAAATTAACCGCCCGATTTGTGTGGACGTTTTAATAATGAGTCATTTTGTCGTTAGTTTACAAAACTAGATTACAAAATGCAGCTAGTAAACAGAGAATTGTTTGCAGCTAGTTACTATTTATTAATTGAAAAAACATATCATGAAATTGATCAAAACTGCATTGTAGTTTTTTGGAAGTACCAAAAACCATCTTAAATTTGTTTGAACTTGAACCACCCCTAATTTTTGATAACACTTGCTAATTGTTTCCATTATCATTCTATACTAGCGGAACCCGTGGTCTACGCCACACGCTTTTTTGGTAACTTTTGTAAATCTAATAAGCTGCGTCGAGTTGCACGACATGTACCGAATGCGCCCTGCAGTATTGTATACTCGCAAATACGAAAAGTCGGCTAGTTTCATCTGAAAGTTTGTATTCTTGAACTGTAAATGCTAATTCAGTACATGAGGGTGATAAAATAATTGTAGATAATAAAACAACATTTTCAGATATCTGCCCTCTTGAAATCTCAGCTGCAATACAATTTTTAAATCTGATTTGGGTTAATTATGATTATCTTCAAGCACAGCATCGTTTGCATGATCTGACCTGCGTTTCCCTCCAGAGTTTTTGCTAATAACTAAACTAACTAAAGTTTAAATAAAACATGTCTATTTTTGATTTTTCGGAATACCTACTAAACCGTGCCTCGATTTTGAAAGACAATACCACTGCAGTACTAAGACGCATCCTTATAAATAAAATTATTCCGTATTTAAACGAATTCATATTTCCTACAGTTTTAAAGATATCCATGCTGTACATGTTCTATGGTACACCGTGTATATTTTGGATCATACTGGGAATATATTAAACACAAAGATAGTATTAAAAGTTTTTCAATACAGTTTTAAATACCATTATTTAAAGTAGGAGTAAAATGTTAGGGTTTATATACGACTCAACAACTAAGGTTATATCGCGTATGTCTGCGCAATTTATTTCCTGAGCCTTACTTATAGGCTTGCAATTTTAAACAACTTTATTGTTAGTACTGTACCAATAATCCACGGCTTGTTAGATTTTATAACTTTACCGCTAACGTAATAAAGCCTAATAAATTTAAATATTTTTGAATAATTTTAAAATAAGATTCTTTTAGACTAAACGCCAAAATAAAAGTAGTATTAAAAGAGATCGCTTTATCCTCCCATTTGGATACCTTGTATAGCGGCGGCTTTAGCAAAATGTAAATTTCCATAAACTCATAAGCATTCAATGGCGTAGTTTGTATAAAGTTTTATTGTCCGGAAAACTGACTTTATATGGTCGCGTATTTATTCGGCCGAATGCGGATGGCGAAGTCCGAGGGGTCCCTTGCGGTCTACGATTGGACAAATTTCCATATTTCATAAAACTTTGCGGATCCCTAATCTGAACGTGCATTGTCTGACACTATCGGGGAGAATACGCCCTTACATGCATAACGGAACGTTTTCCATATCATTTGAGAAAGAGGAAAAGGAGAATAAATAGCAATACATAAATAAAATTAGCCCTAACGGAAGACAAAAGAATTAAAACAAAAACAATGTTTATTTCCACTACACAAACCCCCAAACAGTAACAAACAACCATCTTATAGCATGTTTCAAAACTTTTGCGCTCATTTAATGTACAGTGGCAAAACTATAACTGAATTTATGTTATGTCCCCATCTGGAATAGTCAGAGAGAGAGAAATGTATTCAGTGCAGCTCCCTGCATATAAATTTTGCAGATAGAACAATATTATACAATGCGTTATCTTTTTGTTATCAAGAAACGCAAGGGGCGCGCGTGTTGAAGGGGAATAGGGGCAAGAACGCCTACATATCCCTTAAAAAGTTTGACGAATGGGTCGGAGCAATTATGGCAATAAAATTTCAGGGCACATACGCGCTGCATTCATCAATATGAAATCTGGTAGGTAGCAGGTAAAGTTATTGATGAATGCGTCGACACGCACATACGACATCGGGGGTTTATCTGGAGAGACTTCCAGACAACACGGTCTGAATCTATTCTTCAAACCATCGATTTATCAAGGCTTTGACAGATCAAATCTCGTATCTAAACAACCCACTGTTGCTTTTCCTGAAGCAAGAAATTCTTCCAAGGATTCTGATTGTGAATATTGAAATGTGGTGAGACATTTTTATCGTTTTGGGAATATTTTGATTCTATGCTTTCAAAATTGTTGCTTATCATATTTTTAAAAAGTATTTTTGTATTAATTGTTACGCGCTAACAGTGACTATAGGTTGACGGAAATAAGGTACGGCCACCTACTTTAGTTGGAAACTAAAAATGGTATACTTTAAGGCAAATATCTAGTGTTAAAATAGGAGCCGCTACAATTTTTTGAGGATTTTGACCTTATTATGTACCATTACTCAAAAACGAGTTGTTAGAACGGCTTAACGTTGGGTTCTTGTAATAGCCCTAAAAAGGCAGAATGTGACTACGTATAAGAATTTTTAAACTACGAAAACTGAGAAAGAAACCTTTTATTATTTCCGAAACAGAAAGAAAAGTTTCTCACGGAATGTGGGGGTATATCAAAAATAAGCTTTTAAGAAAATCCGATACCGGGAGCAGAAAACATGATTTTTTGTAGCATAAATCTGAAACCGGAATCTGATAGAAAACTCTAGTGCAGATTGCATGAATATAAAATAGCAACCGCTACGATTTAAAAAAATTTTAAGTTACTACTTTTTTTTTAAGAATCATGAGGCAGTGCGTGAGCACGACTCCATGATTCCCATCCCACCCCCTTACCCGGGCTCAACGGACTTGCGCTATACACCGGTCTAACATGCCCCACCCCTGAAAGACATGCAACCCAACATACACACCGCACACACCATCCATGGACACGACGCCGGATTTAACTTATTCAGAACAATTTCCGACGGGCAGAGGACTCGAACCTACTGCCGTTGGGAGTTTAGTTACAAAGCCTGAGACTTTAACCACTAGACTACCCGCTGGCCCTATTTACTACTATATTACTAAATAAAGCGACTTGATTCGGGATGAACTTAGCACTACGCAAAAAAGTCTACTAGTAATCTACAAAGACATTGAAACTATCTTACTTAGTTTCTGAAAGAACTAAAATAATGAAATTTTGAATTTTTTTTTGTTATTATAACTCATTTGTCATTTATATTACATATTTCGAGTTAACGCATTATTAGGACAGTATCTAAATCCGTTTTCAGATTTTGGACATTAATTTTATTTCATCGTATACTACGCACAAAGGACTCTCAAAAAAGTTGTATCTAATGCCGATCATACTTTTTGAGTAAATGGGCGTTAAAGTCGAGATTTTCAAGAAGTTGTAGCGACTGCAATTTTGAAGGTAGAAACTTCGGTCAAAAATTTTTCGATTCGCCTTAAATTTCTTTCCTAGATCCCGTGGTTCATTTCCAAAATTTAATTTAAAAAAAAAAGCTATCATACAAACATGTCTAACTTCCATTTCGGTTTCGAATTTTTTTGAAAAACTAACTAAAACTACAAGTTTCGATATACTGCAATGATATATGCGTGGTCTCGTATTACAAGAAAACAATTGCCTAAATGCCTGCAATTCACGCAATTCCAAATTATATTTTCTATGAGACTATTTATTAACTTTCTCGGGGTCGTTATTAAGCTTGGAAGTACAGTTATTACTGAATATGAATCAAAAGAAAAATAAACAAAATAATATCAACTTTACAAAAAGGTTTTATTCAACAAATCAATTTTTTGATCAAATTTTCGAAAAATCAAACAATTTCTACTAAATATACTATTGTTGTTAAAACCGAACACTTATCTTTGTGTCTCCTTATTGAGATATCCTTCACTCGATAATCGTTGAATGTTCAACTTCTTCTTCTCTGGTTTTCAGGCTCCTCAAAACCACAGCACTCGCCTTTGGTTAGAATCCTCCTCCGCTGTAGCACCAATATGTAATGGACTGCTTTTATCTTAATTTGTACTTGGCTTTTCTATTATCATAACTGGAAACTCGTTCTGGATCGCTTTGTATTTATTTATTCTTTTGGATTTTCCACAATTCGGTGACAAACACTTCCGTTTTATAATAGGTTCTTTTAAATTCAAAACCACTTTTATATTACTTTAAACTCGTTTTTTCCTTTATTCATTCAGCGAATACAAAATCCTCTGTCTTTGTTTACAAAGACGAGCCGTAACAAATTAAACAAATTTTGCATTCTTTTGTCTTGTCTCTTGATTCCCATTTTTTGAAAAAACAAATAAATCTCATGACAATGAGTACTCTTTCATACATTTGTCAAATTGACATTCAAATCCATAACCCCCACAAATGACATTTCACAATGCACAAACAAGTAAGTCTAAAAACTTCTTATAAATTAAACCTTCTAGACAATTCTGAACTGAATTATAATTAAAATTAACATAAATAAAAATCGTATCAATTTGATTGTGTTCTTCTTTCTTTCAGATTAAACAAAACTTCACAAACATGAAAATACAAACGATACAATGACAACCACATTGTTTGAATTTTAACAAGAAATTATAGCAATAATACGCAACCCTGAGTTTATAAGTTTGAATATCAAAACCTTACAGTCTTCACAAACCTCCAATCATAAATTGAACTGTAACAAGCATCCCAAAAATTGCCTTCCAGGAATTACAACTCTGAATATCATAGCAATACTTCTTGATTTAAAATTTCATCAAAATCGGCCCAGTACTTTCGCTTGTAGAGGGCGTAACACACCCACCCACAGACCCACCCATACAGAGAGACAATTGAAAAACACCTTTTCGAGTTCCTTGAGCACCAAAACGTGTATTACCGATGCCGTTCGAATTTTTTTATGAAATCAATACTTATCTATACCGAAAGTATGGGAAAGTAAAAATATCTTCCACCATATTATTATCCTGCATTAATTTTTTTATAGCAAGTGGGAAACTAATATACGTCAATGTCGAATAGTAAAATTGTTTTGTAGAATTTAAACAACTTACAACCGCACTAAAACTAAATTAGAATTGCCGCTGTTTTTTTCAGAAAGAACGTTCTAATTTTTTTAAAACTTTTTCTACAACTCTATTCCGACCCTTAAAGGCATTTGTTCCTGAAATAGCCGCCCTATAAGATAGTTATTTTGTAAAATGCCTTGATAAACTTAATTTTATAGTGAGATTGTATTAGATAAAGACAGCTAATAAAACATCATTATGTCACACACATTTCACAACTCCACAACATTTTATATCCAAACCCCAATCACTCTAGAAATCAAACAAAGACATTTTAGGGACGTATCAAATGACACATGTGTACACAAACTGTCTCCTAAAATCGGTCATGACCCACCATCTATCTTGGACAAATATGTGTACAAAACAAACTTTAGGGAAGTTTGGAGTAGTCTTCAGCTGATAATACTAATTCCGATATTAGAAATAAACATGCTGGTATTAAGCAATAAATATACATATAAAGTTAAAAAAAATCTCGTTTTGGCTTAAGACTTATTTAAAGAAAATTGTCCCATAAATTTTAAAGAGCCAACCCTCTTGTCCGGATGTCTTGAAAGCATTCCAATTTACAGCAATAATGGGCATTTTAAAAATACACCCAACACATTTACACTCACTTTCTAATCTAAATGGTGGAAACAAACATTTACACGAAGGCACGTTAAATATTTGTTGCCAAGGTGAAGAAGATCATTTAAAATATATTTTTTCTCCTTTTCTGCCTTTGTGGCGGGCAAATTCAAGAACAAAGACGCGAGCAGGCTGAAAAAGCACCCGTCAAAACAGAACGACTACTTGTAATCTGCCAGCAACCACCAAGATAAGGGAGTCAAAATTGACAGGATATAAATATCAAGAAATATTTGTAGAAATTCCGGGACACCGGATTTTTGAGGTTAACTCGCTATCTGTTAATGCTAAATATAGCTTGGGGTGGAATCTGAATAAGATCTATTAGTCTCGTTTATTTAAATCACCATGCGTGCCATCAATTCTGGAAACAAGATGGGTTTTTAACATTTGTGGGCCTGTCGATAAAACGATTTGATGTATTGCTAAAATGACAGTTTAATATGTGAGCTTTGGTGGTTTGGAACAGTTGCAGTCGAAATATTACATCCACAAAGCTCGTTTATGTCATGTTATATTGTAATGAGATTTAATTTTTGGAATTATAGCGGATCGTTGTTATTCAATTAATGTAACTAATTATTGTATCATGTTTTATGCTTTGTTGAAACACAGGCTAACAATAGTATAATTTTATAACTTTTATTAGCAACTAATTTCACATCAAACTGATTATTTTCTATATTATAACAATTTGAAATGGAATATGTAGGAGAAATACAACAAAAACCCAATAAAGCAAACTATTTTGAAAATAAATTAAAATATCACGGGAGGCTCTGAATAGATTAAATCAACAAGAATATTCTGGAAAAAGCTCAAGTGTGAACTTTGAGTGGACTTTCCCATACTAGATATTATTACCGTATTCGCAAAACTGTAAATTTTATAATTATAATGTTGTACATTTAAAAGTTTGCGGAAATTAAAGTTAAAAAAAAAGTGCAACGGTGCTTTTAGACACACACTTTCCACGATCTGTCTGTAATGAAGGTAAAGATCTCCAGGCTAACCTAATAGAGGCGATTTATCGCCCCACAAGATTGGGCAGAAACTTGACAAAAATCATCAGTCAATGGTGAACATTTCGAACACTTCATTTAATATTTCTGTTTTAATTCTTAGTTTTTAAATAAACTTGTTTATTTTCAGTTACTTATCATTTTGTTCTAGATGAATATTTTCTTCTGAGCCGTTCGGATCAGACGCAGAATTGAAAGACTTTTTAAATGAGGTGTCACTCAACTCCTTTTGCTATTTAATTTTTATTTTTTTAAGTGGCGCTTAGCCGCTATTTTGCAAGATACGAAATTTAAATATATGCTAAAAAAAATAGTACTTAACCTCCCGTTAAAGGATACAAAATTTTGTGCCGAAACATAAAAAGTTAGCAAAAGGGTGGTTTTATTCTATAGACACTCTGTATACACACATGCAATCATGTCAAAAATCGATTGTGGTACTCTAACACGATTTTATTTGTAAATCACGAGGTCGCCTGTTATACACAATACCCTTCTCCTAGGTATACTTTGAAAACAAGTAGCAAAAGTAAAAATAACTTTGAACAGCGTTGCCCTTTCATTTTCTCTCTCTTTACTTGATTCTGTGACCCCTTTTCTTTAAATAATTAGAAATAGTTTTTTGAGGAGTATTTTTTCTTTAACATTCTTATTTAATTTCACATGTTTTAAAGGTTTTGTGTAATCTCTTGAAGCGTTCTCTCTTTTGTGTTTCTATTAATTTCTTTCACTTCTTCTTCTTCAGAGCCCTTCGCTCTCGAAAGAGTGTGGTGACTTTCTCTCTCTAATTTATTAAAATAACTTATAACACACCTAAATCCCAAACTTTAACCTAATCTAACTTTCTGAACTTCTCTCCCAAGTGCATATATGAAGGGTTGTCCACAAAGCTTACCACAGAATGCAGCAGCAAAGTCTAGTCAGAGCACATCCATAACTAATTGCCTTCTAATGGCACCATAAATATCAAACAGAGATTAGTGTCGGTCTTAACTCGAAAAATATGATTGAATATCATTCCCGAAGGACCGACATAGTGTCCTTAGTATTTGGAATTCGTTATCCGTTCCTCTGTGGAGTTCTTTGGAGCGGATACAAATAATACAAAACCAACGCCGCGCGGCCGGTTCGACTGACTTCTGTGCATAATAACTCTCAAAGGGTGGCACTTATAAAATCATAAATCACTTATCGTCAGGAGAGATCGTTTCCTTGAAGAGGGTTTGATTTCTGATGAGTATTTACAGATACCCGTCTCAAGGGCTTGGAATATCTTTGGACTATTGTTAAAAATTTAATTTCAATGTTGGCTCCCGGTTATTTGGGAATTTGCAGAAAATACAACATTACATTATCAGTGGCACTAAATCCATCATGGCAGAAAAAGCTTGGAAGTATTAACAGGGTGGAGCTTTTGTGAGAAAAACGCTTGTACTTAAAATAGATTGATAAATACAGACAAATTAACGTCAATTAAGGCCTATAAAAGGGTCTCGATTTTCCTAGAACTATCGACAGGCGAGATCGATGCGTGTTACTGAATGCACCCATCCATTACTCACCCAGACGCGAACCGATTCGCCCCTGATTTTGGCTGCCGATCAGAAGCAACACGATCGCTTTTTTTACTTCAACAAAATGAAAGTTCAACATTTATTTCTTTTGTATTTATTAGCTATTGAAAGTTTTATTAGGTACGTAATTTATTATCTACTGCTTGTTGCTGTTTTTCTAACAGTTTAGTCAATTCGAAAACAACCCCTATTTATTTAAATAGTTTAACTTAATTACTCAATATTAATTGTAAATGCAAAAAATTTGAGAAATATCGGTTCAACACTGTGGGATTAGTAATTTTTAACAATGTAATTAATGTTAAAGTAGCATAAATATGAGCGTACTTTAAACCAATAAAGAAATGTGATATATATTCACCAAAGTTTTTTTTGTGGACAATTTTATTATTTCAACAGGTAGACAAAAAAGCTTGAAATTTAGCTTATCAATGAAGGGTTGGTTCGTGAAGTAACGGGACTAATTCTACTAAAGTAACACTTTTCCTTTATCGTTAATAATAAAGTAAAATGTTAAATACTTTTGAAATGGTAATATTACTTTCTATGGAAATATACGTGACAATCTATATATGTATATCAAAGTGAATTTTTGTGTGTATGTTCCCCATAGACTCCGAAACTACTCTGCCGATTGAGCTCAAACTTTGACACAAAGTGGAAGGAAGAAGGAAGGTTTTAGAAGGTTAATTTTTTTACAAAGAATAGACTCCCTAGGTGACGCTGACGATGTTTACGAAAATGTGTGTTTATTGTCTGATTTCGCTTTATTGAGGCGTAGCAACGCACGCCGGATATTAGCTAGTATATAATAAGACGTTACCTTCAGAACAACAAAATACCTACCACTGAGCCTAACATAAACACTCTGTATCTGTATAATAATCAATTTTATTCATTACGTGTATATCTGTCTGAGGATGACGCGTCACAAACAGATATGGTTGGATTTTGATCAGCTCTGGTATGTGAAGGTATATTAATAAATTCACTGACGAATTAAGCTTTTAAACAAATCCGAAACCGAAAGCGAAAGTTAGACTGAAAACTGAATCTAAAGCAAGATCTTAGGGCAAACTCAACATTTTTTCCCTGAATTTAATTTTAGTTCTAATACAGCGACCGCTACAAATTAAAACTTTTGTACATTTTAGATTAAACTGTTTGAATTTTTTTTAAATATCGAAACTTTCAAAAGTTTTATAAATAGGAACATTTATAAAAAAAATATAAAATTAAATAAATGTTTAGAAATTTCTTAGTAATTTTAAACATTTTTAAAAATTTTCATAAATTTCCAAAATTTCATGAAAACAAAATTTTGAACATTCTGTGTTTTTTAAAAATTTTATGTAATTTAAAAACTGTTAAAAACTTTATATAAATAGCTTTAAATAAACTAGTTTGAAAGTTTTTAAAATTTTCATATTTTCAAAAAGTGGAATATTTTGAAAATTATAAAACTGAAAACGCTTTTGATAATTTTAAATATACATATTTAAAAATTTCATAACTCAAAATTTAATAGCTTCAAAAAATTTAAAAATTTTGAGATCTATGAACTTTAAAAAAACTTATTTTATTCGTTGAAATCTTAAATCGATTTTTTAAGTCTTTAACTTTACGTCTAATGTAGTCATTTTTCGGCTTCCATTCAATTTAGCTGTTCAGGTAAACAACCAAAAGCAAACCTCCCAGAGGTGTTTTCTGAATGGAAGATGGTGTTCCTATTGTCATTTAACGCATGTTTCTGCCAATGTTCAAGTAGTTCTAAATTTTTGATAAAACAAAAAATTGTCCGTGGGGGTAACCAAGGGGTGGTGCAAAAATTGCGCTTGTGCAGATCGGCATTCGACTTACATAGAACACGAATCTAAGGTTTTTGTTTTCGAGCGCGTTTTTGTTAAGTATAGCGAGGATTTAAAAACGATCTGGAACTGGAAACTTAGATATGTTTTTGAAATAATTTTCTTCAAAAACTTGTCTAATTTACCTAAAAAATAAATTGACGTATTGATATAAATAGTAACAGTACTGGAAAGATATAACGTTGATCATGAAATTTTTTTTAAAATTATTATTTTTTTATTTTGGAAATTTACAAATGATTCTTTCTCAAAAACTGCATACAAACTGTTTTAAATTTTTTGAGCGAAAAAAGCTACAGGGAGGGTATGGTTGTTTTTGTTCGAATATCCGAATTTCTTTGTGACGGCCGCTATAAATTTCTGAAATTTGGAAAATAATGACTTTATATTCAAACAGCAAAATGCAGATGCAGTAATGCTCTTTCTCTTAAACCCTTCTTTTGGAAACCTAATTATTTATTAGGATTACTGATGCTATATAGTCTCTTACGCAACAACAAAAAAATCGAATTGTTTTGTACTATTTCGTAAGAAAAATTGAAAAAAAAATTGAAGTTGACAATTTTCAGTCTTTCACAGTATTTAGTTTTTAAATGTAGCTAATGTTAATGCTAGAAACTTTTGTAATAGAAGAAAAATACTGTTGAAAACGTAAAATCACTTATTTTAGATGTATGAGAAAGTTCACACCATTTGCCCTTTTAATTTGTAACGTTTAGCCTTTTACTGAGTTTCTCGATTTCCGCCTCTAAACTAAGACAATAAGAACAGAGTTCACAATAAAACACACGCTCCGACGTATTTGCAGAGAAAACTATGAGTTTCTAGGACAGACCTAAAGCATTAATCGTGTTCGACGTGCTGTCTAAGATGGTAAACCCTACAATCAGTAGCTTTCCATCTTAGAACGCTACAATTAATACGGAGATCAATAGACAGCTATATCAGCACTTGCATAACAGTTACAGCCAAACAACGAAACTGTTTAAAAAATGCTTCTTAAAGCATTTCTTTTTAAACCAAAGTATGTAACTGCACATCTTTAAGTTGTACATGTAGGATTTAATTGAATTTTATGGTGGCATCGTTTTAAAGCGCTAATCGAAAAAAATAATTCACCTTTACTTGATTAATAATTCTGTCAAACGAACCTGACTTTACAAGATTAAAGTTAACCAAGACATGTGGATGTTGTCAAATGTCAAGTTAAAACTAAGTGCCCATTTATAAGCAATGCCTTATTAATTACAAAAGTTTAAATCCCATAAAACTGTGCGGAATACCTCTCTCATGTTGAATTAATCGTCTTTAAGTTAAAAATGTTGTTTCGGAATTTATACACACAGTGGTAACAAAAAGTAACATAGGTACGTAGCAATTTCAAGATTATCGCTAAAAACAAAATTTCTGACACGCAAAAGTGTTTCGGATAGGGCGGTTTGAATTTCAGCAGTTTCCTGTAATGTGAGCGGTTTCAGTTTGAGTTGTGACCTATTGAGGCGGTTTTCGTTTTAGTGATAACACTTTGGGCAGTGGCGTAGCCAGTGCTATTCAGTGGCGTACCTAGAATTTCTTTTGGCTTGGTCGCAAAATAAGATAGAGGCCCGTCTTAGACAAGTTTTGTTTGCGAAAAGGGCGTTCAAGGCGTTGTCCAGTTAGTTTTTCAATGTGGCATCTTAAATTATAGCATTTTTAGCCGGAAATATGCCACTGACTTTAAGGGTTAACTAGGCTTCTTATTAATAAATTAAACACTATTAAGAAACACCAAAGCATTAAACATTTTATTTCAAAAAGGAAAACTAAAACAGTTTTTAAAAACAAACACTAAAATGTAGACCCCATTAAATTTACTGTTGTGTATTATACTATATATACCGGGTGTTAATGAAAGATGGCGCACTTTCTCTCTTTTTTGTTTATTAGGATAAACAAATGGAATTTTAATATGTTATATAACAACGAGTTACTATTTTCACTTCCGGTTTCACCGAAAATGTCATCAACTTTTTTATTTTCATTCCAGTATCCTGTATATTTTTGGATGTATGAAATATGTATGTTATATACCAACGAATTACATGAGCTAACAATTCAATTATTTTTACTTCCGGTTGAGCTCCTGCAAAAGAGATGATAGCCACGCTACTGCGTTTAGGCGGTCCTCGACATAGTATTGATCATCTCATTTGGAATCACCAAAGTTCTCATCCCGGTTGAGCGGTCTGTATTTGGCTAGTTTTGTTTATAAGACAAACTGTCTGAATTATGTAACAACTTAAGCGGTTCCAGTTTGAGTGGTCAACCAACCTGAACGACTTTGATCTTTTAGGGAAGCGCAGTTGGGCGGTTTTACTGCGGTTATGTGGTGCCTATTTAGACAACGAAACTAATTACAATTCTTTCAATTTTATCACTTCCATTGAATGACAGAATTGTGCTAACAAGAACTTGAAGTGTTTCTTTGCGAATGCGGCCGCGTCGGCTGAAATTCCCGACCAGCATTAAATCGACATTAGAATTCCGATAAATGCTCCTAAACGAGCTGCAACAGTCGATTAAGGTGCAAGCGAGCCATCGACGGAACTGCAAGTTTGTGGTAGACTGGCGTGATATGTCACAAGAGACGAGTACAGGTTACCAGATGCAGAAGGGAGGACATGTGTTTGACAGGCTGCATTCCGGGGCGTATTTCGCATTCCGGCTAACGAGCCGCAATGTCCGCCGGTAATTGTCTGTGGCCCCGGGGTACGGTTATGCTCCACATTCAGCTGATGTTGCTCTAACATTCGGCAAATATACATACATAGATCTGGCTGTGTGTGTTTTCGAAATTAAAGCACATTATCACCTGCTGCGCTCGATGAACGAACGCTGTTGTTTGTTAATGGTCTTAATACATCATTGATTACCCATTACCAGCTTTATTGCATTCTAAATGAGTTTGTTGGCAACATTGTCAGTTCTTGACTCTAATCTTTCAAACTGGGCTTAAAATAAAGCGGAAAAGACTACATTTTGAAGAACAGAATTAAAAACGGCTGTCCGCTACAGGACCTTCCTCGAATTAATTACAATTTTTAAAAATTTATTTTAAAAGTATCGAGAATATTGACAAATTTATGGAAATTTAGAAACCTTAAGTTTCTTGAGGCAATTACAAATACAATTTTAAATATTGCGAAATAGTCCATTAAATTTTTTTCAGAAATTTAGAAAAATTTGGAAATATTTTAATAATTTTTATTTAATAACTTTGAAAATTGTAGGAAGTTTTGAAATTAAAAAAAAAATTGCTTAAGATCGTGTTTGCGCATATCGGCTATTCGACATGCGTAGAATACGAATCTGAAGATCTTTTTCGAGCGCGTCTATTTTGAAGTAAACCACCCCTCCACTTCCTTCGTTTCTTTTTCGGACCAACCTCATGTTGTTGCGGTTTCATCGAACTGCGATTAGCAACCTTTTGGCCAAATTTATGACACAAAGGCCGACAGACACACGGTCGGTCTCCCAAGGCCCTAAAATCCTACGGAATAGTCAAAATGTTTAGGTTAAAAATGTTTACCATAAAAGTACCTTTCTTTTGAGCATAACAAAAAAAACTTTCGCTGAATGATCGCATTTGCTCCAAATCGTAAATGACGATCACAATACCTTTCTCTATAGGCTATACTTTGCATAGCGAGGAAAATACGAATAAATAGCTTCAATAAGAAGCTACTAATTATATTTCCCATTCCTACGTCCCATTTCTACACTTCCTTAAAATTAATTTTGTTTAGATTCCATAACCTATACAGATTCATTATATTTCCAGCGAAATGTTATTTCATGTAAATCTACTTCATTAAATACTTCGTATCATTATGGCAAAGGTAACGAGCGCATGTGAGGGAACACAGACTGCAGTGGAGTGGAAAATGTAATGCTTCACTGCATGTAGGTAAAATAACACGCCACGGTTACAAGTAAATTTACACATAAACAAAAAGACTTTTGTATCAAAAATACAAACCATTCAATTTTAAAGGTACGTCGAACCCAGAGAAGAATTCCGCAGGAATTTTTGGTGGCTTTTAAAAAACAATTATAATCATAATTTTAAAAAAAACTGGTAGTTGTTAAGTTGACGTAGTTATAGGCGAAAGAAAAATAAAGTAATAAATCGAATCACTTTTGCTTTTTGATGTTTACCAGCTCGACTGCTTGTAACTTTTAGTTGTAAGTATATAAATATTATTGGTAAGTGAAAACAAACAGGCCATAGCGTAAATGCGATGCAGCACCACTTTGCGCTAAAATAATCTCTTAGAGGGCTTTTTTTGTATCATGGGGGAGAGTTAGTAGATGGGGTAATCCTGTCCAATTATAGAGACATCCTTTGAAGAGTAACAAAGCATAAAATTTCTGCAATATGGCAGCATATGCTATTATGATTACTGTAGCCTAGCTTTTACAAGAAAATTTCCATCAGAAAAGAAAATGATGTTAGAAAAATAAGCCTGATTTTATTTACAAAAATTGTCGATATTTTGCACAAATAATGAGCTAAATTGTGTCTTTCCTTATAGGTTGAATGTCAATTTCTTTTTGCTGATTACAACACAATGATACATGCTCTTGTAGTATCATTTTGTAAATATGAAAAGAGGAGCTGATAGAAGAGCTCAAGGCAAATCCAACGCTTTTTTACGAACTCTCTAGCTTTAATATGGCCGCCGTTATGATTTTTGGAAAATGTTGACGTCTCATTACTCACAATCACAAACGAGTTGCCAAGACAGCAGAAAATTTGGTTATTGCAATAGCCCTAGAGAGACACAATGTACGAAAATTATTATAATAGTGAAAAAGTCCTCTACGAATTTTTTTAAATGGAAAATTACTAGCAATGTGATATTTCGAACAAAAATAATCAAACCTTTCGATTATCGAAATATCGTTCGAGATGTCTCCAATAGTTAGGGAAAATCATGCGTTGATTTTTCTTTTTTATATTTAAAAATATAAGAATAAATAATATTTTTTAGTATTGTACACTTCGAATGCGAGCTTTTACGCAAGTGATAACCAGCTGCAAATGCACAGTCCGAGCAAACCTGAAGCATAACTAGTCAGGAATAAATTGATTTGAACAATAGAATGAAGCAACGAGCGTCTGAATGAATTACACTTGCATATTAAATTGTAAAGTAGCAGAATATCGATATATTTTAAATAAATCCTGTTTTTTGAACAGTCCGAGAAAAGAAGATGAGAACGAGGTTCGCAAGTGCGCATTTGGTACTAGTAAAATCGCTGAGCTTTTATATATTGTTTAGATGTGCGCGTGCTTTAGATACGAATGATTATTCCAAATAAATATATTGATTATTAAAATTGTTCGAGAACCAATCATTCGGTTATGGCCATCACTAAAAATTGCTGCTCGGGGGATGGTAAAACGGTAGGAATGGCACTGTATAGTTACTTTTGCCGCTTTCGCAGCTGTAGTCGTAGAGCCTATACAGTGCGGTGTTGCAAGGTCACGTACAGCGTTTTTGCACTAGCAATTTCTACAAAAAGTTTCTTAGATTTCTCTAGTATCTTGCCCCTCTTTGTATTAATAAATTAATGTCAGAGATAGTCAGATTCAACGGTTTTCAGGCAATCCATACATATATAAAAGCTCAAAGGGTTTTTTCTCCGGTTCCTCCAGCGGCTACCGCTTCACCAATTTGGACCATTTTTTTAAATAAAAGGTCTCTATCCTCAGATGGAACATGAAACATTTTTATATTCTTATTCTACGTCGTTTTTTCAATAATAATTATTTTAATTTATAATATATATGAAAGTCTGTTAGACGCGCTTCACTTGAGGCGACATCTACACTAACGTCGCGTCTCCCTTATAGAACTAATGCATCACGTGACATCATTTAGCTGAATCTGTCAACGATCAGTCTGTCAGTGCATTGTGCGGTGGGGTAACACTAGTTAATAGTAATATTATGTTGACATTATTATTCAATAAACAGTATACAGGTAAGACAGTAAGAAACACTTGGGGACTTAATGGAGTTGCTCTGGAAAACTTCCATTCCTACATAAGCATTTCTACATAAGCAATTAAAAATGTCGTTGCGGTAGCCAAAGATATTATTAACAATTAAAATGACAGTACCTGGTATATTACACTAAATTATAAAATTGAAACAAAAGGCAACTGAAATTTATTATAAACTAGCTAATACCCGGCGTGCGTTGCTACGCCTCAATAACGCGAAATCAGACAATAAACACACATTTTCGTAAATATCGCCAACACCACCTAGCGGGTCCATTTTTTGTAAAAAAAATAACCTTTTAAAACTTTCCTCTCCTCAAAACACACACTGTGTCAAAGTTTGAGCTCAATCGGCAGAGTAGTTTCGGAGTCTATAGGGAATTATCTCAATAATACGAACTTTCGTATAGGACGTCTTATGGACATCCACAACATCCGCGAAGGGCGTCCATAAAACGACCTATGTGCTGTACAGGAGTCATACTAATACTAAAAAACTTTTTGAAACATGATTAGTAACAACTTCTAAAATATAGGAAAGTTGAGACTAAATGTCTCTCTTAGATAGGCGACGTTTTCTCAACATTGCCTGATCGTGAACAAAACCTCAAATGACATAATCCTGGCTTCGCCTATGTATATAAAAATTCTTGCCCGTTTCCTGATTCTGCATCTGTAAGGGAATAAAATAATTAAAACGCCGAAAACGTGACAAGCCGCAGTAAATTTTGGTAGCACAGGGGAAGCCCAAAAAAGGTCACATATCCGGGCGATCCCGGAAGTCAAAGCACCGACATCTTGTGATGAACGAGCAACCGCAAAAGCGGAGCATGATATATATATATATATTTGCACCCGCAAGTCGAAAGGTTTGAAATACTGCACACACCTCAGACAAAACAAGGGGGTGGCCCTGCTAAGCGCATTTTAGTTCTGAATGACAGACGACATCTGTTTCATAATTAGCGTGTGAGTTTTTCTAGAATTTTTATCAAGATGTCGCGACTTGTAGAGTTGGACATAAGAAATGTGATTTAAATTGCTTGTAAACGATAAAGTTGCTTAAGAAATGTTTTATAGTCGGCGGGGCTAACGAAAACATCAGGTTGAAACGAATAATAAATTATTCATATTTAAAAGTCGTTAAAAGTTAATTTATTTGCATACACTGCAAAATGTGGTTTTATTATTGCTTTAATATTATAAACGCTCAGGTGAAACAGCTGTATCCGTCCCAAGGTACACTAATTAATTACCATGTTTAGATAAGCCGAGTGTTGGGTTTTGCTACAAATCTAATCGGTTAATTTAACATAAATAGAATTGTAACAAAAAAATACAGTTTCTAACAGAAAGTGTTTCAATTTGTTCCTAAAACTGAATTTATAGATAATTCTTGGATTAGCCTCAATTTTGTCAACAAGAATACCTTTAAGTATTCCCACTAGGTCTAAAAATAGAGCTATAGGGAGTATTGATCGACGAATACCTCTAAGCTTTCTTATTATTAAAGGTAATGAGCTCAATTCTAATTCAAAATCTAAATGCCATTACGCATTACAATCAAACCCTAAAAAGTAACTATTGAGACTAAAAAAGCTGAGAATATCTTTAAGCTCTTTGATCCCTGAACTATTTGCACATTTTAAGGAAACACTCGGTCAGACCTTCAAGACACGATTTTTAGACAAAAATTAAATTCTATCGACTACCGTTGATTTTAGCGAATTTTAACAGCAGTACTTTTTCGGCGTATTTTCAAGTCAAAAGTTGAGTGTGCAAAAAATACGTTGAGAGGTACACGTCCCATCCGAGTCTCTGGTTGGTGGATTTAAAAACAAGTGAAAATGTTAATCATCAATCAAAAAATTTAATCAAAGAACTTAATTTTTTTCAGAGATAATAATTAAAGCGCGGTGATTAAACTGTTACATCTACGGAAGGTTGTCACTCCGTAAAGAAGCATTTCTAGACGCATTCTTATGTAAACTTTTTTTAGCGTCTTTTGATCCGCTGTCTGCCACCATATTAGGTTTTTGTCATTTGCAAAACAACCTGTATATAAAAATTATTCGATTAAAAAAATTAATCTTATTTGACTAAAATTTGTTTTGCATATCGTATGGCCACAAAATTTAATTGGGGTATTATAAAGAAATTGTAAAACACAAAAAGTATTTTTTGAGTAACGCTGATGACGTCACGAAGCAGAAAAGACTTTTTAACTATTTTGCATATTTTGTAAATTTTTGTTATCTAACATTTTTAATAGAATTTAGTTTCATACAAAGTTGCAACCTCATCAGAAAAAGTATGCTATGAAATTCTTTGTGGATTGTTAAAATTAACAGCTTGTACGCAATCAGCGAATTAAGCTTCAACTTTTGTTAACGATGACAGCACCATGTGATGGGTAGGGATTGGCAACTGTTTATTAAGCGCAAGCAAGCGCAAGACTAAATTGAGTCAGTTCCAATCAGAGTTCTAACTTGAATCTGCTTCGTAGCTTCATCGTCCCACTAAAGGGGTGCTCTTTGTGGGTTACTTATCCAGAGGGTTTCATGTAAGTACGTTTTGTTATTAGTCAGATTCCAGTTTATATTATAAAAATGGTGTCAGTTTTTGAACAATATTTTTTTTAGTATTCTTAATTTTTAAAATGTTTTTTATGTACAAAAATTTGTTTAAGTTGTAACATATTGTTTTCCTGGGGATATCTACACAATAAATCCTTAACTGTCTCACCATAACACGACGATGGGCTTTTACATCTCGACGAAGTTTACTAGCAATAAATTGTGTTTATCGGTCATGATTTGGTAATTTGTTCTTTTTTCCTAAAGTTAAAACTGCGTGCGGCGAGTATAATAACGTTCACCTAGGTCCAGCGTCTAAGTTGCCACAGGGATATATTTAAAATTCCGATATAGATTAAATGAAATAGAAATAATCTTATTATTTTTGCGGCAAAACAATAAAATTAAAGACCTCGGTAAATTTGAAATTGTTTTAGAAAATGAAAAAAATTGAATTTGTAACGAACTTATTTTGCGCTGTTAAGGTTATTTTAGTTTAGTTCAGTAACCTATAAGTTTTAACGCAAAACCAGTTCATTAACCCTTTTTCTCTAGCGTATTCTGAGCTTGAGCGCGCACTCTGAAATTTAGAGTAGAAGAAGTTTCCTCTTCAGGCCAGTTTCCCTTTGAAACGCGCTCCACAGTCAGACAGAAAAAAATTCTTCAAATTTTCGCAGAACTGTAAAAAGCTCAATAGCTTTCCCACTGCTTTCTTATCACAAATTCGAATCTTGTGAAAACGAAGTTCGTTTGTAATAATTTCGCAGGACTTGTCAATCCGAAAGTTAAACTTTGCCGCCCGCCCGTGAATTACAATTCTTTATACGTTTGTAATATTTTCCTTCAAGCACTGTTGGAGCTTCTCTGGAATTTAGTCGTTCGGATTCGACGTTAAACTGTAGGTCCCCCGTACTCTACCTTAGCGCTAAGGAGAGTACGTGGCAGAGAAGAGTGCCGGTGCCCAGCAGGGGGACGTAAAGGCTGATTACGCCGACGACGACTGTTGGAGCTACAATTTTATAAAAATAGTTTTTCCACTTATGGCCTATGAGAAAGTTCAGACAACGTACTTTGTTCATAATTTTCCTTTAAAGTTCTTCTAATTTGAATTTTAGTGTGCAGTATAAAATGTCATAAAAAGTTTTATAACCCTCTGTAAATTCAGATTTTTTTTTGACTGAAGAAATTTGAAATTCATATTTTGTTCGCTCCTTGCATGCTGTTTAATATTATACGTAACTCTCGATAATATCAGAAGTGACAAACAAATCATCTTAAAACTTTTGACAAAATTACAAAATGCATTAAATAAAATAAGCATTTCTCATCTTGGTGTTCCACTTTCAAGATGAAAGCATATTTCATGCAGCTCGTTTCGAAACCCCACGTCGGCGGTTCAAAACGCAAAAAAGGCACAAAAATAAACAACAGAAAAGAGATTTTTATCTAGCATATATTGCACTAGAAAACAACGTACATGCATAAAATGAATGTGTATTGCTCTAGCAAAAGCACTCAAGGAATTTTTCAATATGTATATTCTCATGCTGGTAATATTGAACTTCTTCTCTACCTTACTTTTCTTTTAGTCTTACTTAAGATTATAAAGAAACTAAATTATTCGATTGTTCATGTCGCGTGTTTTCGTAAAATTTAAAATTCAAAGTTAAATGCAATTGCGTGATATACGAGGGAAATTGAAATAATTCAGGATAATTTCGGTATGTACGACTGGTTTTTCCCTTGACTTCGTGCACATAATGCCAGGAGTTTCGTTGAAAGTGCGTGCAGCACTTGTTTTACTATAAAAACGTATTCACTAATTTAGCGATTTCTTTCCATCCAAAAACAACTCTTTAAATCAATTCCAAGGGAAGTGACAATTCCATCAGGACAATACAAGTAAAAAAAAAGAACCCTAATAGCAGCATTAATTGCAACGAAGTACGAGGTGGAAATGACCACAGAATAGTCTAAATTCCAAGTGGTGGTCATTTGCATAGCTGGAATGAGGACAGGGAGAAGATGGTCTAGCGGACTTGTACTACATTTTAGTAGCAAGGTAAACGACAACTGAAATTTCTCATCCTGTTTTATTATTAGGTCACAGTTTAACGGAAACTACGAAAACACGGGTTGAAAAAGGAAAACGGAAGGGCAGCAGACAGTAGAAGCAAAAATAATGACTTGAGTGAGGACAGCAAAATCAGGTCGATGTTTGTACAACAGAATCTAGGAAGACTAAAAGAAAAAGTTGAAAAGGCTTTCCGCTTTGTGCCGTTTAGTATTGTTAAAGATTTTATAAAGCGTATTGACGCAATTTTTATTTTTATTTTTTAATTAATTCATTGGACGCCTGAAAAATATTATTTTAAAAAACAGAAAAAAATATAAGAAACAAGAAGTTTACAAAGATAGTTTTTAATGTAGGTACAATTTGTGAAAAGTTATTGAAAACTTGAGCAAAACCGTAAACATTATCAAAAAATCACAACAAATAAGTAAGGCTGTTAAAAGTGTAAAAGAACTCAACCAGCCTCATAAAGGTAACATAAAAACTAATAAAAATAAAAATCTTCAAAAATTCAGCAAAATTAAAATGTGCAGAAAGATTGTTGAATAATTTAACATAAATTTTTGAATAATTAATGCCGAATTAAAATGCTATGAAGCATGTTAGAATTTTGATATTAAATTTTATGAGAGTTTTTATGGGCGCATTGAATAAAATAGTAGGCGGTTTTTTCTATAAATAACTTTACGGTTACATATTTAGTTATTTACTGCATTTTTGAAGAAAGAGATGAGAAATTATTTATTTTTGCAATAAAAAAGTTGAGTGTTGTCATACCATTTACGTTAAATCATAGATTTTAAATTTACTAGATTGACAAAAACTGCAGATTTTCCACTTGGTTCTCTAAAATTGTCACTGCTTTGGTTTCTTTGTCTATGCAGCGAAAAATTCAAATTGTTCTGCTTTTCTTTAAAAGCAAATATATTTTCTTTATTAAAATGGATTTGGGATCTGGAACACAGCCCCGAAGATGTCCCGTGCAACCGAGGACGAAACGTCGGCAGTTCATGCACCGATGACGCGGCTCCAACCCGGAAGCTTAGATGTTATTAACAACTTAGATTATTCATAAATATATTTCCCAAATTCTCATGATTTTCGAACACGTGTATTTCAAAACTCTTTTAACATTTTATATATTTCGGTATTTTCATAATTGTCAAAATGTAAATTGTCGTTTTTATAATTATTGATATTATCGAAATTTGAGGACATTTTGAGTGTTCAAAATTTCAAAATTTTAAACACATTTTCCAAATTTGGCTTAGATACTATACACTGTGTCCATAATGTAACGCCCCCACCCAACTAACTTTTGAACGACTTGATATTTTTCTACAAAATTTGGTGTGCTGTAATCGGAAATTAAATACTATTTTCCAGACCATATTAAAATTTTGTATCATCCAAAATGGCGACTGGGCGCCATTTTGAAATTTTTTTTTAAATAGAAAGGAAGGCCGAGTGACACCTCATTTGAAAGGTCTTTTAATTCTGCGTCTGATCCTAGAGTTTCAAAGAAAAATATTCAGCCATAACAAAATGGCGGATTTGAAACAAATAGACTCACTCAATTCAAAATTGTTTTGATTTTTTTATCCAGAGTCGAGTGATACCTCATTTGAAAGGTCTTTTAGTTCTGCGTTTGATCCTAGAATTTCAAAGAAAAATATTGAACCATAAAAAATGGCGGATTGTAAACCAATGGACTCACTCAGTTCAAAATTGTTTTAATTTTCTTATGCAGTAGTCCACTTTTTCATTTGCAGGACTAAACTTTCCCAGAAATATCTCAGGTGGCTTGAAATAATATTAAAAACGTTATGTTCCAACAAGACGGTGCGCCGCCTCATTATTATAGGCCTGTTTCTGACTTTCTCAACGGACATTTTTTTGGCAGATCGATTGTTAGGCAGGGGCCTGTAGAATAGCCGGCTCACTCCCCAGATTTAATTTTCTTAGATTTTTTCTATGGGAATATCTGAAATCGAAAGTGTACAGAACCAGTCCAGAAACAATTGAAGAACTGGAGCAACGCATTACAGAAGTTTGCAGAATTATCACTCCAGAAACTTATTAAAATGTAAGGCAGGAATTTCCTAACCGACATTTTATGTGCCACGAAGCGAATAGGAAACATTTCGAACACTTAATTTAATTAATTTAAGTTTTAATCTTAGTTTTTTTAAATAGACTTCTTTATCTTCAAACATTGTCATTTTGTTATGGCTGAATATTTTTCTTTGAAACTTTAGGATCAGACGCAGAATTAAAAGACCTTTCCAATGAGGTGTCACTAGACCCTCATTTCTATTTAAAAAAAATTTTTAAATGGCGCCCAGTCGCGATTTTGGATGATACAAAATTTTAGTATGGTCTGGAAAATAGTATTTAATTTCCCATTACAGCACACCAAATTTTGTAGAAAAATATCAAGTCGTTCAAAAGTTAGTTGGGGGGGAGAGTTACTTTATGGATACAGTGTATACCCTATTAAATAGATACGTAAACAGTTCCTAATTATTTTGGGATTACATTACTTCTTTTAATCGTATTTTTAACGGCCAGCTAATTAGTGTAATTGCAGCGATTTAAAATTGTTTGTTTCTAGCACATTTACTGTTGCACTGCTAATATTTGGGTTATGTTGGATTTCGGACTACTTCGTGGGGAAGTAGAGATGGTTTTTTAATTATTAATTCTTAGCTTATTTATTTTGTACGCATGATCGTTTCAGTTTGTAATATCTCTTTGTCCAATTATTGCTTTTACTTGTACATACCTTAAAAATTGTTCTTTTTTTATGACAGTTTGTAACAGATTTCTGTTAAGTGCGTATTGCAAGCGCATTCAGAACATCGAAAAATATACAGAATGTTTAATTTTAATCAATATCATTTTATAGAATAACACAAAAAGAAAGCGTTAAAAGGAATTGTTCTGTTTTGTACATACAAAGGCTACTAGCTGCAAAAGGTAAGTAGAGATTACAAGTATCTATTACCAACATCACTTACTAAGCCTTGCTGCCTGAAATGCGCCAATTCACGATGAAAATACTGTACGTTTGTAACTATGCCATCTTTCGAAAAGCATGTAGACTAACGGGTTTCGTGTGATACAGATTCCTATTCTGTAAAAGACAGAGGTTAGACAAAATTGGAGGTGTAGCGCAGAAATAAATCGACGATAATTAACTATCTTGGAACCAAGAGTAAAAGACAGCCACTTTGCTGACTTTTATAAAACGAAAAACCATTCAATATTTAATCAACGACAGTATCCTTCTTTCTCCATCCTTACGTACCCTACATTTTTCTCAACAGCACTAGATAACGGCGTCCGACTATGTCCATCCGCAAACTAACAACTATTAAGTTCAGTAGTCCAACCCCAGAAAGGAATTTTGTGACAATGTAGTAGAACCCTAGCCGGAGAATTAAGTATGGGTAATTTGGAGTCCTAGTTCGGTCATATGTTTACCGACATGGCCCGTTTAGCTCAGGGCCAGATGCGTAATTAAATGCAGGCATCATTTCGAAGGTTCACCTTAAACGCAGCTAAGGCAAAGTAGGGAAACTGCCACCATTAGTTTATGACATTCACAACTGTTCTAAACGCGATCGAAAAACCGCAGCTGCAAATTACTTTCAGGGAGGAAATCCTGGAAAATGTTCAATTTCTGCGATTGTTCTAAGAATAAGCATCGGGACGTAAAATCTTAGAGCTTTTTAATTCGGTTCAACAATAAAACTTTCATAATTCTATCACTTTAAAGTATAGTGTGCAATTACTTTAAAAGCTAAAGAATGTTTTGTCGGCGAGGACGTTTTTCTCAGGAATTTTGCCATTAAGACGGAAAGCTTTCCGTAGTTTGAAGTTGAACAGATGTGCAATTTTCCGACCTTGAACCGCTATACGTTTTCATGTTGGAAAGCATCAGTCAGTAATAATCAAAAGCAAAGCTCATATTTCATGCGAATGTTGCTTCGGATTATGAATTTCGTGGATTAAATAAAAGTCAACTAGTATTCAGAGTTCGCATTCAAAGCTACTCAGGAAACGTTAAATTTGGCCTGAATTTTCATCAAAGAGTAAGGTATTACTCTATGGTCTAAGCTTTTATGATCACGTTCGGTACTTTATACTTTATAATTTAATTCAAGCGAACATAAACCGAGTACAAGAGAAAATCTACAACAGAGCTAGAATAAATTAAGTTTATAATCATAACAGAACTTTGTAAATATTATTATGAATTCTAAAGAGTCATAGCAGACGCGTATATTCTACTCTCTAACAAAGTATACGTTTATGAAGTTTTCGCCATAAGATTTGCATGTGAAGTGTAAAGTGTATAAAGCACCGACTTTACAGCTACATCTCCGCCTGAAGAGATTCGTCCGCTTTATTCTCTACTGTATGATTTGTTTTCTCGTTTCCTGATTTAGTTTGGTTTGAATGAGTTACTTATTTCTTGCCGACTTTAAATTTCCGTTACCCGCAACAACAATTACGAGGTAATAATAGCGAACAGAAGAATCTTTTGTGATCAAGATGCCAAAAACATGAACAAATCTTACAATATCTTAAGCCTTTGCAGAAACTTAATAAGTAGAGCGGCTGCACATATTTTACGGAAAAAAATCTAAAATTTGGTATGGTTAAAGGAGAAAGCGCAAACCCAAACTGGATTCCGGTTTCAAAATCAGTTAAGTCAGTAATAGCCACAGGTCATTTATTTAACAATCTCGATTTTAGGTATAATCAGAACCGACCGTTAATAGTAAATTACAAACATGAAAACTGCTCTTCATCTGATGCTCTGCTGCTACGAATAACCAAGAACGCCAGAGGGTAGATTACGACATCTAAACGTTTGTCTACTACAGAGTAGCAAACATCTATCATAAGGGACACATACTTCTATACCTGTTCGTCAACCTCCTCTGATTTCAAATCCCGTCATATCGGGTTAAATGCAAATGTGCAGGCCACTGTCCCACCGGCGCCGGCAATTTTTATTTTAACAATGGTTGTGAATCAAAAGCGATATTTTTAGCGCCATCCCTCCCTGCTCGGGATAATGGCAACTTTGCATAATCTTGAGCATTTAAACGAAATCGCTTTCATTGAAACGAAAACTTGAACAAAATCTTAGCTAGAAATAAAGCAAAAATTATAACAAACCTGATGCAAATACTACGCAAAATTGTCGATGAATTTTAATACACAATTCTAAGTAATTCGACGTGATCGAGCAGTGTTATGCCTGCAACCACACTTTCGTCCGCGTTCTTCGCTGTCTAAATATAATTGTTTAAAATAAAAATGCTATGCAATACACTTCTGTTTGGTTAAATGTTAAATTTGCCTCGCCTGTTAATAAACAATAGTTGTAAATGTTCGTTTCTATTGTGCAGGCATACCAGGAAACACCCACATTCTTCTAGAACCCTGCAGCAAACCAATAGAACCAAGCCCGCACGAACCCTCCTTCATTCCGTCTCAGAAAAAAAGGTTCCAGACCATCAAAACTTGCCAGTTCCCTGTTCAACCTCTACGTGTACTCCTACGCTTTAGTACTTTATCCCGCTGCCCAGTGCCGCATTTTGGACTCAAACACGACCACTATATCCCCGAGTACGCTCAACCCAGGTCGCCCATGCCTCTTAGCGCCTTACGGTTCATTTGCTATCGGTATCCCGTAGGAGAACATGTATTTTGTTTTTAAATTTAAATCCATCTTTGTTTGTTGTTTTTCTCCTTGTTCCATGTTCTTCGTTTCTATTTTCTTGTTCCTAGTTCTTAGCACGTCGTACCCCGCATCTCGTTCCTCGCTCCCTCGTTTCTCTTTGCACGTTTCTAGTTTCTCGTTTAACGTTCCTCATTCATGGTATCTCATTTTGCGCTCTTCGTTTTGCGTGAATTTGAATTTAATTAACTATCTTTGTTCACTGTATTGTGTTCCTTGTTCCCTATTTCCTGTTCTTTTTTTCCTGTTTCTCGTTATTCGTTTTTAATTTTTAGTTTTTTGATGCTCGTTCCCCGTTTCTCGTTTCACGCTCCTAGTTCTTAGTTTCTAGTTTTCAGTTCCTCATTCTACGTTTTTTGTTTTGAGTAAATGTGAAATTAATTAACCATCTTTGTTCGTAGTTCTTTGTTCCCTATTTTCCGTCCTTCGTTCCTCATTTATTGTTTGTCGTTCTTGGCACGTCGTTCTTCGCATCTCGTTCCTCGTTAATTGTTCTTCGTTTTGCGTTTGTCGTTTCTCAGTTTTCGTTTCTCGTTGCTTGTTCCTTGTTCTCCGTTTCTAGTTTCTTGTTTTACGTTTTTTCTTCCTAGATTCTCGTGTCTCGTTTTCAGTTCTTCGTTCTTCGTTTTGCATAAATTTGAATTTAATTAAACACGTTTGTTCATTGTATCTTGTTTTCTGTTCCTATTCCCTTATTCTTGTTTCCTGTTTTCTGCTCTCTGTTTTCTGTTTCCTGTTTCTCATTCTTTGTTCGTCCTTCCTCGCAGCTAGTTCTTCGGTCCACGGTCCTCCTTTCTCGTTAATCGTGTCTCATTTCTAGTTTCTCGTTGTTCGTTCCCGGTTTCTGTTTTTTCTAGTTTAAATTTAATTAACCATCTTTGTTCTTTGTTCATTGCTATTTGTTCCCTTTTTCCTCTTCTTTGTTCCTTGTTCCTCGTTCTTCGCTGTTTGTTTGTTTCACCTTGTTCTTCGTTTTACGTTTCTCGTTCCTTGTTTTTCGTTCCTCGTGTCTTGTTTCCCGATTCTTGTTTTCATTCCCCGTTCCTAGTTTCATTTACCGTGTTCCTTGTTTATTGTTTCTCATTTTCGAATCCTCATTCTTCGTTTCTAATTGCTCGTTTCACATTTCTCATCCTTTGTTTCTCGTTTCTTATTTCTCGTTTCTCGTTTCTCGATCTTCGTTCCTCGTTCTCCGTTCTTTGTTCTTCATTCTTCTTTATTTTAATACTTTTGAAAAAGGAACCTCTCTAGAGATGGTACTCTTTTTTACAATGTTTGCTATTTGAATAGAAGACAATGTATTTTTTTGCTAATAGAAAAAAATATTATATAAAGCAGAAAGAAAACTCGAAAGAAAAATGCAAAAAACAAGATTAGGCCCTAATATATGGTTTTGCGCTCGCAGTCATAACCATAATACACGATTAAATTATGAAATTTGATTGATCACATTATATCAGATACGAATGGAAACACAATAAACTATTACGAATTTTGTGTTTTTTTGTTCGTTAATAAACTACAATAGAAAGCTCCCTAGTTTACCTGTAGCACAGTTCAATTAAAATATAACAAATACTTAGTTCACGGCGCGCACTGCTTCCACCAGGAACATCTAACAGATGTCTTGAGTTCAACATAAATTTGTAATTAACTACTTTAATATTGTACTATGTACTTGTAGACAAAGAGAATGCCAGTTCTGTGCAAGTTCGGAGTTGTGCATTGTGAGAATTGTGCAGAGTATTTGATTGTTAAGGAACTTTAATATATTTTACCTCTGTATATTTGACGATTTTTTTTAAAAAAGGTAGGGTTTCAATAATCTCATAAACGTTCTCATTTAAAGGTTTTTCTTAATTAGAAACACAAAACTTTTTTTTCGGTATTAACAATTTTTAGAAGTTTTGTTAAACTAATAAAGTACAGTTTGGTTATTTAAGAATAAATACTACAATATTTTCATAAAATCGATGCTTCGCTATACTGAAAATATGACAAAAGAAAAATCATAATAGTAATTTATATTTTTTCGTCATTTCTTTACGTTATAGAAATATTGTCTTTGATAACATTATTCGCTGTCCCAATTCCATTATCCTACCAGAAAATGCAGCTTTGACTGTACGACTACAGTCGGTAAAAAATGACAAATTGGACAGTTATAATAATTTGGCAAAATTTTCCCTTTGTCATTGCATCTTAGCCAAGCCAAATAATATATCTGTAGTTTGTTCGTGACATAAACAGTACAATTTTACATATGAAATAATTAATAGAGAGTTTACGATAATAGACAGTAGTAGTTACATGCATCTGTAACTGACTCGAAGATGAAACTCTAATAAGCTTGACGATGGAACGAGCATCACTAACAAAACCAATTTGCTACTAGCTAGAGCTGTGCTTGCTTGCTTTGGCTCGAGAATGGCATATTTAATTAATGCTGTCAAGACCATCTATTATGTCTAATTGTTCATTAATTGCTCTACCGGAAATGACGTATTGCTTGTCAGTTCTAAACGAACATCAAATAAAAAATGTGCAACTAGGACTACCGATTACTGTTTTCTAATAATACTGAGAGAAAAAACTAATTTATTGCGTTCATTTCATAGTGACCATTGGAGGCTCGTGAAAATTCACTACAGGAGTACGAAACATATTTAAAATAAAAAATTGTACTTTGTAATTAACAAATCAACAACTGAAATTCATTTAATAAAATTATCAGTATTTTTTAACGATGTGTTTTAAACATTATCCTTAAATGTTTTAAACACCAGTCGGTATCCAAAAGAAGACAAACACACCACAATTCACTATTATGCAACCAAAACAAAATGAAGCATTTCTCATTTTGCATATATGCGAATTCAGTCCGCAGATTATTACAACAAGGTTACTCCACATTTTTATTTAAAGCTGTACCTCGTAAGTAAACTGTTGCGGATTATTTTTTAAACTCAAAATATTGTTTATCGAATTGATTTTGGTAGCAGAACCTTTAAGAACCACTCTTAGAAAGCTGAACAGTTTTCCTACATGCGATCTGTATGCGATATTTCCTTCTTGCAGGAACGTTTGTTTATACACATAAATATTGTAATAAAACTGCAGAAAATATTGTAGCATAAAATAAACGGGAGTTAAAAAGATATTAAAATATTTAACAAAATGTTTTAACTAAATTAAATTTAAGATTGTCAGATATTCTAAACGTATCCTCTAAATATTTGCTAATTTTTACTAAAACCAGGAATGTTAAATAAATCAATTAAGCTACCAGTAAACATTTGCCACCCCACATTTTCCCACATCGTTTCTGCCATGTCCGTATAAAACTATTTCAATAAAACAATTTTTGGTGTTTTCCGCAATTCTTTTTTTTAAAGCATATCCGCCTATTAACTGTCAGTTAATAGTATATTAAAAAAAAGTTTCATAAGACATGAGTTTACAGCACGCGTCCAAGTTAGAAAACGAGCCGCTTGCGGTGAGTTTTCTAATGGACAAGTGCGCTTAAATGTCTTATGAAACGTGTATTTCATACTATTTTTTCTATTTTGGTCGTCCGAAAAAGTTAAAAATTACCTTATTTTATATTTGAATTTAAAAATATAATCAGGGCCGGCGGGTGGTCTAGTGGTTAAAGTCCCAGGCTTTGAAACTAGACTCTCAATGGCAGCTGGTTCGAATCCACTGCTCGGCGGTAATTTTTCTGAACAAGTTAAATCCGACGGGTCCATGGATGGTGTATGTAGGTGTGTATGTTGGGTTGCATGTCTTCAGGGGTGGGGTGCATGATAGACCGGTGAAAGAGCGCAAGTCCGCTGAGCCCGGGTAAGGGGGTGGGATAGGAATCATGGGGTCGTGCTCACGCACGGCTTCATGATTCTTTAAAAAAAAAAAAAAAAAAAATATATAATCGATTAGGAAAATTTTTTGTATTTTGTTTTGGTTTTGTGGCTGTTGGTGACACTTAAAACAATTTCAAACAATTCAAACTACTGTCAAATTAAAAAAAAATATATAATCGATTAGGAAAATTTTTTGTATTTTGTTTTGGTTTTGTGGCTGTTGGTGACACTTAAAACAATTTCAAACAATTCAAACTACTGTCAAATTAAAATTGAGACAAACTGTGTTTGAAAGTGATTTAATTTTTAAAATATCTAAGATTTGAAGATGAGATGGAAAAAGAATTATCTTGCACCCCACCCGAGCTACGGAAAGTAGCGGAATATACGCTAAATAATCTTAATTTTTAAAACTTACAATTTGAAGGTTATGTTTATATTGCGTGAAGGTTTTGCTGTCACATGGTTGTCACCAACGTAGCAAAATAAAATTTCAAATTCATTAAGGAGTTGCTTTATGAAACCCAAATGAGTTTCATAAAGTAGTTAGTAAATAACCAAAATAGAAAAAATAGCTTTAAATAATCCAAAAATGTGAAATGTAGAGGAAATCAATGACATTTTCCGCATTTTCCAAGAAAACGTTTTCCCTCTATTGCGTATATAAAATCGTAATGCTGAGGCTCAGTTACGTAAGTGTAATTTATTCGGCGAAAAGAACTTCAACCTTGATCAAAAAAATAAAATTTTTGCAGTAAACATTTTGGTAATTATTTACTAAAGCTATTTACTAACGTTACTTCCTCTTTTGGCTTTAGTAAACAATTACCAAATACAGGCTGTTTCAAATTCGAGCCCCACCATGGGGATCTCGCTTATTTTTCGAGATAGAGAGTTGGTTAAAGTGAGGCAAAGTTGCCAAATTTTATGCCTAACAATAATCTGTAAAGAAATTTAAAGTAGCCACTCTGGTTTTTCAGATATGTGAAAAAAACTGAAATTTTGGATTTTTTATTTTTGACTATGAAGCATTTATCATTTATGCTACATATTTCTAGTTAACACATTATTAGAACACTTTTTTATGTTGAATTTAAATTTTTTATCAGATTTAGTGTAACTGTTACCATTGTTTATTTTCGACTGTCAACTTTTTTTTTTCTTAGGGTTGGTTTTTTAAATTTTTTCATATTTGGATAGAGTTTTCAATTCTGATTTCAACGATGTGTCACACTTTGCATTTTGTTTAAGTTTTGAGCATTTTATTACAAAAAATAAAAATTTCACGAGTGCCATAGAAAGACCACGTCATTTAATTTATTTTGAGAAAATTCTAGTAGGCTACGAACTGATGGAAGTAAAACAAAACACTTCTCTTATTAACTTTTAGTTTTAGATACATGAAGTATGCGAAAATTTCACTCATATTAGAGTGTTCATTTTAGACGAGCTTCTGAGCATGTTTTACAAAGGTGTCAAATGTTTTGAACATTATAACCTAACCTGCTGCCTACGCCCAAAACAAAGTTTCCTGAAATTTTCGCATACTTAATGTATCTAAAAGTAAAAGTAAATTAGAGAAGTGTTTTGTTTTACTTTCATCAGTTCATAGCCTACTAGAATTTTCTCAAAATAAATTAAATGACGTGGTCTTTCTATGGTACTCTTATGAAATTTTTATTTTTTGTAATAAAATGCTCAAAACTTAAACAAAATGCAAATTGTAACACATCGTTGAAATCAGAATTGAAAACTCTATCCAAATATGAAAACATTTTAAATACCAACCCTAAGAAAAAAAAAAAGTTGACAGTCGAAATTAAACAATGGTAACAGTTACACTAAATCTGATAAAAAATTTAAATTCAACATAAAAAAGTGTTCTAATAATGTGTTAACTAGAAATATGTAGCATAAATGATAAATGCTTCATAGTCAAAAATAAAAAATCCAAAATTTCAGTTTTTTTCACATATCTGAAAAACCAGAGTGGCTACTTTAAATTTCTTTACAGATTATTGTTAGGCATAAAATTTGGCAACTTTGCCTCACTTTAACCAACTCTCTATCTCGAAAAATAAGCGAGATCCCCATGGTGGGGCTCGAATTTGAAACAGCCTGTATATGTCCCCATACCTTTTACATAGGTAGTCCAATTTTGTTTAGTTTTGAAAGAGGGGGGTGTATCAAAAATTCATCGGGAAAATAAGCTTTTAAGAAAACCGAAACCGAAAGCGGAGCTAGTCATGCTTATTTGGTAACATTTTTTTTTTATTGTTGTTTGAAATTAGAATTAAATAAGTTAGAAAAAACTTTAAGGCAAATCTAACGATTTTTTCCCGAACTTTCTAACTTGAAAATGGCGACCGCTACGATTTTTTGAAAATTTTTGTTTTAGCTTCATTACTCAAAAACAACGTAACAGAAGAAATTCAAATTTTCTATCGTAATAGCTCTTTCAAGACACAAAGTTGCTGTTTATAAACATTGTTGAAAAAACTAAAATGTTTTTAAAATTTTGGAAATTAACAAAACCATGTTGTTTAAAAAGTATCCACGCTTTTTTTAATTTTTACACAAGTAAAAATTAGGTACAATTTGGTTTAAGTGCCAGTCCGTTAAATAGTAGAATAAGAGTTTTAACTTAATTTTTAGGTGCAGCATTATTTAGGGGGAGATAATTTTTCCCTCTCACCAAATTTTTGGTAGACGAATTTGTTCTTCCGGTTTTGGTTTTTTTTGATTCCAAGACATCTTTTTCCAAAAAATTCAAAAATTTATATTTTTCTTTTAAAAAGTTTTGATTTATTCGTTTAGTCATAGTACGACTTGCTGACGATGGTGCCATTAGCTATAATGTCCCGGATGTGAGAATAAATAAAACAGTAATTTGTTTAAAAATAAAAACAATTTTTCTCAAAAATACAAACTAACAATAAACGTAAGTTGTTCCAGTATAAAGCCATTTACATATTTTTACATTTTAAGACGCTTAATGAGCAAATGTAAGAGACTATTTTTAATGTTTTAATGGACTATTTTAGGCCCGCATAAGTGCCTAAATCCGGGCGCTAATGATAAGGTAAACCATGGCAAATACCGTGTTTTTCCGTAAGCAGGCAGATACGTGTCAAGTCAGCGAATTGTTGTTTACAAGAAAGTGTCTATGTAACATAATTATAATGACATCGTGACCCTAAGATCGGGTTTTTCAACAGATAGACGATTACACTGTGATGAAAAAATTTAAAAAAGAAATTACAAAACAGTGTAAATGTTTGCTACAATGGTTCGTAGATGTAACAAATTAACCAAGAATTTTTGGGAGTAAAATAGACTGATTTAGGTCAATTAACCTACAAAAAATTAAAATAGTAAAAAAAATTAAATTAATTTGCACCTTCCGCATAGTTAGAGGTAACGTAATTTAATTTGCTATTGAAAGACCCATCTTAAGAATAAGTGGATAATTCGAGGTTACTTAATCATTATTGATGAAAAATTACAACCAGCATAATCAGGTAAGGACCGACCTGTAGCTTGTCTGCCTTTACAAGCATTTGCTATAAAAGTTTGAGCCATAGTTGTTCGTGGGCCTTGCCTGCCTAAACAGTACCGTGTGCTTAAATTATTTAAACCTTGGGGCGGACAAGGATTGATTTTAATGTATCTTTTGTTTGCCAGAATCAGGCCAGGCTTATGCCTGTTAGCTGTTTGTAAACCTACTACCTAAACTGACTAGAATGTCTCCTTCACACAGCCGCGGCTAGCCGTGAGCTTTTGGTCTTTGAAAAGCAGACAAACTACAGGTCAGTCCTTACCTAATTATGCTGGGTGTAATCCCCAAATGACGACGCGGTCTAAGCCCAAAGTAAATTGTAATACCGACTGTTCGAGAAACCACGGAACCGTCAAAAAACATATTCTGTATGTTGTGTTGCAATTACTAAAGGCTATTCTTAAAGAAATTGTGTATTGAAAAAAATATATACAGTGAGTTTTTCTTTTTTGTATACATACCAGCTATATATACTTTTATAAAAAACATGTCAATGCATTGTTTTACTGCAATCTGTAGGCAACCAACTATACACTACATTTAAAAGTTTTGAAGAATAGTCTGCCATGGAAACAGTAATCAAACTGTTTAATGTCAAATTAATAACAATTATTTTCTTTTAATTTAGCACAAAATGTGTATTTTTGATATTTTATGTTTTTTAAATAATAGATTTATTTTAAAAATTTTGATATTCAAATAATTTTGCGTTTATTCATAAACCTACTCGTTAAACATAACAACACACTATGAGGAGTAACCTTTCTCTCTCTATTATTTTGTGTACAGTTGGTTGCCTATAGATTGCAGTAAAACAATGCATTGACATGTTTTTTATAAAAGTATACATAGCTGATATGTATACATAAAAGAAAAACTCACTGTATAATGTATATATTATGGTCTACCGGCATATAAAAATTGAAAATGAGAGAAGAAAATTTAAAGAAAAATTAAGAAAAATACTAAACTAAGGGGGTAATGCTCACACATAACATTTCATAATTTCAGTGCAACTACGGCGATATCTATTTTGTTTGTTGCAAGATAATAATTGGTTTTTCCATTCTCGCATTACGTGATCTTTGATCTACATTAAAAATGATATCGGAGAGATACTACTAGTTGCCAAATTAATAATGCAGTATTTATATTTTTTCTTTGTTGCTATCTCCGACTACGTTTATTTGTTATGTTTTTGTACTTATAAACAAGTCTACAATCTCTTATTGTTATCATTTAGTATGATATACATACGGGTATGATCCATAATCCTAGCTAAGTTTCAATCGAGTCCTACATGTCTAACCTTCCGATTAAGATGAATTTTAATGTATCTGAAGTTGTTGATGCATTTCAAGATCAATTATTAGCAAGCCACTGGCGTACTGCATATTCTGCTGGAGGTAGGACTTCTGATGACAAACTCCTGCATAATGAAGAACCTAAACAAGATTGGAAGGTTTTGCGAAGAGGCTTGTACACTGTGAGTAGATTTATACAATAACTAATAAGCACTCGCATTTTTACTAGCCTTGACAGATTACGGTTTAATTTTTTTTTTATTCCTTTTAATCACTAAATAAGGGTTCCTACAAAATCAAGTCAAGCCTATAATCTGCCAATATTGGAAACATTTGGAAAATTCTAAACATTTTTTTAAATATTGGGGATTAGCTATCTCTTTCCCTTTGTATTGTTTTATACTCTCTGTTTTTTTTAATTACTAACAATTTCCAGATAATCAATTTTATTGTTGTCACTTTGTATGGGCTTTTAACTCCATATTTTGCATTTATTAAATGTTTCGGGCTGCTAACTATGCTAGTATTGTTATTATTTAATAATAATTAATCATACTGTTGGCAGCGCCACGTGCATGTAAAATATTTATGAAAATATTCAAAGTATGGGAAAGTGTCTCGTCTATGAATTAATGCAATCATTATTGTTTTAGGTATCTTACGCGGGTTATGAAACGATTACATGCATTCAAGTTCACGATCTCATTAAGGACGGCACAGGAGGAAAAGTGCAACTACTTTCCGGGGGAGTTGGTCATAAATGTGTAGACATCCAGCTAATTTCGCAAGCAATGCAACCATTTCACTTTTCCGTCAAAATATGGGGAAAGTAATTTTTTAATAATAATAATCTATATATTTATATGAATTATTCCTTTTAATTGTTGGTTTTTTGGGGTCTTTTTGGTAAAATAAAATTCAAAATGACTATTTGAATTTTTCTTTTTTTTCCATTTTACTCAAATCTGAAAAGTTAAAATAATCAAAAAAAAACACATATGTTATATATAAGTAAATTGTACAGATTGTAATGGCGAATATATAGGTGAAACGAAGCAACACTTCGAGAGTAAAATAAAAGCTCATAAGGGCAGTGCGATAAATAAAAAACAGGATATTACAGCTTTAAAAAACATACAAAAAATTTAAAGCACGTTTTTACCTTTAATTTTGATAATATGAGACAAAAAGGTTTACAAAGAAAGAAAAATTTGGCGTTCATGACAAGAAAGACACGGACATTTTTTGTACAATTTACAACAAACTATTTAAAAAACGTATGTAATGACGCAGTATTTATTTTAGCGTTTATTGTATAGAAATTACTTTTGACGGGGCGTGTACTTCCATTTTATGCGTAACCTCGGGTCGGTCACCGCTAAGCGGGGTAAGGCCCCGCTAACAAATTTAATTTAACATGCAATGTAATGTTGCATTATTTGTTCTAATATTTATGTGTTTTGTTTGTAAATGAATTTTACCGCAGCATTTAATTAAATAACGCGCTACTTATTCTTAGACATATTTTATTGAATTGTACGTTATTTTAGCATTGGAATTAATTTCACCAGAGCAAGCAATTCAGTACTACGCGTGACCTCGAGTTGTACGTCGAGAAACGAAGCGACGTTTCCATTCTAAACTGAATTTAAAACACGCATTGATTTGGAGTTTACTTGTAAATGTTTAAGTTCCCTACTATACGCGTTTCCCATAAAATCAGATTTTCTACCGCAGCAACCACAGTTTGGTTTGACATTCAGTTCAGTTCAACAGTTCATCTTTTTCAAGTTTACCACAAGACAACCAGCCAAGGTAACCGATTCTGAGCTATACTTAGACTATTCTTTTAATTTCTGTATTCACTTTATTGTTGATTACCTGCTATTCCGTTCTATCTTTATTTCTACATTTCTAGTCTGTCGCGGCCGTTTGACACGAGGCAGACCCTCTCTGTCTCTGTCTCTCCCTTTCCCTCTCTGTCTCGCTCTCTCTCTTTTTCGCTTCTTTCCAATCTATCGCGGACGTTTGGCACGAAGCAGATCTTTCTTCCCTCTTTTTCACGCTAGTGTGTTGCGGTCGTTTGACACAAGGCAGATTTCTTTTCTCCTAATTTCTGTCGCAGCCGTTAAATAGTTAAACAGGCAGTACCTTTCTCTCTCTTACATCCGTCGGAATCCCGTTTGTCCGCTATACCGGTCTGTCTTACCCCTTTGATTTTATAACTCAGTAACGTTTTGCATCAGAACGTCTCGTTGTTGCTTAGCTAGTTATCTGTTACTGTTTGCTACCGCAGACTACTGTATCTTAATTGCTACCGTATACCGTATATTATCCGCTACCGTAGGCTACCATACCTTAATTGCTACCTTATCTCATTCGCCACAGTTTCCTACCGTATTTTATCTGCTATCGTATTGTTACTATACCGCCTCCGTATTTTGCTTGTCTCGTATTGCTTCCGTTTTCTGCTTTGGTATATATTTTTGCTTTGCTTAGATTGCAATACCTTGCGCTTTTAATGTAATTAATTTGTTTTGTAAATAGTTCCTGTATTTAATCTCTGGCTTTATTTTAACAATATATGGTTTGATGCTACAGTTGCTTTGCTTGTTTAAAATATCTGACAAGGTTTATTCGTAATTTTTGTTTGCTGCGTGTATATATTAATATCTACAAATAATAAAGTTTGTCGCTTAGTAGAAACTTTATTATGTTGAAATCAAAAAGTCATATTCGTAATTTCGTAATTTTAATGGCAAAAAAATGTTTTTAATTCAATGTTCAATCAAATGTATTATAAATCATGTCTCTCACTATACAGGGTGTAATAGACCACCTACGCACTATCTTTTATAGCTAAATTATTGAACCTACATAGAAGAGATAAAAAATTTGTAACATAAAATGTACGCGAGGTGTTCATTAAAAATATTTATACATTTTTGGGACTCCGGAAAAGACAGTTTGGGAGGGGGTTAAGAGGGTTTCTTGAGATTTTCAAATACGAAAATATTTCCTAGCACAACACAGTTTTGTTATCAATAAAGCGACAGAATTATGCATAATTTTTAATTCACTTTTGGTATTGCTGTTGACAACGCAAGATTAGATAACTGCATTGATAATGTATTTTTAAATATAAATTTTGCTAAATCTTAAAAATTGTAATACGTATGTGTTTAATTCTGGGTATTAGGAACACTCAGCTATTGTGGATAATATAGCATTAAATGATTACCAATTATGTATGTAATACAGAACATAAGGTTAATGCTGCTAAAAAATGTGCAGGCCCATAACTGAACAAGGAAAACACAATTTTTATAACTTAATTTAAATCATATCACTGGCATTCATAAAAATGCCAGTGATATGGATACTAACGAAAAATTTGAAATCTTTTTCAATAAAATACAAGTGGCACTACAAGATGCATTTCCTAAAAAAAATATATATCACTATGTCTAACTAACATGCGAGAACATTTATTACAAATTATTAACCGAACTGTATAAACAGAAACCTTCACCTGAATTACTGCAGTTTTAGATCTTAATATCAACCAGCAATAATTAGTGTAAAACGGAACGCAAATGATAAGCAACGTAATAACACAAAAACAACCATAGAAAGCATGTGAAACCCATTTAAAATACCAGTTGATAATTTGAATAAGTAGTTTCTGAATATCGCGCAAGATATTATTAATGGGATAAACAATTTAATCATTGCCCCGTTAACGCAGTTACATTTTATGTTTCCTGGATGGAAACTTTGAGACACCTTCTATGAATTTTTAAGATTGGTACATTAATTTACTTCTATTTGTTAAAAGGCGGACGTTAAAGCATTCCTCTTTACAGTAAATTGCTCATCTGCGATAGTAGAATAAAATAATGAACTTAATAATTCGTTTTTGTAGATCTTAATTGCATTGGTTACTCTACACTAAAGGTCTTGCAGTGTTATTTGTAAATCATATTTTAGTTGTTGACAGTGGAGTATGTCCATGTCCAGATCTGAGAAGTTTTCTACTGCAGTGCGCCGTTGCTTTAGTTTTTTTTTCTACGATATTTGGAGGTTGTATTTGACTGTCGTTTATTTAACTGATATAGCGTTAGTTGCAGATAGTTTTCATGCTCGAACCTTGAAAAGTTAACATTATCTATTTCCTCGTTGTTATCTCCGACTTTTCTTGGAATTAACTTTCATCAGCATACATATAGATATCCATAATTATGTAGGTTTCAGTCTACTCCAACATGACTACTAAGACTTTGGAAAAAAATTGGGGATGATTTATATGTAACCGACTGGCCTACTGCATATACTGCTGGGGGTCGAACTTCTGGCGACAAACTTGTGTATAACACAAGACATGTTGTTGGTATGCGGCTGTTTCTAAGAGTCCAGAAAACGGTAAGTAGATTTATGCAATAATTACCACGTCTTCGTATTATTATTACTTCCTCATATTTCTAATAGAGGAATGTATTGCAATTCAGTTTTGAGAGAAATACCAGACTTCTAGGATATTGCTAGACAAATAAATAAAACTCTCTAGCTTTAAAATTGCGGTCACCAAGAATTTATTAACAAATTTTGACTTTAAAATGAGTTAGCACATCTGTATAAAATTTGGTATTAAATATTATCTTTCTGAAGAATACATTTTCGGATTTGTTAAAATTATCGAATTTAAAATTCTCACCGAGCTGTTACATTTTTTTAATTCTTTTATTTTTTCTTTAATTTTTTCATTCATTGGCGCAAAAATATTTAAAACGAAAAAGTATGGAAAAGTACCAGCGACGTGTTTCGCCTATTTTTAAAGACTATTTTCTGCACTTTTGGTTAATTGATAGAGCCTAAATAGCACATTAGAAACAATAAATATTATTTTTTCTATAGCAACTGTTAAAACGTGCTATTATTAACTAAAATTAGAGGGAAAAGTAGCACTTTACCGTCAAGGGTAGATAAAGTAGTACTTTAACAGCAAGGGTGGATAAAGTATTTTATTTTTTTTTTCTACATTAAATAAAACTCTATAGCAACCAAAAAGTTATTAAAGCCACCTACTCATTTTTTCGTGAAACTGTTTTTTTTCCTGACACTTTTAAATTAAATTTATCATTGATTTTTCTTCATTTTTTGGTCTTCTTTAACAATTGCTATAGAAAAAAATGTTGTATTCCACACGACGATAAAATTTCATTATCTTCTCGATGCTTATTAGCGTCTCGGCTGACGCCTCGACGCTAAAATCGCTCTCGAAGATAAAGTGCAATTTTATCGCCTTCTACAATAAATAACTATTATTGACAAGGCGACTAGCTCGTCCTTTTCCTTTGTATTATCATATAGTCTCTGGTTTTGTAATTTTCAACTAAGATTAAAATATTAGTTTGGATTTAAAATTATGAACATTTCTGAAGTCTAGGCGAAGTGTCTTTCTGATATTTTAATTACTGCGTTGTAGGTGTCATACACCGGCTATAAAAGGATTACATGCATTCAAGTTCAAGATATGTGGAAAGATGGCACAGGAGGAACAGTAAC